>JAJTWR010000332.1:1140000-1257500 GCA_021613335.1 Whitmania pigra
TAACCAAATGAAAGACATGAATATGCATGCATTGTTGCATTGTTTTTCCAGAACCTGGCCTTATACAAGAAAATGTTTCATGACGCCATCAACCTCCAAAACTTGGAGGACAAGGAATCATTCAAGATGTGGTCCGGACTCAGGGACATGTTTTATGATTTGGTAATGAGTTCATTCATTCATTCATTCATTCATCAGTGATTGATTCAATCTCTTCATTCTAATCAGTTGATATTTTACAGAACAAACAGTCAGAGCAAATTAATGCAGCAGATTTAGAAGTTTTCCAAAACATGTTCCTTGTTTCACATTATTATGCAACAAAGTCATCTATGCTCGGTCATGATTCTCTCAGCCAATCAGCAAGCAAGATATCTGTGTCACTTCTGAGACACATTGACCTAATTCCAGCCGACAAGGCCTTTTTTGAAGCAGGTCACATGTGTAGAGTGAGTTAAGTTGTTATTATACTAATAAATTGTTGTTGTTGATGATGATGGAAACATCTGTTTTATTTATGGTGGTTGCGGTTGTTTCCCTGAATCATTTATGTTTATTTTGTACATTCCATTTTATGTAGAAGGAAAAGATACAAATTCTAAATTGTTAGAAAAAATTTAATTTATTCGATTGTTTTGCTGATGTCCATTTTGTTGAAATGTACTTCTTATTTGTTTGTAAAAAGTTTAAAAAAACTATTTATGCCTATTGTAAGCTGATACCAAAGTTGAACCACCAACAATTTATAGATTTCCCATGAGAATATTGCTAAAAAATGTGAAAAATTAGTCAAATAAATCATTAAGCTTAGTTTAAGCAGTTGGATCATCGAAGGAGTGTTTAGTAGTAATTATATAATAATATAATAATGTATAATATAATAATAATATCATAATAATATAATAATGTAAATAAAGTAATAATATAACAACATAATAGGAGCAGATTGTAAACTTGAAAACTTGCTTCCCAGGAGAATGGTCAAGAGGAGTTTGCACTCGTTCTCCTGAATAGATTTCTGGACATTGTGGAGGTGAGAAGGGCACATCGATGTTGATGATGATGATGATGATTGATGATGACGTCATGTACGTAATTAATCACCATTAAAGGCCATAGAAGATCCATCGCTGGCAGATCTCAGCGACCATCCTCTCATCACGGACACCGACATACCCACCGACTTCCCCATACCCGAGCAACCCCATGTTTCGGTGAGATTTTACGTTATTATGAATTGGGATGCTGAAATGCTTTATTTGTGATCATTACAATCTGCATTATCATCATTTATAGTTGCATTAACTCTTCTGGGTGTGTATGGCCCAATGGCTGAGGCTTTTCTTTTGGTCGGCTAAGTTAGGAGTTCAAATCCCGGATGCTTTCAAAAGTTTCTATAACTAAACTAACGATTTTGTAATTATATTAGCTGTTAAATGAATAGTTATATACTTATGTTATAATTGTATTAACTATTAAATGAATAGCTATATATATAATATTACAAAAGTATTAACTGTTGCAGAGTAGATATACATACATATACATATATAATATGGTACCTCTAAAGCCACACACATCCCATTCAGGCTTCAGATATATGCATGCACATATACATTGTATACATTAATATTGAATAAACATCTCATAAACATTACATTCAGGCCTCAGATCTGGAAGAAGTGAAAGAGTGGGTTTTGGCCATGTCCATGGATCAGAAACTGTCAGCGGACGATTACCCTAGGAATGACAGAGGTTTTTACGTCGGGGGACTGATGGATCCCCAAAGTATGGAGAGGTTCAAGCCCTGCGTTTTAACAGGTAGGGAATAATTATAAATGGAAGAGTGTTGTCTGCATCGTACCTGATGGAAATGAAAATAATAATGATGATGACATGATTTTAAGTTATATTTTTTATGCCATAATATTAACATTATGTTAGTGTACCGTATTAATAAAGAATAGTTTTCACATGATGTTAATATTATGTTAATATTAATATTAGTTACTGGCATAATCGCCCACACTGTGATTAAAATAGCCTAAATATTACATCATAATGATGACTGATGACTTATATTTATTAATATATTTTAAGTAATAACTGTTAAATTGAGAAATCATATTATTTAATATCATCACCATCATCGTCTTCGTCATCATCATTATCGTTATTATCATTATCAATCATTATCATTATTATTATCATTATCAATCATTATCATTGTCATCATTAACATGATCATCGTCACCGTCACCATCACAATCACCACCTTTATCTTCACCATCTTCGTTATCGTCATCATCATCATAACCACCATAATCAACATCAAAAGTCATCATCGTCATGATCTTCAAACAGGTTATCCAGTACTTGACAAGGAACTTGTCTTCAAGAAGGAAGGTTACCAAGCACTTAAAGAAGATTGGAACAAATTCATAACTGCCATCAAGGTATCACCATCTTCTGAGGCATTTTGTTGTCGTATGAGGTGATGATGATGATGATGATGATGATGATGATGATGATGATGATGATGATGATGGTGGTGGTGGTGATGATGATGATGATGATGATGATGATGATGATGATGATGATGATGATGATGATGATGATGATGATGGTGATGATGATGATGATGATGATGATGATGTGATGATGATGATGATGATGATGATGATGATAAAATCGATCGATATGATTATGATGATGTTAATAATGATGACAGATTGCTAATCGTTGATATGCCTGTAGCGGTAATAATGATGATGATGATGATGATGACGATCGTGATAACAGTTGATAATGATGCTCTTTGACAGACCACACGCAGTCCTGAGTTATGCAACGTCTTTGAGTTCATTGGCGAATGGTGTGGAATTCCCCAGCAGCACACAACCGGGATTTCCATTGATTAGTTTACAAACAAAACCATTTTAAAGAGACTCCGGAACATAAATGCTTTTTACTAAATTTAAATATTATGTTTACTCAATTTGTATTTATTTTACTTACTATAAACTATCACCGCTATTTGTTGCTCTGATAATAAACGCCTTAAAAATAAAGGATTTTTTCGTAGAATCGTCATCGTCATCATAAGTCTTGTAGATCATTATCATCATCATCATCATCAACACCAGCATGTTTGTGGAGTCTTAACGTCTGAGGCGTTATCTCCTTGCACAATGACGTGTTCATTAAATTCATCCATTGCACCTTTTAAAAATAATTATTTCTTCATTGCTATTACTATTATTATTATTATTATTATTATTATTGTTGTTGTTGTTGTTGTTGTTGTTGTTGTTGTTGTTGTTGTTGTTGTTGTTGTTGTTATTATTATTATTATTATTATTATTATTATTATTATTATTATTATTATTTAGTAAAAAAGTTATTACATATCGAATGTTATTGAATCATGTTTTGCTTTTCACGACCGCTTCGGTTGCCTTGACTGCATGAGCGACTGCAGCCAAATGTGATGTTGGAGGTGATTTTCGTGTGAGTGCAACAACGAGATTCAATTTTCTCGTGTCCGAGGCGTTTGATTTGTTCCCGCGGCTTCAAGAAATCCGAGTTGTTTTTTGGATGGCTGTTTGTGGGTGGGTTGATGTTGTTTGCGACTGGGTTGTTTATGGGTGGGGCGTTTGTGGATTGGTTGTCGGAGGGTTGATTGTTGTTTGTGGGTTGACTGTTGTTGATGTTTAGGCGACGCATTTGAGGCACAACTCCAGCTGATAAAGTTGGGCGTTAGAACCCTCTTTTCGTCAGCATCTCATTCGGAGTTACTTGAGCTCGTACGACTGTGGCTTTTTATTTGCCAACTAAACTATTAGACGAAAATCTCGCTAGCATCACAAAAGACTGTTTCCTACTCCAGTGGAGCCTATAAAAGAACTCATCCAAACTTTGCCTTCCGAAGGCATCTTAGTTTGAGCGTGAATTGAGATAATTCAATGTTGTTGTTGCTGCTGCTGATGATGATGATGTTATTGGCTCAACAGTCGCTGTTTTAAAAATATTTTCCGGATGAATCATTCGAATCTGAAGCATGTTTTCTAAAATTGATTCGGATTCCCGCCACTCGAAAGTGAGTTCCTTGTTGGCATTTCATGAGTTCCCATAATTCATCTTCAGTGGGTAGGCACGGACTGGGGAAGGGTGGCATGAGGGAAGGACTTCAAAGGGGCGTATGAAGCTGCACGAATCCATTATCTTTCTTTTAAGGGGAGGTCTTTAAACGGGGAGGATGATTTGAGGCTTTTCAATGACGAAACATGAAGGACTTGTGGTAGGATTCAGTGGTTGAATGCGTGGGTTTCGGTATTTCTCGAGTCTCCTTGGAAGTTAACTAGGTTGATTTTAACTTTATTAACATAATAAATTAGCTCAATAAATTAGCAGCTCGGTAACTTAATAAATTAATAACTCACTAAATTAATAATACTAAATAAGAAGGGTGAAGGTTAGTTAGAATCGAAGCTGATTATTGAATGCTGATCGTGTATTGAATGGTTAATGCTAACGAAGCCATGTTAATGAAGTTGTCTGTTTTACACAACGCAGGAAATAAGTTCAAGTTTCTCCTAATGAAGCAGATCTACTTCCGCCTTCCCGCCATTTTGCTTATCCTCGGCATTTCCTCTGCTCCTTTCGACACAACCACGGAAAAGAAGCTGGTACCAGGGGAAATAATCAGTGGAGGTTAAAACTATTATCTTCAGTGAATAATTATTTTAAAAAATTGTTTTAATACAAATACAATTTTAAATAACTATTCCGTGCAATTATGCTTGGACAACTGTTACGAAGAGTTTATTCTTTTACGAAATTAAAGCAATAAAACATATTTGTTCTCGTTGCCTTTAAAAATTCTTTTGTGCTTCTGTAACTGAATTATTTGCAAATTTATTCTTCTGCCAGTTTTTATGACTGTTTGCATTATCATTTAACGCCATCATCTCTCGTGCTTTCATCATCGTCGTCCTCGTCGCCATCATCAACTTTTTCTCATTAAAATGTCATAAACACGTGGATGTCAGGATGAGGGTGATGACGATGATGATGATAAGGATGAATTTTGGCGGGCAAGTATGAGAGTGAAATATGATATACAATTGAATCGTAATCCGAACGTCATTTCATAGTTGAACAGCTTCTCTCTTTTTTTACCATCTCTCCCTCATATACATCATCATCATCGTCGTCGTCGTCATCATCATCATCGTCGTCGTCGTCGTCATCGTCATCGTCATCGTCATCATCATCATCATCATCATCATCACCGTCATCGTCGTCATCGTCATCATCGTCATCAACGTCATATCCGATATATTTCGTGCTTCATAAGCTTTGACTTTTTAGTCTTGAAAGTCAATAGATTTTAATGCCAATTATTAATTTTTATAATTATTAAAATAAAGTTTTCAAGATCAAATTATGAGCTTAATTACTATTCTTAAATATTTGTTCTAAAAATAAGTTAAAGCTTAATTTTAAATGTAATTTTGACTGAAAGAAATGGAGTAAATATCGTATTATCAACAACAATGTATTGTATACAATACAACGGCAACATTTACAACAACTTTCTATGCATTTAAACGGAGAAATGGAAGAATGAAAAATTATGAAAGGAAAAAATAAAAAGAATAATTCGATTTTAATTGGACTCAAATATCCACGACGCATTCCTCAACTGCATGACAAGCTGCATTTATAAGGAACGGCATGCTATCCCTCTCTAACTACCACGATTGGAGGTGATGATGAAGACTACGATGAAGCTGATGATGACGATGACGATGATGACGACTTTGACGTTGATGATGTTGATCAAGAGGTACTCGAAGGTGAAGTTTTTTGGTTCCCTGGTGTGGCATTGTTGAATGGAAATGGCTAAAATTACCACACAAATGTGACACGGATCGTAAGGAGAACATGAATATCATGAATACGAAAATTATGGACGATTTATTGAGAACTAGACATAATGACATCGATAATAACTCTAAATATAGTTAGCACGGTGTAATTATAACGACTTGACGCTGAAATTGAAAGTGTTGTTAGTGACGTCTGACGTCGTGAGGCCAAGAAATTGTTTGAAGTTGTCACCTCCTATTCCTTCTCCTGTCGCATGAAAGTGCCAAAGAGAGCAACTACGGCGATAAATACTGTCGTTTTAATGAGGCCAATTTCTGCACTAAATAGGATGCAATTATTAATTATTGCTTATTAATTAATATTATTAATTTTATTAAAATCACAAAAAGAATTTCCACAAATAAAACAGTCAATCTCTAATAGGTCGCGTTAATTATTGCTTAATAATTAATACTTGTAGAGCAATTATTCTCCAATTGGACACCTAATGGTCATTGGACTGGCCAGGATTTTAAAATCGATCGGGGAAAGTGATTCTTTATTTTATAAATATATATATATATCTTCAGAAACATCACAACGGTAAAATTTAACACCAAAGACACTCATCGAAAGTAGAAAGTAAAGGCGCTTGTAATTAAAGTTATGGAAATCTAAAATATGCAATAAATATTCATGTATTTATGCTTTCATAATTTACTGGAGTTGTAATTATGATCGATGGATTATTTATGAATTACAGGGATTTAGAAAAATACGAAAGTTCAAAGTAACATTTGCCCCCTGTGATCCATGGTGAAGGTTAATGAGCGACATGCGACCTATTAGAGATTGACCGTTTTATTTGTGGAAATTCTTTTTGTGATTTAAATAACTATTGCTTCTGCAGTTATTAGTACATTAATTAGTAAATGCCGGTTACACAGTTACGATAAAATATTTTTAAAAACAATAAACACACATCAACTGTTTCATATCTGCTGAATTTAAATAATGATTAACGAATAAATGATATTAAAATACTAAATATCTAAATAAATGTGTCAGCCTCATCTGACCATCCAACACACGACTCCCCCATTATCGCTCAGTTGATGCCAATGACAACAATTTCGCCTAAGAACATCCCGAAATCTGTTCATGTTTTATGGTTCTTTGTTCTGATGTTTAGAGGTTCTTTGGGATAATTTCATGCTTGATAGTGACTTGTTGCTGAGGAGACGAATTCTTGGGGTTGGAGAACATCTCGTGTGATGTGATGTTCTTGCTTGTAATTAATTGTAAATAATAACTGTTTTATTTTTGTTAACAAATGTTAATAAGTATTACTCAGTATTAATTAAGCTTAACGTCTTTTTCCAAATCCACACTTAAATTAATCTCAATTCAATGTTGTGGTCCAAGACTTAACTCCTCCATACCTTCATCTATCAAGGATCTAACTCAGTTAAACACATGCCCTTTCAAATTACTTTATTTACTATTCAAAATGTCGTGCAAACAATATTTATTGAGTGGAAGTGTATAGCTTATGATTTTGTATATAACTACTTTCAGGGTCAGTCCGATAGCGGAAGAGTGTGCTTCCTTAAGGCTGGTCCTTTGTGTTTATTTGAATTTAGTGCTTCCGCTTTTTGGTTTGTCTGTGTATATAACTGCTTGTTTGTTTCACTCAACAATTAGTATTACTTAGTTGCAAACACCTCTTCTTTTTGAGTCACTTTAGTTGGTCAAACCCCGGGGAAGGGGGGTGTTGGTAATTTTAAATTAAAAAATATTGAAATTATTTCTATTTTATTTTTATCACTTGGTAATTTTAAATTTAGAAATCTTCAAATTATTTCTATTTTATTTCTACCACTTCCCCCTATATCCGCCCATCGGAACGAGTGTGTTGACCCCGCCAAAGTGTTCTAGATCTGCCGTTGGTCATGACTCGTTACGAATCTTTACATCTCGTCATGACTCGTTAAAAACCGTTTTGACTCGCCATCGTCCGTTTTAATCGTTTCGACGTATCAGAAAAATAAATTCCCTTTTTTAGACATAAAGATGTAATATATTGTTTTATTTTTTGAATGATTTAGCTTATGTTGGGATGATTATAAATTATATTGTGCTGCTTCGAAACGATGAATGTGGAGTCTTCTGGACGAGGCGAGGCGAAATCTTGTTAATAAAGTTTCGGAAGTTTCTCATTGTTGTTTTCATACCGGTTAACTCAGTGTGTGTATTTTATTAACGTCCATTTCATGACTATTTACTAACTAAATCGGGTACATAACAGTTTATCTTTTCACTTTCCGAGTCAAGAAGAAAAGCAGTTTTGGGATTTCTTGCAAGTGAAAGAAATATGCTTGAGAACTAACTACAATATATATACAAACTATTTTATATTGAAGGAAAAAGTTTTTTAATAAATACATTTTTTAATTTTTTATTTATTTCATAAAAAACGAGTCAAAATTAACAATTTCAAATCAAATAGATGAAATAATTCCGACTAGACTCGTCAAGCAGACGGTCAGGCGTTAAACGGTGTCTAAAAAGAATATGATTTCTTTTGCAAACCAATCGTTTTAGTCATTTCTTTTACTGTGAACATTATTACAATTACCAATATTATTATAATTACTAATATTATTATAATTACCAATATTATTACAATTACCAATATTATTATAATTACCAATATTATTATAATTACCAATATTATTATAATTACTAATATTATTATAATTACCAACATTATTACAATTACCAATATTATTATAATTACTAATATTATTATAATTACCAATATTATTACAATTACCAATATTATTATAATTACTAATATTATTATAATTACCAATATTATTACAATTACCAATATTATTATAATTACTAATATTATTATAATTACCAATATTATTACAATTACCGATATTATTATAATTATTAATATTATTATAAGTACCAACATTATTATAATTACCAACATTATTATAATTACCAATATTATTATAATTACCAATATTATTATAATTACTAATATTATTATAATTACTTAGAATTTTTATATTTATTTGTTCTTAAATTCATTTTAATCATTTTCGTTTAATCGTGAATTTAATTTTATGGCCTGCTTTTAGAAGTCAATTTTTACACTTTATAAAGGTTTCGGATAATTGCGAAGTTGCTAAAATGTCTTTCATTAGTGCACCTAGAGTAATTATTAGTTATAGTAATTACGATGCATATTAAAATTATTACATTTATAACTTTGTAATAAATAATGAAGCTTAATTATATTCAACGTGGTGCATTTGATTTACAATTATTTCTCTGAATTAATTATCCTCATTTTATTTATTTCTTCCCTCGCACTGGGTTCTTTCCAGACAAACATAAGTTCCACGATTTTCCGTCTTTTTCCACGTTTTCCACTTTTCACGCTCCACTGAACCGCTTCCAGGGAACAAGCACAACACCTGACCATTCACTCAACTTACCTGCCTCAACAGGATCACCTGAAACGACCTTGCCATTCGCCTCCGACCTTTGGAGATAAAAATTTTAAAATAATGCTTTAAATGTGTGATTTATTTCGAGGAAATTTATTTAAATTTAAAATTTCCCATATTTTTGGGCAAATTAATTTTTTCATTTGTTGTTCGTCCGTTCTCCCATTTACGACCCATTCATCACTCCGTTCATCAATTTCATGTTGATGCTTGGTCGCCTACTCCCTCCTCCTCGTCATTAGTATCATCATTATCACCATAGTCATCATTATCACCATAGTCATCATTATCACCATAGTCATCATTATCACCATAGTCATCATTATCATCATCCTCATCATTAATATCATCGTCATCATTGTTATCATCACTATCGTCGTCGTCGTCATCCCCGTCAGCGTCACCGTCTTCGTGGCGTCTTGAATGGAGGAAGGATTGAAATACGTGGATTGGGGTTCACGGATCACGGTTGAAGGGCCACACTCGACCAGGTTTGAATGATGAGTTCCAAGTTCATGACCCCAGTTTGTTTCCCACGTCACCAATCCATCAATGCCTCAATTCTTCAATTCAATACCTCTTTGAACTGATTCACTAATGGTTTTACTCAGATTTTTACAATTATTTCTAAGTCATTCTTTTCGCAAGGTTGTTTTGCAGACATTATTTCTTATAAAAGCATACAAATAATATAATCGTAGAGCCTAATTTTTTGTTTCGAGCTATACATTAATTAATAATTAAAATTAAAACATCATTTCAGAAGTGCTGGAAACAAAAAGCAATATAAGCCTTACTTGTAGACATATATAAAGGATAAAATTGGTGACGTTTAAGACATTGATGGCGGTTATGATGATGATTATGGCGATGATGGCAATATTTTTAGCCCAAAAAGAGTTCACTTTCTTGCTTGAAGTTGTCACCAATGGTAACATGACCACCACAAATTGATGACTTCGATGATGTCATCAACACATGAACAGCAAATTTTGCTCAAAATTTACTTCAAAACGAGGCCAGCTGGGATGAAGACATGAAGCTAAAATGATTGATTTCCAAAAAATATCCAGTGGAGTCTTTGAAGTTTTCGAATAAATCAAAGTTTATTTCCTCAGCAATTTGAAGGTTCTCATACACATATAAGCCTGCTTTTAAGGAATTCCCAAAATGGCTATTAATAGACTCTTACGGATCATTTAAGATTCGATGAAAATGGATGCTTTTAATACTGGGTGGGATTACAAATTACAAATGCTGGAAAATATTACTCGCTTGCTATAATTATTATAATTATGTCCCTTGCTTTCAAGCTCACACTAATTATTTTTCACCGCAAGACGATTACAATATTCTATGTAATAATAATTTTAAATTACAGTTATGTAATAACGTAAATTTTAAGTGAATGCTTAATTAACTTAATAATCGTTCATTTAAACCATAAAAGTCACTGCAGGTGCCAAGCGCAGCTTGGTTATTCATGTATTTTAACTAAAAATAAATAAATATAAAAATAAATATTTTAACTAAAAATAAATAAATATAAAAATAAATATTTTAACTAAAAGATTGTGCATTCTTCATTCAAAGTGTTGATCATATTAGTCGTAACTATTAATATAATTAATATAATAATACAATAAATAAATGAATTTGTAGGCAAACAAAATTGTGTTTTATCATTTTCATTTCCATTGTCGTCATCTTCAAAATCTTTCTCCATAAACATATGCATCTTCATCATCATCGTCATCGTCATCGTCATCATCATCATCATCATCGTCATCATCATCATCACCATCATCATCACCATCATGCTATGGCTTTGGGGAAAGACAAAAATCATATTCAGACGTCGTTCGTATGATATTACTTCAATTTGATTATTAAACTTGCCCCAGGCTAAGTTGAATCATATGCATTACACATTTATTTCACTCACTCACTCACTCACTCACTCACTCACTCACTCACATTCACTCACACTCACTCACTCACTCACATTCACTGGCTCATCCATCTCTTCGTCCATTCATCCATTCATTCACGACATTCCTCACAGACCTCATTAGTTTTTCTGATTTTTTATGCATCGTTTAATTTCGAAATTTCTTGAATATTTTTTCTTAAGCGGAGATAATAAGGAAGAATGTGGTGATGCACTGTGCTTTAAGAAGATGCTAATGATGAGGATAACGGCGACAACTTTACGATGGTGATGAGGATGATGATGATGATAATGATTGTGGTGGTGATGATGACAATGCTTATGCTGATGAGCGAAAAATCCTGAATTAGTGTCAAGCTTGTTTCCCATTGTGGCCATTAAATTTTATTTTTGTCTTTTCTTGAGGCGTGATATCCACACCCCATGTCACGTGTTCTTGCTGAGCATGCTTAGTATCCGCTTTCTCTTCAGGCCGTTATGTTTCATCATCATCGTCGTCGTCGTCGTCATCATCATCATCATGAGCGACGTCGTCGTCATCATCATCATCATCATCTCTCCTTCATCACATCCATCTTTTCATCCTGGACTTGTTTCCATTTTAATGGTTGGTAATAAACTAGGATCAGTGCTTGAATGTCCTTTAATGGAATTTCAACTGACATTATGAGGCTTGGATTTCTTAAGGCGCTGTTTGGGGTAAGGCCATGTTTTGAGACGTTTAAGGTGAACTGTTGTTGGTCACTAGCGATCATTAGGATTATAATCATCAATATCATCATCGGTGACCCGTCAAAATAGCCCAGCGACAAAATAGCCCCGTCAAATCATCCCCGTCAATGTATCTTTATAAAAATAATATTTATATGAGTTGATACATTAACCGATAACTAATTTTAAATTTGATTAAATGAAATGAGTTTTATGTTTCGACGGGGCTATTATGACGGGGTGCCATCATCATCTTTATCAAATAGCAAATAATATAAAATTAATTGCATGGTAGAAATTAACTGAATAATAATTACAGTTGCTGTTGTTGTCATTATCATTGCCGTGGTCATCAGAGCATCATCGTCGTCATCAAATTGTTTCCTGAAAATAAATTAAAACGAATATTTGTTTTATCAGAGGATGAAATGAAAACTTGCAAATAAACAAGTTGTTTGTGGAGACATTTTGAATTGTCTACAACCTTCTCTGGATGTTATTTATGCCTGCTATGCACAAACTGAAGACGACGACGACGTTGAAAAGACACTAAATATACGAAGGGACGTTTTCTTCCTGGTAAAACACAAAATGGGGCATGAGTGAAATGAGATTATTGAAATGAATATTTACAATATTAATAGTTAATTTATTTGCAACAATAATAGTTAATTTAGTTAGCACCGTGTTCGTTGTGTGCATTGTGTGAATTGTGTGCATTTATATATTGACATGTGTATAGTTGTGTAATAATCAATAGTTTTACGATCTCATGATTAAGTGGCACTTGTTCTGCGCGTAATAAATGTAAGTTATAAATATAAGTGATAAATATAAGTGATAAATATAAGTGATAAATATAAGTGATAAATATAAGTGATAAATATAAGTGATAAATATAAGTGATAACTATAATTGATAACTATAATTGATAAATATAAGTGATAAATATAAGTGATAAATATAATTGATAAATATAAATGATAAGTTGATGAACGTTTGTGGAATGTGAGGCTTCTCAAGTCAACCTTCCTTCATCGATGACGACGAAGAAAGGAAGAAAAGGCAGACGAATTTAGGAGAGATTTTGAGGACATTTTTTATTTTTTGTGCTCTTTCAGCTGAGAATTGAATGTTTTGAGGACAAAAAACAACAACAAATTCTTACAAAATTCAAATAGACTTTGAAAATAAGTTAACATTAACTTATTATTAGCTCTTTTAACCTTTAGAAGTTACGAAATTAACGCTAATACTTACATCCTCGTACACTATTTGTTATATTTGTCTGTAAAATGGCATGAAGATGATAAAATGGTTGGAGTTAATTATTCAAACCATCAATCACGGAGTCATCAGCAGCTTAATACTCGTCGTCGTCTTCATCGGCACTTGATAGGGATGGGTGTGCATTAATCACATCAGTTGACTTTAATGAAATTTCTTTCCCAACAGTCGCACGGATTTCTGAGGAATTATGGAAATAATTGCATTATGAGCGTTTAAGGAGATGAATCTGTCGTGGATGGTTAGGAGAAAACAATCTGGTGATGATGATGATGATGATGATGATGATGATGATGGTGCTGCTGCCGATGATGATGATGATTGCGATGGTGGTGGTGATGATGATAACAAAAATAATTGTAAATAACATTTCCGAGCAGCCATAGAAGTTCTACTTTCTTTTGTTAAACAATTTTATCATCGTCATTATTTTCATCGTCGTCGTCATCGTCATCAATGTCGTCATCGTCATCAGGAAACCTAGAGTATCAGCACTTTTGTCATTGTCGTCAGCGTGATGGTTCTGGGGATGTAGGTCAAAGGTTGTGGAAATATACTTCCTCTGTGCTTCTTTCGACTGAGAGCTTCATCTGGAGAGACGTTAACAATGTTGTTGTTGTTGTTAAACATGATGTTGTTAACCATGTTGTTGTTGTTGTTGACAATGTTGTTGTTGACCATGTTGTTGTTGTTAACCATACTGATGAAAATAGATTTACTTGAATTTGTGGATTGAAAATGTTGATGCTTTTATGCTCAGCCAGTTTTTGGGTCATTTTATATTGTTGTTGTTGCAAACAAACACTTTGAAATTGTTAATAGATGTTGTTGCTAATCAGACGAGGTTGATGATTTGTAAAAGATTTCTTTAAATGATTTGTTAAGATTAAGAAATAATTTTCAAATTCTGTTCTGCAGTATTTGTTCATAGTTGTGCTTTTTTCATTTTAAAAAGTTAATATCTCTATTAATTATTTCTTAATGAGTATAATAAATAATGATGAGTATAATATAAAAATAATAACGAGTATAATAAATTCTTTTTATGAAACCGTTTTCAAAAATAATTTCTCCTGTGCTTGTCATAAATTTAAAATGTAAAGCAATGCAAACACTGAACAAAAAGCCAGACGCGTGGAAGAGAACAAATCCATCCAATCCATCGATTCATAACCAATCCTCCATCTTTCCATCAAGCAACTTTCACCAACATCTGCCCACCCATCCACTCCTAATCTCCTCTGATCAGCGTTTTGTTCGACAGAATATTGTGAATGGCAGAGCTTCAATCAGAGCTGCCCACCTGGACACGTGTTGGACATCAGGATGGCGAGGTATGGACGCATGAAAGAGAGTCGAGAGTGCATCACCATGGATTTCTTGCAGAAGGAATGCTCGGTCAACGTCACCACTTTGGCGGAACAGACCTGCACCGGTAGAAGGTCGTGTCAGTTCAGGGTCATTGAGCTCCACGAATTGGGCACTTGCCACAAGGACTTCAAGTCTTACCTTGAAGTCAAACACACCTGTATTAAGGGTTGGTGTTTCAATTTTAAAATGCTGGGAGAGTGTTAGTGTAGGTGTGAACAGGTGCAAAATATCTGTTTACTTGATGTTGGAAGGTAATTATTATTTGGTGTTTCATTTTCATTCACGGAGGTTGCAGAAACTGGTTCAATTTCCAACTACTGCTTGTCGTGAAAAGTTGTGCTTAAAATTTAAGACGTACATCAAACAGATTGAGTGTTGCCAGTGAGTGGTGGGTGTTTGAACAGATGCCACTAATGACGATAGTGATAGCGATAGTGATGATGATGATGATGACAATGATGACGACGACGACGACGATGACGATAATGATGAAGACGAGTGTGTTGAATGTTTAGTAAGGGAGAGATGGAAACATCTGATGACGTGAGGTGCATCTTTTAAACTCCTTCTCGATTCACAAAGCCCTCTCACATTTCTTCATTACGACAGTCGTTACTTCCAAGAACGGATGTCCCTTAGGGTCCTCAGCGTTGTCTTCATCTTCACACCACCACAACAACAACAACAACAACGACGGCAACAACCCTTCTTCAGACGTTTGGAAGCACATTTCCAGCACTTCAAACTTCAAGGAATCTCCTCCAAGTCTTGTCAACGTTGAATTCTTTAGCAACCATTACATCGAGAACCTAGCTTCGGGCATCTTATCCAGCTCTGTGGCATGGAAACCGGCGTCGGCACGGACAGGTGCCCGTGGATTTTCAACCTTCATCCTCTCCACCAGAGGCTCGACTTGACTTTCCGTCAGTTCACGAAGCACAACACTGCTTCCATGGTGACGGTGAAGGAAATCAAAATGGCTTCCATCCAGAGACATGGAGACGATCCGGTGGTGACTCACATTTACGTCACTTCCACCCAGCCTTCCAAATACGTGAGCGGTGAGGACGCTGTTAAGGTGTTAGTTGCATTCTCGACATTCGCAACAGCAACGCACAACGACAACAACCATCGTCGTCGTAATCACGGTCACGGTCGAGAGATTGATGAGCTTCAAGGACAACAAGGAATTCAGGAGGAGGGGGAAGCAGTCTTGATTGAATTTCAAGGTTTAACTCTGATATTCGTCATAATAATAATAATAAAGAAACATAATTAATACTATTTTGTAGTAACAATAATATGTAGCCATTACTAATCATGGAACAATCAAGCTTAAATAATGTGTTTCTGTTTAATTATTCTTAATTATGAATAACTATCTAATAAATTATCTTTATGAATATTACTAGTCTAAACAATGACAATAATATAATTAATTTAAAAAATGATAATAATAATAAAATAATAATAATAATAATAAAATTCACCGAGCCATGTTGTCGTTATTGCCGCCATAGTAACCGGATGTAAGCCGTTGAGTGCACCGTCCAACACGTGGTCATCCAGTGATGGTCATGTGACCAACATCACTTGCAATGACACGGGTGAGTACTTCCGCTTGACGTGCGCTGGAAACAAATGGTTCGGCAGGATTGGAAACTGTTCTGAACAGGCATCCAAGAGAAGTAAGCGATTGAAATGCTTGGTGATTGACGTGCTCGATGATGACGATGACGATAACGATGATGATGATGATGATAGTGACGCATATAATGGTAATTAGTGAATATAAGTTGTCGTAAACTCCTAAAACAACTTCACAGAATTCTTAGGAGAATTTATGTACGAAGGAACAGCCCATTGGGGTGAGCATCCATTGTTTTTCCCCGTTTTCAGAGCTTCTTTAGTAATTAAGATGATTATCATAATTACATTGTCTGTCATAATTTAATCGTTTATCATAATTTAATTTATTATTCATCTTTAAGGCCTCCTACTTGTCGTTCTATTGGGCGTATTGATCGGATTTGCAGTTGGATTTCTCATGCTCATGGTCGTCCTGGCTTACATGAAGAAGTGAGTTCATCAGTTGATTGATTGATTGATTGATTGATTGATTGATTGATTGATTGATTGATTGATTGATTGATTGATTGATTGATTGATTGATTGATTGATTGATTGATTGACGGATGGATAGACTGATGGATGGATGGATGGATAGATTAATCGAAGTTTTCCAACTGGAAGTGGGTGGTCTAAAACAGATCCATCACATTCGCTTAAAAGGGAGAAGGGAAAAAGCATTACTTTTGTGCGAGATACGTCGAACCAGAATCCCAGGCAGCATGGTGTGAAATAGTTCTGCAGAATAATATATAATTTTCTTTATCTCCCAAGAATAAGTAAAATATAATTATAGGCTGCAAGTTATTAAAAATAATTACCTCGTTAATAACTCAATTATTTTATTTCAGACGCAAACAACGAAGAATCAAGTGTGGTTCATCGGATGTTCTCAACCCGACTCGTTGTCACGAAGTCTCAACAGACTTGAGTCCCTTCGATCTTTTTGACACCCTCCATCATCACTCTCATCATCATCATAATCATCACCGCAATCACAATCAACATCACCAGGAATTCAGCTTCCTCGATGAAGAGGAGGAAGATGAGGAAGATATTGGAGGAATTTATGGCGGAAGTCTATTGGCATCAGAAGGATACGTGGCGTCGGGAAACACCTTGGCGACACCTGGCGAGGAATTCAACCGTCGAAACTGGATCTGGAGCACGTGGGTGAGGAAACCAAACTCTGGAGTCAACTGTGGAAAATACGAAGGTTGGCATTCCAAGACTGGTACTGGAAAAGCTGCCAGTACCATGACGATGATGGTGCGAAAGATGACCGGAAAAACGAAAAAAGACAAGAGTTCTGTCAACGTCTTCTCGCAGTGGTCTTCAGGCCACCCAGAAGCAAAGAGTTTGGACATCAGCACCCCAACCACCGCCACAAAATCTGCCTCCACTGCGGAAGTGATGGATCTTTCCAATCACGTGACCTCTGAAAACAACCGCCTTGAAGGCGATAAAAATGGAGAGGAATTAAACAAGGCCTCTCACGACTTCGAACATTCCATGGAAAACAAAAACAGTCGAGCGGAACAACTGCAATTCAGAACAGCTTCGAATTCTTCCAAAGTCTGCTCCTTCAGGGATCCTTATTACTTCAAACTGGACGTCAACAACGTCAGGGATTACTTGCCTTTCAAAGTCAGCGACTGTTCTTCCTCGGTGCGGAACTCTGATGTTTCTCAAATCACATCCGATGCTGCAGCAGATAATTGCAACAGTGCCGACGTCTCTCGTCAACGTGTTTCTCAACAAAATCTCCAACAAGTTGCACTGTTGCAGCCCACGTCAGGTGTTTCACAAGCGTCGAACGAAGCCGTTTTCAATAAAACTTCCGACAACAATGTTGCTCAAGCATTGCAACAACCTGAAAACATTTCTCGTAGAAACAGAGACAGTTTGTATGGGGTTTGCTTCGCAACTGAAACTGCGCCTTACTTGATCGCTGACACCGTGTCACATCGACAACAAATCATCCAACAACAACCCTTTCGCCCAGTACAAGAAGTACAACAACAATCACGACAACAAATTCAACGCTCGCAACACGGCTTCACGCAGCAACACAAACAACAACGTTCCCCGTGTCGTAATTCTTCCTGTCCACGTCACGATGGTCACCGCCCAAGATACAACAACAACAACAACAGCAACCACAACATCAACAATAACAACAACGACGAAGATGATGATGATGACGATGGTATTGGTGGTAATGATAATGATTACGACGTGAAAAGTGGTATAACCTCGACAAACTCGAAGGATGTTCAAAGTAGAGACCAGCTGAGTCCTTGCACTCATCATCATCATCATCATCATCATCGCCATCTTCATCGTCTCTTTAATCAGCGTCATCATCATCATAATGCCCTTCACCATCATCCTCCCCACAATGACGAACATCACCAGCGGAATGTTTGCACAGATGACCACCAAAGCGCCCATCACTCCCAACAATTCGGTCGCCAAGACCAACATCATTATCATCATCGTCTTTATCATCATCATCATCACAACTTCCTCAAGCCTGACCTCGTGACCCAGACTCCTCCCCCAATTCCGGTTAAACCAAAACGCTGCCCGCTCTGCTCCGTGAGCAGTCTCAGCACAACTGCTTCCTCCGCCATCTTGTAAACGCGATGATGATAGTGATGACGACAACCTCGACGACGACGATGATGACGATGAAGACGACGATGATGATGATTGTGATGATGATGATGAAAGCAATTAAAAGTTGGACTACAACAATGTCACGGGCATAAAATCCGGCACATATACCAGGAAATGAAATATTCTTCCACGATAAGGAAGAATTACTAAGTTCTAAATAATTAATTCAAAGATTTATTCGGTAACTTATATCCGAGTGATTTTCACCCAAGAGGCAGACGACAAATGAAGCAATTACACTTCAATTACATTTTTATTAGTTAGGCAAAAAATGTCATTCAAAAGTCTGAGATGTGTTAAATGAACTTCTGATGACCTTTTGATGACCTTTTTGTGACTTGTACCCAACACGCGATCATTCTATTCGGCTACTCAGTTAAATAAATAAGTAAATAAATAAATAAGACTTGAAACAATCTTAAAAATCGAGTCGATGGATGAATTTAGGGATGAATTGTTTATGAATGGGTGGATGGGTTGACGGATGGATGCATGGTTGAATGGATGGATGGATGGATGGATGAATAAATGGATGAGTGGATTGATGATCGGATTGGTGAATGAGTGTATGGATGAGTGGAATTGCATTACAAGGTCTCGTAAAACCATGACGTCATATCAGTTCAAAATTCACCGACTCCAAGCACTGAATTGTGGCAGCCATGAAAACCAGCTTCATCATACTTGACCATCGGGTGACAGAATTAGAGTACATTAAGTTGGATAACCACGATGATCCTGATAGTGATGATGATGGTGATGATGATTATGATTATGATGATAACGACGACGACGATGATTATGATGATGACGACGACGACGACGATGATGATGATGATGATGATGACGATGATGATGATGACGACGACGACGATGATGATGATAGTGATGATGCAACCATACACGTAGGTGATTACAAGTCACGAATTACTGAACAGCGTGCATTTAATTGTGAAGATAACAGCATATTTATGACAGCAGAGAGCACGTGTTTTCAAATGACTCCAATGGACGATGTAAATTGTCCCCGAATAAATTTAATTCACCAAAAACAATCTTCAGACGTGTTTCGTTCGTAAACATAGAAGGTTCATTTCAAGGTGATTTAATTGTACGTGCTATGATCAATATATAGTTGCCTAATCAATGTTTATTTTGTAAACGTTTTAATCAACTTAATTAACTATTAATATTCATATTAATATTGATAATTTAAATGTATCTGTTTATTAAAAATTAAATCACTTTTATATTAGAAAAAGTATTTTATATAAATTCCCCATGTGAATCTAATTTCTTACCGAAGACAAAATATAAAAAAAAAATGATAAAAAAAAGTTAATTTGTTAATTCTTAAGATTGTGCAACCTGAAGGAAGCCTCCTTTTAATGTTTTTTGTCTTTGAAGTTCTTTCTGAACACGAATAACGTGGTTTGCTGGGGGAATTTTTCCAAAGACCTGAAAATTTAAAAAATATATTTTTCTTTTGATATTTGAAAATATATTTTTTTATATTTCTAGAAATCGAACATCTTGTCTAAAAAATAAAATAGCGAAATAAAATTTATTAAAATTTATTATCGCTAAACTTCTTAAAGCCTGGTGATCTCTAATGAAATCGTCCTAATTAGCAATCGACCGGGAACCCCGGCAAATTTTAGCCGGGGAATGTCACAAAACATGTATAAGAAATTTAGACAATTTAAAAAAAAAACGCAAACGTCTATTCCATGTCTGAATCCAAGTTACCATAAAATCTCTCATTTGATTGAATAAAATAATCAGGAGTTAGTTATAAAAGCTCTTGGGAGAGGCTGGGATTTGAACTCCTAATGGAGTCGTACCAAAGCCAAAGTCATAATCACTCGTCGACCGACGCCTCGTATTAATAATTCATGATAACGTATAGTAACTCATCATAATAAACAAATTAGTCCGATACTTGGAACACCTTTGGGAAATAAAGCTGCTCTTAATATGCTTAAGAAATGTTAGACTTAAGAAATGTTTCTTCTTTGGCAAATGTCTCACCACGAATGCCACTTAGAACGCTTTCACTATCACTTGGGCTGGCAGGTGGGCCATCCATCCATCCATCCATCCATCCATCCATCCATCCATCCATCCATCCATCATCCATCCATCCATCCATCCATCCATCCATCCATCCATCCATCCATCCATCCATCCATCCATCCATCCATCCATCCATCCATCCATCCATCCATCCATCCATCCATCCATCCATCCATCCATCCATCCATCCATCCATCCATCCATCCATCCATCCATCCATCCATCCATCCATCCATCCATCCATCCATCCATCCATCCATCCATCCATCCATCCATCCATCCATCCATCCATCCATCCATCCATCCATCCATCCATCCATCCATCCATCCATCCATCCATCCATCCATCCATCCATCCATCCATCCATCCATCCATCCATCCATCCATCCATCCATCCATCCATCCATCCATCCATCCATCCATCCATCCATCCATTCATCCATCCACCCATCCATCCACTCCAGATTTGCCGCTCTGCTAGCAGCTCGTTAGGACACACCTTCCAGAAGGAAAGGATCACCCAGAAAACCTACACGTTTCTTCTCATGCTCGTTCTCTTGTTCTATCTTTGCCTTCTCAGGTTCAGGGATGTCGTTTCAGCTTTTCAAAGGGAAAAACCATCGTAAAACTTTAAGGCGACCTCTTTTCATTATATCCTAAAGTCAAGCGACTTAAAAAAACTGAATTTCTCTTGAGACTTTTATTAAGGTTGATAAACAAAAATAGTTAATGAAGGAATAGTAAGCACAACTTTCATATGTGCAAATGAGTCTTGAAATGATGGAATTACAGTCAAATAGCTGCATTCATCAATGAATTTGCATGTTAGCATTGCAAATGGTTTTAAAAACTTGAAGAAAAACAGAAAATTACACTATTAATACGTTAGAAAGTTTCATATTTAAACATGTATTTTGTACCCCGGCCTCGACTAACCCCGGCAACTGAACCCGAAAACTGAACTATAAAAGTGACCCCGGTCTATTCCTAGTTCTAATCATGAAATGGACGTTAACAAAAATACACACTAATTAAAATAATTTATTAATTAATCACTGTTTCTGCAAGATGTAATTTTTGCTATAATTGTAATTGTTGTTACTATCTTTAATCGTCAATTACCGATTTAAATTACCAAATTAAATCTTAATAAGAAATATTTTCATAAAGGTAATGAGAGAGTTAATCGAGTTGTGAAAGCATTAAAACAATGCGCCAGAGAATTAACATGACTAAAGCGATGACATCATTCTAATCAATTCAATCAAAGGTGCTGCTAAGAAAGCAGAAGTCTACTGGGACTTCTGTGAGCAGCAAAAATGTTAATGAAACACGCACCTGTGTTTCAGGTGTTCCAATAAAACGGGGGAAACACGCAGCTCATTAAACTTTTGTGCGAGAAAACAAATTTAAGAGGCTCTCGACATTTCAAGGAATTGAACGAAAATGAGTGGGTTTTGTGGCTCTTGACTTATTTCTTGAACTTCGCAAAATTTGCAAAATCTTTTCAATTATTTTTACATTATATTAAAAGAAATTGAATTGTGCAAGAAAACAAATAAATTTGCAGTGAAACTCAAGTTGTTCCTTTTGGCAGTCGAGTTGATTTTGTTGATTTCTTCAGTGAGCAGGTGAAATTATTGATGACCAATTAAATTGTCAAATTGTATTAAATTTAAAATTGATTTAATGCTAAAATTTGTTCAGTTTTGACAAAGATCTTCTTGAAGAGCTCGTCAGAGAACTAAGATCTTTTGAGAAATCGCTGTGAGTTCACGAATCAACATTTCATTTGATTTGTCATGCGTTTATTTTTTTAAATGGAATTCGCCCTGGAATTAATTATTTTGTTCTCAGCAAGAAAGATGAAGATAAAGATCCCACTGCTCTTCATTTAACAACCGAAGCCACCAGTAACAACATTAAAGTTAATACCAATTGATGGTAATTTGATGCTAATCATGACTTTCATAAATTTCATAAAGAGGAACCTGATGATAGTGGCGGGAACGACTCAGAAGATTTGGATAAAAATGTCTACAAAGAAGCTGAAAAGTGTGAGAATTGCTGGAAACTTCCAAGCGAATCAGACATCGTCAGAGCCATCATGAGGGACATTTCAACTGGAGTAAGAATTTAGTTAATTATTAATTTATTCCACAACAAATGCAATGCATCTATTAATCGTTTAACCTCTTTATTTTTCATAATGTTTGAATTATTTTATTTTTAGACAAACTCATCTCGGGGTAAGACAAATTGGAAAATATGTTTAAAAGTCATTCTGTAACAATTTTGCGTGTTTTCGAAGCATGTGGGAAGGATCAGCCACTGTTACTGAGGACGCCAAGAGGGACCATCCAATCACCTGGTTTTCATGATAACATGCTCAACAACAATTCAAAATGCAGCTGGAGAATTTTTGCTCCTGAAGGAAAGGTGGCTGATTGCATAAAAATTTAATTGCTTTTAAATATTTTTTTTAATTGTAAATTTAAGTGGCAGAAAGCCTTTAGAAATTCTTTTTAAATCTTAAGCAATTTGTTTGCTTAATGAGGATATGATGTGTTTTACAATTGATATTTACATATCATCAATTCAGTCAATGCTTCTAATAAATACCTGATTAAATTAATTTTATAATAAAATTACCAGCGAATCAAAATAACATTCTTGGTGTTTGACCTACCTTTTGATGAGGACTGTTCTCTGAGTTTCGTTGAGGTTTTCGACGTCAGAAGTGGAATGCCAATTTCATTAGGTTGGTTCATTATGGGTTGCTGTGTTTGATCCATTGTTATTGCTCCATTTGGCAATCTCAATACAAAATAATTCTCGATTTAATTTCAAGGAAAATATTGTGGGAACACCAACCCTTCTGAGCTTCTACAATCATCAGGCCAGGATATGTATTTGTACTTTGCAACCGATTCAGTCATCAGACCTGGAAGATTTTCCATCAAATTCGAATTCGTTGATCAGACGCGTTAGTGAACGGTTTGTTCAAAAAATAGGTTGAAGTTAAAACACTGCGCAAATTCCTCGTGTATCTTAATGTCATATATTTTTACATGATATAGCTAAGCAGCTTACTTCACCACAATAAATTTTATCACCAATTCCTAGTGCCAACACTGTCATCTCCAAATTGTGGTCACCCATCCATAAAACCAGACGTGACTCAAAGTTTTTCCAGCGTCAGACCAGCTTTGGCAGGATCGTGGCCATGGCAAGTGAGCATCAGGTTGGCCGCTAATAACCAAAAAAACTCACATGTCTGCGGAGGATCAATAATAAAGCCACATGTTGTCCTCACGGGAGCACATTGCTGGTGAGTTGAACGAATAACACTTGTTCATGCCAGAGTTAAAGAAAATCTATCAATCCATGTAGTTAAAATAATTGTTTACTATAAAGGTTTCTTGATGGGAAACAAGTCAACACAAGTGAGTACGAGGTTGTTGCAGGAGAATACGATTTGATGGATGCTAATGAAGGCTCCACAAAGGTGAATGCTTGAATTGATAGGACTATTGCACATTCTCAAGGTTTTTGTTTATTAAATTGCAAAATCACTGTCAATTCTACAATTTATAATTTCATAATATTTACAGCAAATATATCGTTCGTTTTATCATGAATTGATAGAAAGTTTAACCTCAGAATCTTACTTTCAGATTTCATCCATAGCAGAGTTACTTATCCATGAGAATTACCATCCTTCCAACAGTTCAAATGACATCGCTTTGGTCATCCTTGAATCTCCCATCGTGTTTGACGAACGAATTCATAGAGTCTGCCTACCTCCGCTGGAATTCGCCCTCAGTGATCTGTGCTATTCAACTGGGTGGAGTAATTCCAAGTGTAAATTTTTATTTTTTTTAAAATTTTATTTGTGTTTTTGTATGGCATTTAAGGAAAGTTATTTAAGTCCTGCAGTCCACCATAAGCCATAAGTTAGTTGGTGGTGACCCACAAACCTGACAAGGAAAAAAGGTTTTCAGCTTGTTGGTAGAGGCTTACCAGCTTTTGCTCAAGAAGCTGAACTGACAAGAAAAAGATATATACAATATAAAGATTAACTTTTTGATGTCAGCCCTACAATGATGGCACACGGATGAGGTTCCCACATAAATTCGTAC
The DNA here is from genome assembly GCA_021613335.1 of Whitmania pigra. Lineage (NCBI taxonomy): Eukaryota > Metazoa > Annelida > Clitellata > Hirudinida > Haemopidae > Whitmania > Whitmania pigra. Next base: position 1,165,252 of record JAJTWR010000332.1, read on the forward strand.
TCACAAATTCCAGCTAAAATTTGATACATAAATAATTGACATTTACAATTTAAATCAATACTTCTACGGAAAGTACCTGATTCAATTAAGTAATGTTAATTGCAACATTTTAACAAACCAAACGATGAAGGATTGTGAACTAGCAATTAGCACACGTTAATCAACCAACATAACATTCATCAGCTCACGGAGACAGAACAATTCTCCACCAGACACGTCTACAGATAATACCACAAACGGTTTGCGAATGGCAAGTACGCAATGCTACCCATCTCACAGAGAAGCAATTTTGTGCTCGCCCAATTAACCGAGGAAAAGAAACATGCCAAGGTGACTCTGGCGGACCTTTGGTGTGCTACAATGAAGATTCTGATCGTTGGTTCCAGTTTGGGGTGAGCAGCTACGGCGTTGAGTGTGGCCATCCTAACGCCGCCGAAATTTACACCAGGGTAACGAGTTACTTGGAGTGGATATTAAAGCATTCTGAAGGTTAGCATCGTTAGCACCTTGAATAAATTACGTTTTAAGAAATTATTGATTATTTAGGCACTTTGTAATTTCCAATGAACGCACTCATTATCCACTTGTGAACTTATCATGACCATGGACAATAGATGGACAGTACAGTACAAAACTCAAATTTAGAAGAACTGTGTAATATACTTAAAGAACATAACTCGTATATTTTTTTTCACTTTGATCAAGAATTAAGCGCAAATTCCTCAAAAATCCATTTTTTTGCATAGAAATATTGTTACGACAGGTTACAAATAAACTCATGAATTTCAGTATTTTGGCAAAAATTTTTATTTAAAACTAAATAAAATAATGTTTCAATAAGATGTCATTCCTCCTTTTTTTAGAAATAACATCTATGCACTTATTTTTCATGGAGAAAATCAGTGTTTTGATGATGTTTTCATCCAAATTTCTCCAGGCGCTCCAAATCGCTTCTTTAAATTCATTTTCTGTGTTATATTGTTGTCCATTGCCATAAACTGATCTTGAAAGAAGGCCCCAGACATTTATCGGATTCAAGCAGGGTGAACACGCCGGCCAGTCCATCACTTGAATGTTGGACTCCTGGAAATATGCTCTGGTTGCCTTGGAAACATGACTAGGAGCATTATCTTGCTGAAATTCATGTTGTTTTGCTTCAGCAAAAGGAAGGAGATGATTCTTGAGCATTTAGATGTACTTTTGAGAGTCCTGCCTCCCTTTAAAAATCATCAGTTCAGTCCTCCCAAATGCTGAAATTCCTCCCCAGACCATCACAGAGCCTCCTCCGTGTTTTCTGCTATAACAAACCTCTCTTTCTTTTCTGAGATCATGCCAGTAGTATTTATAGCCGTCTGGCCCATCAAGGTTAAATTTTTTTTTCTTCTGTGAAAATTACGCGTTCCCATCTTTCGTTGTAGCTGACCCTCTCTTTGGCCCAGAAGAGGCGTTTTTTCTTGTGATGGACCTTCAACGCTGGAGCTCGCTTTCGCATTTCGTATTTCTGCTGTCCACTTGAATTAAGATAATTGCAGACTGTCCTAACATGGACATCCAAATCCAGCTTATCTTTTAGCTGTTTACACGAATATTCTCCTTGTGAAGCCTCCCTGATGAGGCGTCTCTGAATCTGATTCGAGAGTTTTTTCGGTCTTCCGCCCTTGTACTTCTTCCCATATGAGTCTGGATCATCCAAAAAACATTTGATGACAGTTCTTGACCTATTGAACTCATTTGCAATCTTTTTTATTGAATAGTTTGCCTTTCCCAAGGCTTTAACTTGTCCTCTTTCTCCTTCTGTCAAACCTGCTTTCTTTCCCGGGATGAAATGAATGTAAAAAGAAGTTTTGAATTTCACACTCCTTTACATAGCCTTCTTAATGACAATTTAATGTTTGATCCTTCTAACGAGACTTTGAAATTGATGAAACGAGTCCAAACCGGAAACTGTCGTAATAATATTTCCAGGACAAAAATGGTTCATTTGCATAATTTACGGGAACCATTAACCCATATGAAAGGAAATTTTGCACGATGCTTACAAATGGTGTTTTACATAATTGCTGAAAATTTCATCAAGATATGTTAATTTGTAAGGAAATTATCCATAAAAAGTGGGCATGTCGTAACAATATTTCTAGCACTGTACCTATGAAGAACATGGAATTTTTGTAATGTAACTTGAATACATATTATAACTTAAATATATGTAACTTGACCAAATATAAACAAGTTTATTAACAATTCTGCTGCAGTTCATCCTTAGAAGACGAGAGTTATGCATAAATTCTACCAAGCTTTTTGAAATGCTAAGACAATCCAACAAGTCGTTGTTAAGTGCTTAAATGCTTGAAAGGTGAATTGGAAAGTGCCTTGGACTAAAGCAAATATGATTTACGTCTGCAATATTGTAATTCAACATGATTCTAGCTTTTAATGTTTTATTTAAAAACCAAATAAACTGCAAAACCGTCACAAATTGTTGAGTGTGTTTTAGTGTTTTATTTATTAACCAAATAAACTGTAAAACCATTACAAATTGTTGAGATCTGCCATAATATCTTTGCACTTCTTCTTCTGAATTTCTAAGGCTTCAATAACAATATTTTTTGGGTGAATTGCACCTGTTCCTTCAAAGGTAACTGTAAAGTAAAAGTTAATAAAATGGATGCTTAAAATTCTGATTATTTCAACAAAAATTCCATCTAACAAAATATGTATGATTAAAATTAAATTTAAGATTTACAATAAATTCATCGACTCACATAAGAAATGTTGTCTGTGCAAAAAGAGTTCAACATCATCGCGAAATTCCTCGTGCATGAATATGTTCCTGTTGTGCACATAATTCTTCGATTTTGAAACAACAGCAACGTCAACCCCTGAATACGAAAATTAAATTAAAAATGAAGTTTTACAAACAAAAAATTCCAATTTGAGATGAAACATAAAAATTAATGTTTCAATTTTATTATTTTCTACTGCATAATAGATCAACTTGATCTTACAAATTGAGTAACATGTACAAGAGTTATCAATGTTTGAGTTACCGTTTTCATTTTTAATTTCAATGGATCCCTGTGGAAGTTTTGATTTGAGTTCATGAGCTTCGTCCCCTTCAAATCTCCGTTTTAATCGGATGACTGGAGCCATCACGCAGTTCGAATAAGCTGGAATGAACAAGCATGGGTTAACATCGTTGGTCTGAGGAATTGTAAAACATCCACTAACGAGCTGGAGAAAACTTTGCATGAGTGTTTCCTATTCCCTTGAAGCAGTATGCTTTGAAGCTTAACTCCTGAAGACATTAAAGAAAAATATTCCTTAACAAAATTCATATTTCCATCTAATATATTGTCAACTTACATGCTTTGCATCAAGTAACATCAACAGCTGATCAGAATCAATGGGCTTTGGTGTTTGACCATTCTGAAATTGAAAATTTAAAATAAATAATTATATTTATTATTACGAACATATTTTATTATTTTCTATTGCATAATAGATCAACTTGATCTTACAAATTGAGTAACAAGTAAAAGAGTTATCATGTTTAAAATACTTTTTGTTTACAAATCTCACAGGGAAAGTTTGATTCTCAATTGGAATCCACTTGAAAAGTTTTGAAAACACTTTTCCCCCACTGGCTGTCGTGTTTTTTGCTGTGAACTCGAACATCACAGCGTTTTCATTCGATGGTTCCTCCTCTGTTAGATTAAAACATCATTCGGTTTAATTTCACATCAGAGAAAATATTCTTGAAAAATTAACATCATTAAGTCAAAATAAATACCTCCATTTCTAAAGTTAAACTTTTTAGGATCAATATTAAAGGTGACGTAAGAAAATTGTTCCAGGAGGGTTTCCTCGGGTACAGCCGAAGTGTTTTTTATAATTTCAATTTTGTCAATAGCCATTGTGGGGACCTGTTAAAAATTGGATCACTAATAATTGCCAGATCGTATTAAGTTTACATTATGTAAATTTCATAAATTGCAAAGCCACACAAACCATAAAAATATCCTAAGAAGTATTACCTCTCCCCAAGCTGCTTTTTTGATGCTGTGAGCAAGAGAGACATCAACACCTTTCATTTCAAATGTGATCATTCTATCACATAACGATGTGATCTTTATTTTCAAGTCCTGATTATTTAAATTAGAAAGTCCCGATTATTTAATAACACTTCGTAATTTACCATCAATTAATTCTATGTAATTACCTTCACAAGTCTGTCAAATGACAGTTTGTCATCTGTCTGTTTCTCGTATAACTAAAAGTCAAACAATGCAATTATATTATAAATTTAATATATCATAATCTTTGGGATTTCTAGCAAACACATGGAAGCAATTACATTTATCCTGGCACAGCACACGAAATTTAGATAAAATCTTACGTTGTTTATACGATACTGCTCCACAGGTATATAATATTTGCTTTCTCCCATTTTCTGGATGTGGCTGAATTATTTAAGTAAAACACGTGAAAACAGTGTTCGCCCAGCTTTGTTTACCAAGTATTTGTTTTGATAACTTCTAAGATACAGAAGAATTTTAAATTAAAAAATAAAATGAGTAATAAAAGTCATCAAATCTAGCCTCACTTTTAATTTTAGGATTTTTAAATAATTTAGTTGTGACAAATAGTTTTTGTGGATATTTCACAAATTGACAAACTAAAATGTATGTCGGCAATTATTAAAATTGGTTGTAGCTTTATTTACTTTGTTTTTTGTCTCATTTTTTTGGATAAAATTTCAGGAATTATATTTCAAATTTCGATTATTCAAAACGAACACTTTTACTTCTGCAGATATATTTTAAACAACAAATTAATTTCGGTTACAACTTCTCATAGGTTTATCATTTGTCAACAAAATTATTATTCAACGGCTTGAGATGTCCTGCAAATTAATGTAAATTTTAAATCCAACAATTTAATAATTTTCTTTGCTGACGTCTTTGAGCGACGTTGGTGCAAAGCTTCTCTTTCCGAGGTCCCCTCTGAATTTTCGGCTGACTCTCCCTTTCCTGGCCAAAACGTCTTTTAATCTTTTGAAGATCTCTGGATCCATGTCCATATCTCTGAATGAAATAACACTCTGGCGCTTGCCCAAATCGCCTCTGAAGCTTCCGTAACGAGCTCTCTTGTCGAAGTTTCCGATGTCATAAACCTCTCTGGCGTCGAAGGGCGACATATCCTCTTTGTCCTCGCCATATGAGAAGCCATCAGAATAGCCTGCTACATCGTTTCCTTTGCCAGAATGAAAGACGAGGCAGATGAAGAAAACGAAGAAGGGCAAGAAATAGAATGTGCTCCTGAAAATGCTGGTGGTTCCCAAGTGACCAGAACCCTCTTGCGACGACGAAGTTGACGTGAAGGCCATGGTTGGTCTGATGAATGACATTTAATCTCATCATCATTGCTTCATTAGCTGTTGAAATATCGTTAAGTGCTAAAATAATGTCAATGGGCTACAGAAACATTTATAAATTGAAAGTGCTTTTCCAGTTGTAATTAAGTTTCTCAGAGGTGCAAATTGTTTCAATTCCAGACAAAAGTCATTCTAAAGGTTATTCTCAAAAGTTACATCAATTAACTTTTCTACTTTGATCATTTGTGTATTTATTTAAATTTTATAACGATTAAATAAAATTAGAAAGACTTTAATAATGAGGAAATTTTGCTACTTTATTTTTCGATTTTATGTCGATGTAATAAATTTTATGTTAATATTTTTTTTAAATGATACAAAGGGTGAAAATATGTTTTATATCATTCGAATATAATCGCGTATTATTATTATTACTATTACTCATTGGATTATCAGCTTGTAAAAAAACATCCAAAAGTAGATTAATCAAAATAAGAATCAAGCAGTAACGATGAAAAGTGTTAGAAAAGTTATTAAAAATACTTGAAGCACTAAATCAAATGTGAGTTTCACTTTTCTTCAATACTAAATCAAAAATGGCATCACCATTCACCATGTGAATGAGTCCTTGGGGAAATAGAAATGCGTGAGTTTGGGATTTTGTGATGGAAGCCGTTCCTACAATCTGGGGACGAATGTTTGGTTTTGTAGGGAAAAATAATTTGCTGGATGAACGCAATCGGTCAAAATGTTTTCAGAATCAGGAAGGTGGAAGGAAATTGATGGACTACACGGTTTGATGGGGAAAGTAAAAAAAAGATCGGAAAAAGAAACAAATGAGAGTTGACAATGCATTCCTTTTTGGTTCATTGTTTAGCAATAATTTATTGACCCACTGCTTTGAGGAGACCATTTTAAGGCAATTATATCCCTGGAAATTAAAATTTTAATAAAATAAATATTATATAATTACAAAAAATGCTTTTAAAAAATGAAATTGACAATATTAAACAATGTAATATACATTTATTTATTTAAAAGATTAATTGCTTAGCTTATCACCACTTTAGTATATTAAGCTACTTACCTCAGAAATACACGTACTTTTTCTAAAAATTAATTTTCTAAAAATAATTAAATTTTTAAAACTATCTGAGATAACGACTGAGTAATCAAATTTAAATTTTTAATAGTGTTATTGCACAAATGAAAACCGTTTTTGTCGTATAAAAGCTTCTATAATATTATAAGTAATTATGATAAGCAAAATTTAAAGAAAGAAATCTGAAATTCTATTCTGGTCTTAATTTACGCTTTTGCAACAATTCACCAAAAAACTGGCAGTTCGCTACTTTGGCATGTCTTTAATCCACTCAAAATCTTGAGAACCGAACTCCTGCACCTCTCTTAAGTCAAATTCCGAAGCAATTCTTGGAATACTTTAAAATAAAAATGCGAATGATAATTTAATTAAGAATAAAACTTTTAAATATTTTCTCTAACAAAAGACGATCCAAAGGAAGAAGATAATAATAGCACATATTTATGATTAAGATAAATATAGATCAGAATATGGTGCAGTTATTGTTATTATTGTTATATATATATATATAATATATATTTTATTATAACATGTATATATATTATTGGGTTGGGCAAATTACACCCCGCGAAAACAATCGAAAATAACTGTGTCCAATAATGGATTTAAATATTAAAATGAATTTAAAATATTAATCGATTTAATAATTAAAATTTAATAATTAAAAAATTCTTGTAAATTTGAAAGTCTTTCTAGCAAGCCATTACGCCAAATTTAAAAAAATGATCGAAATTAGGTTTTGTCAGTGGGTCTGAACATTCAATTCTCTTTCCAGCAACACGCTGACGTCATATCTTCATAAATATTTTCGAATACAATTTTCGTTTTTATATTTTTTATAGCGTTTGGGACGTGGGATTTTTTGTTGACTTTGGATGAACAAATCGCAAAACATAATTTGCCAGTCATCGACAGTATCGGGTTTAAGGAATCATGGTTGAAGTATCAAGTTTCAAGACATCGGTCAACTCATCGTCTTATGTCATGACACCGTCACCTCTGCTAGAATGGAATTCTTTAAATCTCGCGAAAGCGATTGGAGACATTGGAAGAACGGATATGGCATCTTTTACAAGTTCCGTCATGGCGATCAACTTCCTGAACATAAACGAATTTTCTACTTCAGACTCAGGAAGCAGCAAAAGCAGCCTTCTACTACGACAAGGATGAAAATAAACTGAGTCATGATGTCGTCTTGTCAACATTTTCAGGGAAATATACTCTCAGGCGACATGTCCTGGTGGAAAGGCAGAAATGTCAAATTGTCATGAGCGGGGAGCATACGCGTGATCTCGTGGAGCGTCTCAAGCGAGTTGCCAGTATTTGCTTTTTTGCGGTATTTGCGAATTCCATGATCAAAACAAGTGATCTGATTAATCTCAAGACATTCTGCAACATCATCAATGCCTTGAAATGTTTTTAGTTATGTTCCAATATAATTTCTCCATCAGTCGATTTACATCAAGAGACCTCCAGACTTGAAAAACAAGATAATTCTGACTTGTTTTTAATACAAAGTTGCTAGCAAATAATAGGATATATAAAATGTTTTGGTTAGTTATTCAGTTTAATTTGGATGACTGATTTTGGATTGTCTGGGATCTGAAATTCAAAATATTTTACTTTTAATTATAGGGACTCACCAAACATCATGTTTGACTCTCAAATAATGAATAACAGCTGTGACATCATCGCATTGCAAATGCCTATGATGAAAATAATAATTTTTTAACTGTTCCAGATCCGTCTCTATTGTTGACAGTTTACCCAAATAAATCTTTCAGTTGGTTTTATTTGCTTTACGTCTTCGATGGCCCACCTTTAAAGTTCGAAATCGATACATTTGTTTAAATAATCGTTACTTAACAAAAAATGAGCTCTCAAAATGTCTCAAAACATTCTTGATAGCCCATGAGAAAAAGTTGAACTTGACTCATTCAGTATTTACTTTAAATTCACGAGATTATCAACTTGTCATGAGATTATCAGCTGGTTGTCGATTATTTTAGAGAATTCTTTGAAGTGATTAAATTTGAAAATAAAACAACATCAACAACAAAACAACAGTCGTCAGTCGTTCATCAATTCACTGAAATATTCAATGGCAGAACACAAGCCTCAGAAATGCGAGTTCAAATGGGATATATTGCCACATTCAAACTATTAAGAATTTTCTCAGCTGACACAAGAACAACAACATCAACAACAACATTAACAACAACAATAATAATAATAATAATATTGAATATCAGCTGAATAAAATGCGGATAACTTTCATGCCTTTTCCTTTTACTCCGATTTCGGGACTTGGTGCATCTCCTGGGCAGCCACTATTGCGATTGCGAAACTTGTTGTCCGTTGTAAAGAATCAACTGGAACCACGAGTTTTAATGAAATAAGACTCAGAAAGCATACGAAACAAGTTCAAGGTCATTCAAAGACAAATCGTGACCTTCATCACTCGTCGCAACATCAAATTCTTTGCCCTGGAAGTAAGGTGAAGCTTAGGGTTGATGAATGGAGGAAAATAGAAGCAAAATCTAACGGGAATTCATATGAAATGATAGGTCAAACATTCGTTCGGAACAGAAGATTCCTTTTTCCAAAACAGGAAATCATGGGATCAGGGATTCGTTTACCTCTCGGCAGTCTCGCAGACTGACCACGGACTTTAATCAGCTGCAGTTCCTGGTTTACAGGGAAACTCGAGTTTCATGATTTCCCTGGGCAGGAGCCCCAGAATCGGTAATAAAGAAATGTAAATATGAGTCGTAAAACCCTCTATTTGTTATGGGTTCGACTCGGGAGGGAGATGTCACGCTGTATTTATAATTTTGGTTGAAAGTAATTTTAATTTTGGTATTTTTACACATGTAGTATGTGGGACTTAGAATACTTCGTTGTTTTTGAATAAACAAATCGCTTACCAAAACACCACCTGTCACATTTCTGCACTGTTCACATCATGTAACTTCTCAGCAATATGTTCGCGTCTCACATAAAAGCAAAAACAAATTTAGTGAACGCCATTAAAGCATTAAAACAGGAGTACCGGCAATTTATCACATCCTAAAGACATTGGAAGAAAATATTGCGAGTACTTTATCATAATAATGGATTTATTACTGTAAACTTAAACAATTTATACTTGCAAACTTGCAGCAAATTTCTAACAGCAAAATAGTTGTTGCATTTATTAATTTCTGAATTACCAAAACTGTTAACAAACAAGGAATCTATATTCTTACATCTTCATTTCATAAGTTACGTAACATTTTAAACCTGCGAACGTCACAGATCTAAGGATCGCCAAAGTGAAGCCTCGATAGCAAAATATTTATATATATTAAATATATTTTATATGTTAAATATATTTTATAATTATAAAATATTTATATATATTAAATATAAATATATCAAATAAATATATTTGATATATTATTTGATATATAAATATTTGGTCACCTCGAAAATAGATCATAATATCGTGTTCAGTGATCGCAATGATGATTAAATGTGATCTCAAATGAAAGGTGCCGACAGGAAAATTTGAAAGAAAAAGATGAAAGAATTTAATGAAAAGTTTTTTAAATTTATATTTTTAAAACATGTTTACCATTTAATCATTTTATTAAATCAGTGATTTTTAACAATGATTAATGAAAAATGACATATGACCAATTTATCAGTTGTCTTGGATTTGCACCCTTTTTCAAAACATAAGCTTTAAAGGTGTATTTATTTTAATCATTTGTTATTTCTGTGGAGACTAACAAATCAAATAAACTGTTAAATAAATTTCGAATTGAGTTTTGAAGTTTAATGTAAATTAAATTATTTCTTGAATAATAATTTTTCAGATAAATATAAATATGATGTAAAGTTATATTTATTAATCCAGTAATTGATGAACCAACGTTCAGTCACGGTTGGTTGGTCGAGTGATATATGGAGGCCATATTTCCTCCTGCAACTGAGCTAATCATCTATCGAGATGACTATGGAGCCAAAACAGCAGACGTTCTTATCGTCTTTAAGTTATGATTATTTCTTAATTATTACATAGTTAATATTAGTTAATAACAAATATTCAGTTAATTATTGGGATTAATATTTAATTTTAAATATTAACCGTTATTTCATTTCTTCATTATGTAATTCTGGAGTCTGAATATCTAATTAAGGATTTTTATCAATTTCTCACCGACTTGATTGATTCCTTCAAAAATTCTTCTTTCGTTTCAGAAATAGGAATAATTCTGGAAATATAAAGTCATCGTTTAGTCAAATAAATGGCAAATGGACCTAAACAAGCACATGACTCAAACTTAATTTTAATTGTTAAATCTGAGAAGTTAAGTAAATAATTAACATTAATATTAATATTATAATTAATATTAATTAATAATGCAACAATCAATCCACCCTATCATCCACGCCTCAACCTTCGAGAAACTCTTCGGATGTCAGCCATTTTATAAACTTTCCTCTGTCCAGTCACGTGGCTGAGTGCATACATACCTATGCTGATGAACGTAGATATTCGAGACAACACGTACGTGGGCGATAATGCGGGACGCTGAAAAATTTCTTTGCATAGAAGTTATTTGTTCTCATTGTTCAGTTATCTTTGCCTATCATTATCGATGCACAGATTATCGACGGGCGAAGATCTTTCAGTCATTAAGGACGGTTGCAGATGGAAAACTTATTGATGCCAACAGACGCCAATTGTCATCCACGTCACTTCACGTCAGGCGAAGTCATTAGTCACCATGACTACGGGATGCTATAATCGCCTCGACGAAATTTCTTGGTCCTTTAATGGATCTTATTTAGTTTTAGATGTTTTTAGGTTTCGGGGAAATGTTTGTGGAAAATAGGAATAAATTGCAGAAAATTAGGACATTTTTCCAATGAAAACAATTTTACTAAAATTATTATTTTGATGGCTCAGCAGATCTAAACAATCACAAAACAAAGCAGAACATATCTTGTGAACATAACTTGTGAACATTGGCAGGTGCTCAAATGAAAGCCAGTGTCATCGTGTTTCCTCAACAAACACCCACCTTCCGTAGTAATTGTCATTATTAATAGCAGCAATAATATCGTTATTAATAGTTTTATTATTAATAATAATATTTAAATTGTAAGGCGCCATATTATCTGCATTATTGTTATTATTGTTATTATTATTATTATTATTATTATTATTATTATTATTATTATTATATTATTATTATTATTATTATTTATTATTATTATTATTATTATTGTTGTTGTTATTATTATTATTATTGTTATTATTATTATTATATTATTATTAGCGACATAATTGTACTCGTCATCGATCGATAAACGTGGGAATTATTCCAGGAAGCACTTAACTTTTCAATTGAATTTTTAATATTTTTGCAACAAATATTTAAAATCACTTTATAATTTTCTATTCAAACAAAAAAGATACAATAGAAAAATCGAAGAAAATATTTGAAATGTTTTGACGAAGCAGGTACTTTTCCCGCCACAAATGAGCGGCAAAATGTGGACTGAAGCACGCACTTGGACCTCGAAAAGACCACACGCATTGAACTTCATTTCAAATCTTCATTCAAACGTTCCTTCAACTTTACTTGTTTGTAAGTAATATATTTTTTTAATTATTAAATTATTATCAATTTCCATTCAGCTGTTTGTTTTTTATTCTGTGGATTTTATTGTCATCGTTAGATTGTTGCCCACGATTCGATTCAATGTTTTTAAGAATGTACTAAATAAGGGGATGATGTCCATTGCTAGCGACTCATGCGGAACTGTTTACCCGTGTCAAGCATTTAGCGACACTCGTCTGTCATATTTAGCGGGCTTCTTATCACCATGGAGACCGGTGCGTCCGATGTGAACTTTTGTTGTCGATTCTTAAATGATAAGAGATTTTTGTTCTCTTTGATCTTGGAGGATGGAAGGATGGATGTTTAGATGAATGAATGGATGGATAGGTAAATGGATGTTCGAACAAAGTTATTGAGATGAAAAGGAGTGATTGTGGCTTAAATGCCATCACAGTTTGTTAATTTCCTCCTGTTGAGACGACATGAGCTTCAATGAAAGAGCAGACGATGTTCATGAAGAATGATTAAATTTCCACCACCTTTGATGATTATTATAATTATTTAAAATTCATTAATTTACAAATTTAATCAAGTAATTATTAGAGATCTTATTTGAATGGAATTGCTATAATTTCAGTTAGTCTTGTGTCTTTGTTATGTTACGAGCGCATCATCTTATCACGTGACTCGAAGAAGTGAGTCTGAAATGAATATAATCCAATAACTGACATACGATGCCAATTTCATTTTGTAGGAAAATGTTCACCTAAGGATAAAATAGCGACAGCGATAAACTAATTATATTCGTAGATTCATGCTAACTCATTCTCAATGCTTACACGTGATTATTATTTTTTCAAAAACAACTTCATTAGCTGGAATTAATTGTTACGGAGAATAATAATTGGCTCCAATGTTTAATGTCATTCAATTTTAAAGCATTTTGTAGGCGGGAACGTCGATAATTAAGATATGTGGAGATAATGAGGAGAAGACAAGACACACTTTATGATCTTAATCCGAACAATCCAAGCACTCCTTCATTCATTCATTCATTCATTCATTCATTCATTCATTCATTCATTCATTCAATTCATTCATTCATTCATCATCATTCATTCATTCATTCATCATTCATTCATTCATTCATTCATTCATTCATTCATTCATTCATTCATTCATTCATTCATTCATTCATTCATTCATTCATTCATTCATCATTCATTCATTCATTCATTCATCATTCATTCATTCATTCATTCATTCATTCATTCATTCATTCATTCATTCATTCATTCATTCATTCATCATTCATTCATTCATTCATTCATTCATTCATTCATTCATTCATTCATTCATTCATTCATTCATTCCATGAATTATCATATTATCGTTCACGTGACTTAATCTTCTTGGAATGTGGCGTCTGTCATATCAGTGACGTTCGTAACTTGTTGGACGTTCATTCGTTCATGGAATCCACATTCGAAGAAGATCAAGTCACGTCAGCGATAATAGATTTCATTGTTGACTTTCCTTCCATGGATTTAGAAGATCTTATTTAACATTAATTTCAAATGCATTGACTTTCCTCAAACTCATCTGTACTTGGACATTTTTAGAACATTGGAGTAATTGTAGAATTGCAGAATGTTTTTTTTTTTAATTTTGAATAAATCATTGATTTGAAAGTTGGGAACAACTGATAGAAGGCAGACGAGAGGCCAGAATGCTTCTTGTGCCAGAGGCACTCTGAAAGTTATGTGGCAGACGTAATTTTTAAAGTCGAGATGGGATCCCATTACGAGGGAATTAAACTTTCCTTTTAAATTTCATTTGAAGTCAAATTTGTGACGAAATACGACGATTTTTATGAACATTTTACGGGAAATTTGCTTTGATAGAAATTAAATCGTCACGCTTGAATGAAAGTTCGAGTTTGAGGACGTCACAGTTGAGTGATTCCACGCTGGATATTGATTGGAGCATAAAAAGTGGAGCAATAAAGATTTTCGAATTAAAGATGCCCTCATTTGGAGTTTGTCCAAGTGTTAATTAATTAGTTTTGTTTGTTAATTAATTATTTTTGTTTATTAATTTATTAATTATTTTTGTTTGTTAATTAATTATTTTTGTTTATTAATTTATTATTTTTGTTTGTTAAGTAATTATTTATGTTTGTCAATTAATTAATTTTGTTTGTTAATTAATTATTTTTGTTTGTCAATAATTGTTTCCGTTCTCTTGTTTGTAAAAAATGTATGAAATGCATATCATCTGAACATGGCAATATTCACAATATCCTCAACATGAACACCATCCACTCTTGACGTGTTCAGAAAATAAAAGCAAGGATTTCATTCACAAGCGGCTTTGACGACGAAACGTGTTCCTGCGCCACAAGAGGAAGATTTCGTCACAATTAAGTCCTCGATAAGTCTTGGCTGGAAATCAGGGCTGTGCTGAAACATAAATATTTATGATTTATAATTAACATTCATTAATTATTATGTCTCAATTCAATGTTATGGCTCAAGACTTTACTCTTCCATACCTTCATCTATCAAGGATCTAACTCAGTTAAACACATGCCCTTTCAAATTACTTTATTTACTATTCAAAATGTCGTGCAAACAATATTTATCGTGTGGAAATGTATAGCTTATGATTTTGTGTATAACTGCAGGGTCAGTCCGACAGCGGAAGCGTGTTCTTCCTTAAGGCTGGTCCTTTGTGTTTATTTGAATTTATTTAGTGCTTTCGCTTTTTGGTTTGTCTCTAAATATAACTGCTTGTTTGTTTGTTTAATTCAATAAACTCGTAAACAAAAAAAAAATTAATCTCGAATTTATGGTAAGTTAAACGCACACATGGCCGTATTTTGAATTTGATTTCGGGGGTTAAAAATTTAATTTGTAAAAGTTCAGGCAATGTTTTACTTTACAAACAATAGTTGATATAAAATCTAATTAATTACGTTTATTATTTATTTACTTGTCCCACCAATTTTGTTTAGAAATTGTAAACTTATTTGAAGCTTATTTGAACATTTAATTTAAAAAAAATTTATTTCTGGGGATTGAACCCATCCCCCACTTTAAAAAGCACAAAGCACAAGACATGTCAATCATGAGATGCAACAATATTCAAAAGGAGAATCACGTGATCACGGGTTACGGAGAGGGCAGACCAACCCCAAGCAGGCATTTACCCATGCAAGATTTACAAACGTTTGCTGAGAGTGACCAGTTTAGAATCGTAAATCTTTGGTGCTCTTAATCCACAACGTAGAAAGCCCCAATGGATGTTTGTATTTGACTCCATTAAAAAACTTTTAAGTCCCACAAATAAGGAATAGTGGATCTGCTTTTCAGTCGATATTTGTTATGGCCGCTAATAATTAGTAGTAATAATAAAAGTAGGCTTAATTTATGTTTGTTTATTTTAACTTATTTTGTTATTAATAATATTCTTCATGAGTTTGGTATATTTGTAAACGCTACGTAAAATAATGGAAACCATTATCATCGTCATCATTAAATTATCGTACTGCAATAACGTGACACACCTTTCGAGTTTTTTTATGCACAACCCACAATCATCCTCACTCTTGCATTTTCAAAATGTTACTTTATCCGAATTCAAAACTTCCAAATGTTTTACGATTTTGAATTTATTTTTAAGCATTAAAAATTAAATCAAATAATTCTCGGTTTTTAAGGCTTAAATTGGCATCGAAACGAGGATTTGTTATTTGATTTAAGACGATGACTCATTTATTTAAGTCTCATCGTTCCTCTGCTCCATGTGATCTCATGGTTTGCATGTGACTCATGAATAATTATTAATACTCATGAATAGTTATTATAATTATGCAGGTAAGTTTGTCTTGTAAAATTACGATTGAATGATAAAGCGCACAATCACTAAAATAAAATGTAATTAAGGTAATTACTAATATAATTAATGTTGCAACGAAATTATATAATAACTTATTATAATAATATAATTATTATAAGACATGATGTTATAAGTAAAAAATATATAGTGTAGTTAATATTTTTACTTAAATAATTATCAATAATTAGCGAATGAATCAATTTATCCCGAAAAGGACTTTAAACTGAAGGATTAAGATGATTGTGACTTAAATCAAATGAAAGATTAAAAGAATTACGTTTTCATAGAAATAATTACTCCCATGATCGATATTATTACGTTGTTATTAAGATATTATTACGTCACAAATTGTGTTTACTGCACGGGCTGCATTGTTTTTCCTTTTAAATGCGGAACTCTAAAGAATCGTTTCTGTTTTATTTTGATATTTATTTTTTATTTTGATATTTATTTTTTATTTTGAAATTAATTATTTATTTTGATATTAATTATTTTATTTTGATATTTATTTAATCTAATATGTTTTTTTATCATTTATTTCTAGTTGATTAACAATACGATAGAAAATATGAATGAAAAATTATGCTAATTTGCGTCTCATTTTAATACTCATGATTTAAGTTAATTCTTAAATAAGCTCGTTTATTCACTTTTATTTGAATTAACTAAATTTATTTTTCCACCTAATAATAATAATATTAACAATAACAATATATTAATATGTGTATTATATAAAATAATTATTAGTACTAATACTTCATGAATAAATAAATATTACTAGTGTATTCTTACTTCCATTGAAAATGGTGATTTACTTGAAAATGATATTTTTAAGAATATTTCTTTAAATGGAATAAAAGAATATTTTTAAGAATATTTTTAAATAAAATGTCGTCAATTAATTTTTGACCTCCGCGGTCTCAATTCTGTGAAGGTGTGTGTGAGGTCGTTGTGATTTTAAAAGTTTATTATTTATTTTTGTATTATTATTATTATTATTATTATATTATTATTATTATTATTATTATTATTATTATATTATTATTATTATTATTATTATTCTTATTATTATTATTATTATTATTATTATTATATTACTAAAATACTATTTAATTAAAATGCTCCACCAAATCAGTGTTCATCAAATTACTTGTCAAAACTACTTCGATCAAATTTCAAGTTTGTAATTATTTGTAATTTAAGATTTAATTTTTTTTAAGTTGCACGAAATTTTCAAATTTTAAAGTTATCAAATTATCCAAACAGGTGAATTTTCGTCAAGATTACATAATTATTATCGAGTTTTGAACTTAAATTTCATTTTCTTACTGAAACATAAGTTGATGAAACTGACAATTAATAATTAAAGTAAATATTAATTACGTTATGGGATTATAATTAAACAGTTGTTTAATCACACATCGATTCTTTCATTCCTCCTTTCGTCTTTCACTTACATCCATCCATCCATCCATCCATCCGTTGAAACATAAATTTCTGTCGTCCATCATGAAGTTCTTGTGATCCTCATCCAGCCAACCATCTTTCATCACCACTCATCAATCACCATGTTTGTGGTCATACGATCCACGATCGAACTGAATCACTCAATCACGTGACAAGCACCTGCAGTTTTGAACAAATCGACGTGTGTGGCACCTAAGTGGTCTTGTCAACAGAAGTATGTTGTCCATACATTTGTCATCCTGTGTTGAGACATATGTTGTCCATACATTTATCATCCTGTGTTGAGACATAATAAACAGATAATTGTGACGCATTCATTTTAAATAAAAACCTAATCTGCGTGTTTTAATGCAGCATCCATTATGATCACGTGTTGTTCTTGCAACCATCCATCATTTCGTCCTCATCAATCGATCGTTCTACTTTAAGTGGAAATCTTTCAATCATCGAGCTATTTCCATCATACCCGCAGTGAGGCTTAATAAAGTAATAATATTTTTAAAAAAATATAATAATAATTTATAAATACAAATAATTAATTTAGCAACTAACAACCAAATATTTTTTACAAATAAAACTTTCTTGTTACTTAATCACAACTGCCTTCTTTAAGTAAATTTAACTAAACTTTTAACATAGTTATAATGTTTACTAATGTATTATGCCCATAATTAAATATTTATAATACATTAAGGGCATAAATATATTTATTATTCATTGCACGTTTTAAAATATAATTACCTTAAAAAATAAATTTATTTTATTTAGGAAATTATGTGGTCATGCAAGAATCCGTTTGACTTTGAGAACAATTAGTTATAAATCGATTTCCTGGTAAGCGGAAATATAGGCTATCATGACGACGATGATGAAATTATTTAATTTTTAATAATAATGATAATGATAATTCTTAATATACCGTAATAATACATGGTAGTATTAATGTTAAATATACATGTACAAATTAAAATATTTGATTCTTTTTGACTAACAATTCACTCAAAGTTAGTTACGATAAGTATAATAACTTAGGATAAATATAATAAATAAATAATTCCTAACTGACAATAATTAATGTTTTTGTTGTAAATGAAAAAACATAAATTAATTTTTGATTTAAATTTATTCATTGAATTTTAATTATGTATTTGGAAAAATTGATTCTTTCTTGAACTGGAAAAGTTGTGCATCTCAAACACGAAATATCGAGAAATATGTTGTCTTCTAATGCATTGAATAAGCATTTATTAACTTATACAGCTTCTTTCTAAACAAAGTGTAGAAATAGAATTACAATTTCGTGCTGTAACTATTATTACATTACGTATACATTACGACTATTATTATCTGATTACTATTTGTATTATACTGATAACTATTTGTATCTGATCGTACTTATAAAATTTCATTTAATTTCACTGTAATTTTAAAGAGTTTTGACGAATTTCGTGGAATTTAGAATAAAATATTAAGAGGCATCCATTTTAATCTACAGGCATTATTGGACACATTCATGTGTGCATTCTTCAACTTTTCATTCTGCAGGTTTTTCTAGTAGGTGATTGTGGTTGTTGTTCTTGTGGGTGATTGTGGTTGTTGTTCTTGTAGGCGATTGTGGTTGTTGTTCTTGCTGAGGCGGCAGAAAAACAGTCATTTCATGTCCATCATTATCATCGCATGCATCATCATCGCATAATCACTATAAAGATAGATTTAGTTAAAGATGCGTTAAATATTGATTCTTTTTTTTTATATCCCATCAACCTCATCTTTCCGAAACATCGCACACACTCACGAGCTCACAGATCTCGTGATCAATAGACCGACGGATAGAAGGAGGAGAGTGACAGAACGGAGGTCGTAAGGATAATTAAGTCACTTTTGCTCTTCATAAATCCATGGAAGGAAATTAGGAGATAACAATAGAGAACTAATTGGCGCATCTCCAAAAGTGCTTTTTTATTCTTTCGAGTGAGTCGGAAAATAAGACCGTTTTCTCTGGAATGATGACCAGAAAAAGATAAGAAAAAGTCAGTTGAATATTTTAATCATTCGGACCTGGAGTCCTACTCATCAACTTCCAATCGATCCCGGAAACCCGCTCCCAGGAAAAGATAAAGCGTCGTCGTTAGCAAATATTTTCAGAAAAACTCCAATGAATGCAAATAATTTTCATCTAATAAACTTTTATTGACCATTCATTGACCCGTTAGAACCGACTTCGTCGATATATTCATTCTTCGACCTCCATTTTTTGCTTCTTTGTTTTCTTTTTGTTCATTTCTTCCATTCTCTGCCTCTTCCTGTCCACGTATTCCGAGATGTTGTCGATGTGCATCTTGTGGAGGCTGCAGTTGAACTTCATCCAGTCCTTCGCCATGGATACTTCAGCTTCAGGAAATTTGGACATTAATTTAAAAAATATTTACATAAATTATAAAAAAAAATGTAATGAGTTTCAAGAATGACAATTGGGAATCATCATCATCCTTTCTTCAACATTTTCATGAACACAAGATGAATATGGAGATTGTGATCCCTCCTCACATTGAAGCAATTGGAACAGAAACAAGCACATTTAAATATGTAAATTCTCTAACATTCATTAACAGACCTTGATTTTGAAACAAATTCACTTTTATCCAACTCAAATATTAAAATTTACAAGGTTTGATTTAAAAGTCTTAAGGTTGACCTATTTAATCAGGGTCGTGCTGGTCGGGACAAAGGTCACAGCAAGAGTTCAAGCAAGCCATTAATATCAACGATTCATGCAGTCATCAGAGGTAGCTGAGAACATAATGCTGGACTTATGCTTATAATTCCTTAACAACAAATTAAGTCGTTACAAGTGTTTCACTTTTCAAATTGAATTTCCAACAAATAAATAAAACAATGGTAATTGACTAACTAACTGATATTGAGCATCCATAACTGAATGTCCTAATTGATGGTATCATTACATCATTACATTTTCTTTACATCAAGTCATACTTTTCATGTCAAGGCATCAAAAATGTTAAAATATGCAAATTAGTTGCAAGAATGACAGATCAATTAGTTTGATGTTAATGAAGCCATTCGTTCAACAGAACAATGACGAGGAAATGCAGGTATTGATCAGTTTCCCAGCAATATGTCAACCTCAAAACAAAGAAATGTGCCTAATGTTTGCATTAATTAATTTTTTATAATTACACACTTAATTTTAATAAAAATAATTGACCACAAGAATCAAGATTTTCAAGTGAAGCAATTGTTAATGAAGCCTTTTAATGCCACGATAAATATAATATAATTTTATAAAAATTATTTAGCAAATGAATTCTGAAACCTCATAAAATGAAATAAATATAATAATAATAAATGTTCCATGATGAAATAATAAAGATATGAAATAAATATAATAATAATAATAATAATAATAATAATAATAATAATAATAATAAATGTTCTATGATGAAATCATAAAGATATGAAATAAATAAATGTGTTTAACATTACACTGAGTATCAACACAAACTCACATCCAAACATCAGCAACTTGTCGTTCAAAGTTCTGAGACCTTCCAGCAAATTATTCTCATCACTGCTGACATCTGCCAAAGTCTTTAAAAAAATAAAATAAATGAATATGACACAAAATCAGTACATTTCATCTGTTATTGGCCGGTTGATTAAAATACAGGTGAAAGACCCACCTGCACCCTGAGAAATTGGTCGTTGATAATTTTGTAGCACGACACACACATGTTCGTAGCGTCGCAAGTCAGGTGCAACGCAAACAACAAGCCGTTCGACAGTTTCACGTCCAAAACCCTTCCCTCGGTCTTCAAAGCAACGAGGACCTTCAACTTTCCGTCCTTCAATTCCACGATCAGAACCTCAGACCTCCTGCAAAAAAAATTGAATTTTCATTGAGCTGAATCTTACTTTCGTTATGCTTCAGTAACGAACAAAAAAACAACACTTCCTTATAATTATTCATCTAAATATTATTTAACAGCATTAATTAATTAATATAATATATATAAACAAAATATCGTTAACCTTTCGAACGACACGGCCAGGACCCCTGCGCCACAAAGATAAGAAATGTTTCGCACGTCGACGCCTCTGCACGAATTTTCGTCGTCCGATTGGTTGGGGGCGAGGTTGGGGCATTTGACGTCATCCTTCGATTCGACGTGGGGCAAGCAGTCTAAGGAATCCAATTCTTGTCCTGAAAGGTAATTCCACACCTTCATCGTACCATCCTGTAAAGTAGGTTCACTTTGAAATTATAATTTTTTAATTTATTAACAAGTAATGCTTACATTACAAAATAATAATAAATAAAATATTTCATTGTAGTCATTTCTAATTCTCGTTTTATAAATGACGTGCGCACAAGATTAGTGACAGGTTATCTCGTGATACTTGATAAGCTGGTAATATTTTTTACAACATTTACTTTTTCACATTAATATTTCAAATTCTGTGTATAAATGTATATTCACCCCAGATCCTGAGATAAGTAGCTCTGCATCTTTGACGTACACGAGTTGGCTGACATAACTGTGAATCAAACAAAATTCCAACATTAAAATCATAACATTGGTTTGGATTATTTGAACCTGATAAAATTATTTAGTTTAACAAATCCTCATTAATCACTCACTCCAAATGGCCGAGACAAAACGTAGCAATGTTGTAACTGTTAGGATAATGACTGACTCTAATCTTCTCATCCCTGTCACCTGTCACCAAAAACCTATCGTTTCTGCAGAGCACCTGACAAAACAAATGAAACAAATTTTTAACTCCAATGCATTCATAAATTTAAAAGCTTTAAATTTTAATTTAGAATAAATCCAGCAAAAGATATATGTTGACATTAAAAAACTTTATGATAACTTTCAAATTACCAAATCAATGAGCATCGAGACATGGCCTACAACAAGCGAATGGCCACTAACGGAATCCTGCACAGAAAAACTGTTCACATCTCCTGACTTATCGGCCACCAAGACCACCGTACTGTCCTCAGAAAATACCATGGAAGTGCATCTTTTGGGTATGGTCCTTGATCATTTAACTTGCTTCGTGAGTTTCAACAAATTAATTGCAGAACAATTGAATGCCTTACCTGCTGTTGATCAAGGACCAATCCTCGGTACGAAGTATATATAATTGTTTATTGTCATCTGTTACACTTAAGTATTTTTGACACTTGGAACACGCTATTGCTGAAATCTTTGTTTCCTCAGTAGTGGTACTGCCAAGTAAAATAATGTTTTACCTAAAAACTCAATTAAAATTGTCTTATACATTACTTTTCCGTTTTGTTCTCCGGTGGAATGATTTCGTTTTTAATTAAATTTATTTCTGAGCATTTTCTTGATCTGCAATCACAGCATTAAAGTCTCATAAACAAATTATCCAAGATACGCTTTACGTCTGGACTGACGTTCAGTACCCCAGTCCTATTAATATCCAAACGACTCACACTAAATTATAAACTATAATAGTTTGGCCATATGCGATTGAAAGAAATTGTTCGTTAGCAACGAGAGCCATGCTTTCAGTGTTTACAAAGAATAAATATTGTTCAACTATCGCTCACAAGATTTCAGCAAACCCCTCTATTTAAACAAAAATAACTAATCCTAGCCAAATACTTTGGCGTCATTCATTTTAAAATTTGATCTTTAAAATAAAAATCAACATGTTTTTGCTGCGTATTTGGAGTGAGTAATTGTTTGTCCCCGTCTGTTGCTAGCGGGTGCCAAGTGCAGCTTCAGCAACGCGTTGATCTGGATCGAGCAAACGCCATCCTATTAACTCTCTGCAAAATGGCCGACAAAGTTTCGGAGGCTTAGGATCTCGGAAAATCGATACATCGATCGTCGCCTCTAGGATCTTTGATTTTTTTGGACACATTTACAAAAAACGTTTAATATTCGAAAAATTGCGTCGATCGCTTTTACAGTCAGCTCGTTTGTGCGTAGTTGATGGAAGCGAATAGGTTGATTCCAAATCCCACTTTAGCGCCTAGTTCACAGAGTTCAGATAGCGATAGCAATGGAGTATTTGGAGGTTCCAGGGTTGATAGTGTAGCTGGAATTGCGGATGTGATCAGATTAATACCCAATGGGGTGGCATTAGATCTCTCATGCATAACCAGTGAAAATGTTGCTCAAAATAGTGTAGGAGTTAGTTATACCGATCTGGTAGACTCAGCAAATGTCACTCAGCTTAATCCGTCCTACAATCCTTTGGTTCAAAATTCTACCCAGCCCATAAACCGAGTAGATGTTACTGAAAATCTTCCGTCCTTGACAGATTTTGATGTTTCACAAAATTTGCAGTTTACACCTGTCACTCCCGAAGTAAATGCAAACCAAAGTTGCTTTTTGAAAGACCTAGACTCAGGCAATGTGCAACTTCTGCAGTCAAATTTGACAACTCTTGAACCAGGTGAAGTGATTGGTTCTGATCAATTGTTGAAAGTAGAAGAGGCTGCTAAACAGTTGAACTCGGCTGTTATAAAACAGAATTGGGTGAACATTAATGCATTACCCAACAATCTCACCTACACCATCATCGATGCAGCCAACGGTCTGAATTCTCTGAAGCCAGATGTACAAAAACCGACACTTGCTACCCTCCAACCACTCTCCAATGCAAACATCATATCATTGTGTCAGAAGAATCTAGATTCTCTGGTCAACTTACAAAAGATTCAGCTGCTTCAAGCCAATTCTGGGAATTTATCTGGGGCTTTAGGTGCCCAGGGGCAGTTTCTTCTGCACTCGTTTGCGCCGACCAACATTTCGGCGATTTCGACGAGCGAACCAGCCGCCTACGACCAGCCCAGTTCGACTACGGATTCAAATCAATCAAACCAAGAGGAAATAAACACCAAGGAAGTAGCAATGAAGATAAGCAATGAACTGAAAAAGTACAGCATCCCTCAAGCTGTCTTTGCACAACAGGTAGTGTTTGTGCCTTCAAATGTTACCTTTATTTATGTCAATAAACAAGTCAGCAATAACTTCTTTCTCTTTGCTGCACCTGATCTGAAGTTGTGGAATCATCTCCAGGTTTTAGGTCGCAGCCAGGGAACTCTGAGCGACCTGCTAAGAAATCCTAAACCGTGGAGCAAATTAAAATCTGGGAGGGAAACATTCAGACGCATGTGGAACTGGATGAAGGAGCCCGAATCTGAGAGGATGGCTCAGCTAAGACTCTGTGGTTAGATTTCTAAATTTTCACTTAAGAAAAAAATCACATTATTTTTTCCAATACAATGAATAATTAATTTACCATTAGAAATTTATTTTCATCAATGAATTAGTGCCAAATGCTTCAACAGCATCTTCTATGAATCAGGAGGGCCATCCATTGGATTCCAAACCGTCTGCATCATCAACTTCTCTCCCCAATGCTTCTGGAGTGACTTCTGCACTCCAACCGAGTATGGTTATTTTTGCTGCTGTAGGTGAATTATTACGCGTCGATATGTAACGATCGTAACAATTTTGCTGGCTCAGCGACTAATAAAAGGTCTCGAGATGCCGCTCAAGTAGACGCAGGAGAGTCGACTCCGCCCGGATTTACCGGGAAGAAACCGAGGATGGTGTTTACGGAGATCCAGAGGAGGACTCTCGTTGCCATTTTCAAGGAAATTAAGAGGCCCAGCAAAGAGATCCAAGCCACGATAGCCGAGCAGTTGGGCCTGAAAGTTTCGACCGTCGTCAACTTCTTCATGAATGCCAGGCGCAGGTCCATCGAAAAGTACTTGGACGACACGGTGACCACCACTTCTGCCAGCACGACCACCCTGACCACCAATGACTGCAGCAGCATGAGATGCACGACTGCAAAGAACGACGACGTTTCCAGCAGCGCAGGAGACGTGAGCCTCTTATAAACGTCGAAGAACGCGATGCAAGTCTTTTATTATCGTAAATTTTTCAAAAGATCCCGAAAATGTCCTAGTATTCGAGCTAGTGTTTAAACAGCAATACTGCTTTACTGCAAAGAGAGACTCGAGTTCTGAAATTGTTATTCATTATGACTTCGATTGTTTGGATGAATTGTTTCACTCAATTATTACGACATCAGTTGTTATAAATATTCGTTTCTTGACATTTATTCATATTTAGTAAATTCATGATATTAGAACTAGTCACCTTCATGCCTCTTGTTCATTCCAATATATTTTCTTTTCAAACTCATGTCCAGGCATTCCATTGTTTCAGTGTTATTTGTTTTCAACATTCAACATGCTTTCTGCTTGACATTGGTTTTTTTAAATTGTAAATTAATTGCAATTAACGAATTAAATTATGTTGATTAATTTTATTAATTAGCTACTGTTGATTACTCATCCGCATTTTACCTATCGTGCGTTGTTACGGACAGCTAACCAATATCTGACAACTTCTCTTACCCGCTTACTTTTTGATAAAAAATGTCTTTAACAAACATTTTGCTTTGTTTTACAGATTTTAAAAATTTTTATGAGTGATTTACCTTTTCTGAAACATCTAAATTTGGCTGTCTTCATTGCTATTACTAAACATTGGGTTTGTTATTGAAAATAAGATTATCTTTCTTAGCAGTAATAAGATCATCATTGCTTACATGCATCGCTGAAGTACCTTCATTTGAGTGGATTGTTGGTGCAATGTGTTGCAAATCATTTCTGGTTTTTGATTTGAGAGTTTATCATGTCGTAAGGGTATGCATTCCTTAACTTTTCTTACTCAGCCATTAGATCGCATAAGATCTTATAATAATAGGTTAAATATTTAGTTGCCATGTCATTGTTTTCACTTTTCTAGTCATTTATTTGAATTTTCTCTCTTCAGTTAGTCCTTAGAACTAGGTTCATTTTAAATTTTTTCGTACTTGGCTGATGGCCTTCAAGAGCTAATTTGTTTTCTATGTTGAAATTTCTTTGGTGCTACCATGTTGTGTTGTGATTTTCCAGTTTTTGTAAGTGTCACTTCTCTTGGAGATGAAAATCGTTTCTGGATTTTTGTCGCTTTAGACCTCAGCGGTAGAAAGTTGCGTGTTGATCCTCGTCGTCGTTGCATATCCATTCGTGTTTCTGAATGCAAAAGTTGATGCGTTCGTTCGGAATTAATTCTCATTCGTCTGCTTTTGAAAGTATGATGTAAGCTCTGTGAAGTTAAAGTGTGTCGATTTTTCTAATTAAACATTTTACAGGTGAACTGATGATTTTAGTGTTTGCTTAGTTACATTTGTTACATTTATCTGACCAACTACAAGCTATGATGTTTTTTGTCACCAGATTTTCTTGGCTTTGTCTTAAGTTTTGTCATGAAGGGTGCATGTCTTGTTAATAGTGCATCGAGTATTTTATGCAATTTCGTCATCTTTTCGGTAGTCGAAAGTAATTTGAAGAAATAAATGAGACAATATTTCAGTGCTTGGTAATTATTTTCGTGCAGCATTATTAAAAGATTTGATGCTCTATGAGGATTATATGTAATTCCCTTGTATTTAGTGGTAGAGTTATGCTGCTCTATATTTAGAACGAATTTTAGAACAAAATTCGGATTACATTCGTGTGCCTAAAGGTTAATAGACTTTGTGATGTAGGAGCAGGGAAGCCAACATAAATTTTGGACCCCTACGTTATGTCCATTTGGTAATTGAAGAGCAAAAGTCTGGGCCCCTAAAAATTTCTGGGATCCAGGGCACTCGTCCTGCCTTCTTGGTGGCCCTACCTTAGGAATAAATTACTCCTTTCGTTCAAGGCCCTTGAGAAAAAAAGAAAGTTCTAGTTTGAGACCTTTACTGGGCCTTCCTTTCCAGTGCTAGTCATATCTAAATGATTTAGTTGCACTGTATAAATTCTGAGGAATCAGGAACCTTTTTAATAGATCGTTGGATCATTTTGTCAAACTGTTATAAGGTTAGCATCAGAAAGAAATAATATCGTTTACAGCCTTACAGGTCTATTATAAAACTTTAATCAAATACAGTTCTTAGTTTGGTTCAATGTAACTTTTCCTCCACTTCAGAAAAATTGAGTGGGCTTCCCTGGAAGAGGTTGAGGGCTACATCTCTGGAAACCATTAGCAAACCAGTTTAAAAGGATTAAATGTAACTAACTAGCATCAATTAGCATACTAGTATGCAATGACATAGGCCTACTAAGCTCACTTTGGTACATGTTTATAATATATTTCTAATATAGTTCTAATATATTTGTAAGGGCCTCTGGCTTAAAAAATAAAGATCTAAAATGCATACTCGGACATCATTACTTTACAACTGAAGGTTAGCTTGCATATTTAGCAAAATGTTTAAGTACACATTAACAGAAAACCAAATTTAAGTGCCCTAACATAACATAACATAACATAACAATTATTTATAGTGGTTAAGAAGACCTGGATCTGTGTAATAACCACTCTTTTTAGTCCTAATATCCGAATTTACTTAAATAAATTTTGAATTTATCTATTGTGTCAGCATGGATGGTTTCCTTATCTAGTTTATTCCATAAGGAAACCACCCTTGAACTGAAATAATTGTTTTTCAAGTTTCCCGAAGCCTTCCTGTATAATTTACAATCGTGCCCTCTAGTAGAAACACTTTTTGTGGCTTCGAAAAACTGTTCAGGCAAAAGGCCTTCCCTTCCCGATAAAATTTTGAATGCCTCGATGAGGTCCCCTCTACTTCTTCTCTTTTCCAGAGTCGTTAATTTACATCTATTTAATCTTTCCTCGTAACTAAGCTTTCCAAAACCATCTATCATCCTGGTTGCCCTTCTTTGTACTCTTTCCAACATCTCTACATCCTTCCTCAAATGAGGGTTCCATACTTGCACACAGTACTCAAGGTGTGGCCTTACTAATGCCTTATACAATCTCAGTATTACATCCTTGTTCCTGCTTACTACTGTTCTCTTTATCATCCCAAGTACTCTGTTTGCTTTTTTAGCAACTTCCATGCACTGTAGAGATGCTTTTCCATTGTTCTGCATTATTACCCCCAGATCTCTTTCCTGATTTGACTGCTTCAGAATGCTTCCTCCAAATGCATATTCGACTTTCGTGTTTTTGCATCCCATATGCATAATGGAGCATTTGCTTACGTTGAAAAGCATCTGCCAATCTTCTGCCCATTTGAATAACTTGTTAAGATCTTCCTGAAGTGTATCTACATCTTCTTGCTTGCTGACACTTCTTGCTACTTTAGTGTCGTCAGCAAACTTAGATAACTTAGATCTTATGCCATCATCCAGATCATTTATATATATGCAGAACAGTACAGGTCCAAGCACCGATCCTTGTGGGACGCCGCTAAGTACTGGTTGCCACTCTGAATAAATTCCTCCTATGCCTACCTTCTGTCTCCTATCTGTCAACCAGTTTGTAAACCAATGTAATAGTTTGCCTTCAATCCCACATGCACCGAGCTTTTTTTGAAGCCTTTGATGGGGCACCTTGTCAAATGCTTTTGCGAAGTCTAGGTACACTACATCTACAGCCTTGTCATGATCAACCCACTCATAAATTTCTTCAAAAAACTCAAGTAGGTTGGTAAGACACGATCTGTTCTTAGTAAAACCATGTTGGCTCTTTCCAATCACATCGTTTCTTCCAAAAAAAGTTGATACAGCCTCTTTGATCATTCTTTCCATTACCTTGCAAACTATAGAAGTTAAGCTTACTGGCCTGTAGTTGGATGGCAAACCCCTACTTCCCTTTTTGAATAGAGGAACTACTATTGCATCTTTCCAATCTCTTGGTATTGTTCCTGAATCAAACGATTTGACAAATAAGATTGCCAATGCTTCTCCTATAGCTGTTCTTGTCTCATATAGTAGTTTAGGATGTAGGTTGTCTATTCCAGGGCTCTTGTCTACTTTCAAATTTTCCAGTTGCTTAATTACCCCTGTTTCTGAGAAGTTTACTGTATCTAACTTTATCTCAATCTGTTGGATTCTCCTTGGCAGTTCTGGTATATTCCCTATTGTTTCTTTAGTAAAAACTGAACTGAAGTAGCTATTTAATATATTGGCTGTTTCCTCTACTGAATCAACTGTTTGCCCCTCACTATTTTGTAATGGTCCAATTTTGTCCCTTACTTTTTGTTTACATCTAACGTATCTGAAAAAGCTCTTGCTATCGCTTTTAACATTCTTTGCTAATTTGTTCTCATATTCTAGTAATGCTTTTTTATTAATTCTGTTTGATGCATTCCTTTGTTTCTGATATTTTTGTTTTAAATCCTTAAGCTCTCTTTCCTCTTCCTCTCCAGAATTTATTTTTGTCATTTCTCGTAATTTCTTCCATGCTTTATACTTAGCTCTTTTGCATTTGATGACCTCCTTCGTAAGCCATGGCTGTCTTTTCTGAGTTCTGCCTCTGCTTGGGATATATTTATCTACAACTAGATTTAGCTCTTTCTTGATTATTGCCCAAGCTTCTTCTACATTAGCAGATTCTATTTTTTTAGCTAGGTTTGTTTTCTCTAACTCATTCCGTATTTTATCATAGTCAGCCTTAAAAAAGTTTTTAGAATCTAGGTTCTCTTTTTTTAAATCCTCGTTGTCTAAATAAATGTTCCATCTGACAACTTGATGATCACTTGTTCCAAAGTGTTCACCAACTGTTAGGCCTTCCACTAAGTTCTCATCTGTTGTTAATATCAAATCTAATGTGTTTTTACCTCTTGTGGGATCAGTGATGTGCTGGAATAAGAAGTTATCATTTGTTACATTTATAAAGTTTATATCCTCAGGTCTTTCTCCTTCTAAAGTGTTCCAGTTAATATGGTAGTTAAAGTCACCCATTACTAGCATAAATTCCTTACTGGCTTTGTATAATATCTCATTTAGTCCAGTATCCTCTTTAAAATTTGGTGGCCTGTAGCAAACCCCTAAAAGAAGTTTGAATTTACCTATGTAAATATCACACCATAAACTCTCTTTAAAGTTTTCATTTTGAAATTCCTTTCTTTCTATTACTTTGATATAATTCTTAATATAAATTAATACCCCTCCTGCTCCATGTCCATTTTCTTTCTGTCCCTCTCTGTCTTTCCTTAACATCTCATAGCCATCAATTGCTAGCTCAGAGTTTTGAATACTTTCTTTTGCCCAAGACTCAGTAATGCCAATTATATCTGGCTCCTCCGTATCGACAATTAGCTCGAGTTCTGTCCTTTTAGTCTTACTAACTATACTTCTAGCATTGGCATAAACACATTTCAGAACTCTTACTCTGTCTATATCCTTACTTAAATGATTAATTTCTAATCTTACCTCCTCCTCAGCTTTTCCAGCTTCATGTTGCCTGGTTGGCCCTTCACTCTGAAAATGTAGTCCCCCGACTGATCTTCAGCTTGCTTTTTCTTCGCCTCTTCCAACAATTTCTTGCATTGCTCTCTTTCTGCTTTAGTCAAATCATGGCAGACAGAGATGCCTTTGAATTTGCTTTCTGCAGTTCGTAATTTTGGAAGTGATTCCAAAACTAGTTTCTTTGATTCTCTTTCCCTAAATTGAATCATTAGTGGCCTTACCTCCTTTGTATCCTTACCTATCCTGAATACACTTTTGATGTCACCACTATCACATTTTACACCAAGTACATTGTTGATGAAATGCATAGCAGTGTCTCTATCCTCAGTTTTCTGTTCTGGCTCACTTTTAGCTTTGCTTTCTTCGAGCCTGTACAGTATAATGTTGTTCCTTCTCTTTTCTCTTTCGACTTCCTCCTGAGCAATGGTTTTTGCTGTACTGATTTTTTTGTCCACAACTTGTACTCTGTCTTCAATTGTTTTCAATTTTGCATCTACTCTTTTCTTTACAATTTCTGTCCATGCAAGACCCTTGCTTTTAGTACCAGCTTCGGCTGTCATGTCAGCCTCGACTGAGACAAGTAAGCTCTCTACTTTCTCCTCCAGCTTTGAAACTTTATTTTCCACAAGATCTCCTCCTACTTTACCGTTTTCTATAGTCTCCAACTTTTTTTCGAGCAACTCGATTTTGTGACTTTGTTCCTTATTGATACCTATGAGTTGTTCGAGTCTTTCGACGACGTCTTTCATTCGCACACAGTTCTTGCAAATTTGGTTTAGATTCAAACCCTCGACACTTCCATACATTTCGCATTCTTGGCATTTTTTAAAATCTTTAAAACTTCTCGTAGTCATTTTAGCGAAGTTTTCACTAGAGCGATGCCCCACATGAGATTGTTGGAAGCATAGGGGCCTTACCTAACAGCATCAATGCAACAATAAAGATTCATACATAATTGCCCATCTCAATTTTGAGCTTTAATGTTCAGGGGCCCCCTAACTTCTTACAGGCTCCGGTGAGACGCAACGGCTTCACCCCTCTCCGGCGCTTCTTAACATACTTCAACAAATGGACAAGCAAAGAGATTTATTCAAACTTTCAAAAGGTCCTTGTCCAAAGCATCATTGCCAGCGGACGCGCACTGCAAGAGTTCTTGATGCAACACAGGACACCATTTGCTACTGAACAATCACCGAGCCAATTACTGCTATAGACAAATTCGAACAAAAATAAATGCGCTGTGTATTTACGCATTTACAAAAAAAAACCCAGCAAAATTCAGCCATGTAATCGATGGAGCCATGTTAAATTAAGTTCTACGGCCCGTCGAAGAGATCCTCAGCCCAGGCGGGTTCCTGCCACTATTTTCAAGAAACTGGGCCGAAGACTTAAGCATAGCCTTAGGGGCGCGTCTACAAAAGCATAGCTAGGAGTTCTGGCGACCGGAACAGAACTGATAATTTGTCTCCTCACCTTAACATTATTAATTTGGCATCCAATTTTGCTAATTTGCCACAAATGTATAAAGGTTAGATAAATATTACATTTGAAGATATATGCGAAGTCATGGATTTATGCAGAGCCACATTCACAGATGAGATGTTTTACGGACCAAATTTATTTATTTAATTTATTAATTAAAAGCAGAAATTACTAGTGAAGATTACGTTTGATATCAGCTTTATATTCAGTCTTCCTAATTTACTTAGACAAAATAGATGTTTGTTATTAATAACAGATGGTAATATAATAATATAATAATAAGTGGGGCCTCCAATTGGTACGTCGAATGAAGTAAAATCAGAAAAGTGTATCGTTTAATCTGTGAAAGACCTCTATTCGTTTGTGTTTTATACATTAACAATAACGTAACATTAATTTTACATTACTATTAGTAACATTGGCAATACTCTAAATTCGGTCATCAGGCAATCAATACTTGGTAGTGCATCGCTCTGTTATGACAAACATAAGTTGCTCTAAAATGTTTGATCGATCTTCAGTTATCTGCAGTGAGAAACTTTTGTCAACAGTACGATGAGTTGCTTGAAGTAGCTGAAACAAGTGTCAAATGCTGTCACTAGAACTTATTACTGGTCGTATCATCAAAAGTGTTTCTTGCTACTAAAGTGCAGACTTAAATGGGCGACCGATAACTATGGTGGTTTCGCAAAATGCCGGTATGATTATACGGCAGCTCGAATTTATCGACATTGATTATACTTTCAATTATAGAATACGAATATATATATAGAATACGAAGGATACGAATCTAAGAAATTTTGTCTAATTACTTAATTCAATTAAAATTGTAAAACAATCAAATAATGAAACTACATCAAATGGAAGAGCAGACGGATATTTCTGAGAAGCGCCACGAAGATATTTCAAACTTGGATGTTGTCGATATTCAACCCGACGAAATCGTTTTACAGTCAGTTGATTTAAATGAAAATTCACAGAAGCAGGTAATCATGGTAGTTTTTCCTTTTATTTGTTTGATCATTCTGATTGGAAACAATATGTGCTAACTTTGAGACATGCCCCATGGAAGAAGAACCATGGTGGCGGGCAGACTTGAGTCTTCTTTCGCCAAAACTGTTTGGTGCTTGGGATGGAGTATTTACGTCGTGCATGGTCAACATTTTTGGGGTGGTTATATTTTTGAGGACAGGATGGATCGTAGTTGGTACATTTCTGTATTCATTTAAGATTTTAATGGCAGCACATTCTAACTTCTTGATTTTGGGCAGGGTAATGCCGGTCTCGACTTCACTTTTATCATTATCGCTTTGACGGAAAGTGTGTCTCTGATAACGGTTTTCAGCGCCATAGGGATATGCCACAAGGGTCAAGTGGAGTGCACCGGTGGTGTCTATACCCTCATATGCCATGTACTTGGTAGTAAAGTGGCGACTCCAGTGGCTCTTCTCTACTGCTTGGGACAGGTTGTACTTTTTTCCAAGTAATCTAAGGACTTTAATAAATATTTCTTGTGTTACACTCTATAATTAAATCATTCATTATCAAAACTAGAACTGCGCAACATATTTGGTTTAGATGAAGCTTGTATGCATAATTACAATTTTGAGAGTTAGAAATGTTAGGTACTATATTTTTCAGGCCATATCATGTTCCCTGTGTGTACTGGCATTTGGAGAATCAATATTGGATCTCCTCTCTTGGAAAAATATTTGGCTTGAAAGATTTATTGCATGTACTGCACTCTTGTTCATATTAGGTGAGCAATTGATTCATTGAACTATTTTGAAATTCGTAATTGAAAAGTAACAGGCACTGCAATATCACTCTGAAATCGGTCGATCATTGGTGGCAGGTGTTCTGGCATTGGGAGTGACGTGGTTAATTGGCCTCCAAATCCTATTAATTATTCTTCTTTTCATAGCCATTTTTGATTTCTTGCTTGGTTCATTCATCACCAAGGATCCAGGTGAATAAATTTAAAACATAATGCAATGAACAATAATTTCTATTTGTTAACAACATGGGTTTACGAGGGAGATGCAGTCTTATTTGAACGTTTCAGAGTTAGACATAAAAGACAGTATGATGATGATCAACATTCGTAACCATTATTGGGATTAGCCAATAATTTAATTTAACAGGAAGGGGTGTTGTTGGATATAGCAAGGAACAATTCTTAAACAACACCAGTCCTGAATACTTGGACGGAGAGAACTTTTTCTCTGTGTTAGGGGTTTTCTTTCCCATGTCCTGTGGAGTTTTGGCAGGCTTTCAGATGACTGGGGATGTCAAAAACCCACCCAAAGATATTCCTAGGGGAAGTTTGGCTGCTATTTTGATGAGGTATGATGAAGATGGTGAAACTTATTTTGGTAAGTGATTTTGAACATGTGTTGATATTGATTTTTGTCGTCACAGCTCAGCCATCTACCTGATGTTCGCATTTGTTTTCTCCTTCACGTGCACGCGAGAAGCTCTCAAAGCAGATTTCATGATTGCAGAGAAGGTTTAAATTAAAACCTTATTTAATCTTTAGTCAAAGATGTTGTCCATTCGTGGTCGAGGAGATTTTTCAACGATAAAGCACTTGACTTTTAATTATAACCAACTTTTGTGGGGACAGGAATCTTTAACCCTAAAAGTGAATTAACACTATTAAGAAGACACTTTTTTGAGTCATTTGATAAAACTGCTTTAAATTATTGCTTTTTTGTTTCATCCTTATGTTCGCATTTGTTTTTATGGTGGGTTTGATCAATTTTGCATCCCCTTTTTGCTTCATGTTGTGATAGACCTTAATTAGTGTTTATGAATAACAATAATAACACTCATTAATAGTGATTGTATCAATACTCATAAGGAAACTATTCAAATTTTGCTACTATTAAAAGTTCTAAATGGATGCCTAAATGTTTCAAGAAGATGTGATATTATGTTGAAAAATAATTGATTGTTATGATGTTAACGTCACAATAACTCGTTTTCGTGCGTAGGTGTCTGCCACTCAAGTATTATGGTTAATTGGACTGTACCAACTGTCTCTTTCGTCAGCTGTTGGAAACCTATGTGGATGCCCAACTGCACTTATGGGAGTGGCCGCTGACAGGGTCATAACCTTTCTAAACCCCCTTGCTAAAGGGGTTAGTCTTTGGCCAATATTATATCTTATAGTAAAGAAAATTTGATATTTATTAAACTGAAATAGC
The DNA here is from genome assembly GCA_021613335.1 of Whitmania pigra. NCBI lineage: Eukaryota > Metazoa > Annelida > Clitellata > Hirudinida > Haemopidae > Whitmania > Whitmania pigra. The sequence goes on from JAJTWR010000332.1 coordinate 1,200,731, forward strand.
TTCATTTTAGTCCCAAATGGCGTTTGTTGTTTGTATATTCTAATAATAGAAATAGTATGAAACTGACATTTTTAAAAATAACCATAAATAATGTATAAATAATACCATTTAATTAGACTGGACCAAACAAAGTTCCATTCCTGGCGACTTCATCTCTGGCAGGAGTCAGTACCATCTTCCTCTTGTTTGGACATCTTAACAGCCTCAGCGTCATAACCACTGTGCTATACTTGATAGCCTATGCCTTTGTGAACTATTCTTATTTTGAGCTCTGCATGTCCATTAGACAAAACATTGTGCCTGAAAGCAAATCAAAGATCAAAAGCAAGTCTGACATTAAAAAATCTAAAGAAGGTTCTTTAGTGGATTTATTCAAACTCTTTAATTTTGTGTTTATAGTGTTAGTTAGTTAATATATAACTAGATAATGTTTGCTTCAAAATGTCTAATTATTATAAATGTGTTTACAAGAACTGAATGTCTTAAACTGAGCAAAGTGGTTTCTAACAATAAACACAATTTTGAATCCCAAGAGCCTGACAAATCCTCAAACATCTTTCCTAGTTACGGCTCTATAACAAAAGACGAGAGCGGCATCGGTTGGTATAATGTGATGCTTTTTCAATATTATATATTTTCATATTATGTTATATCAATATTATTTCACTTGTTTAGCCAGATTTAATCATTGTTCTAAGTCTCTAGATTCATGTGGAAATGTAATATTTCATCAACTATATTGATGCCTTTTAGATTAAAAAAAAGTAATAGTTCATGCTCATGCCTTTTATTTTGCTGTCATTTTTGCCCTTTTGATTTCTTTTTGGCTTTAAAAAATGTCTGCATCCTTGTAAACCTATCCATCAAACCACTTTACATTTTTAAGGGCAATCAACATATATCAATGAATTATAAAATTGTATTTATAAAACCATATGTAGTGATTTATTTATGTATATGTATCTTACATCTATTACATATCTAGCGATATAAATGCCCTCCATTAAATATGTCGCTATTGCTACCAATATAATATCATTTTCTTCACTTGTGGATTTAGAAAATCCTTGTGAATTTATGATGTTATTTTGACTCTGAAAATTATTAATTTCTATTTTATTATTTTAGATCCTGACCTGCAGAAAGACGTTGGCCTGATGTTTGAAATGTCAGTTCAGTGGAGCTTTGCAACCATTTGTCATCCCTTTGTTTCCTTAATTGGAGTATGTTCTTCTACTTATTGAAATACTTACCTTGTCTGTCTTACAATATTTCTCATCTAGTGAAAAACTTTTAAAATCAATTTACGTTAAATTTAATTTTACGTTAAACTCTCGACTCTTTTGAATTCGAATTTTTAGTCGATCCAAGTTTGTTAATTCTTTTTTTTTATTTAATCAGGCTGTTTGCTGTCTGGCATCAGCTTTTCTCATTGACTGGATGTACACATTAATTAGTCTGTTGTGTGTCCTTATTGTTTGGTTCATCATTGGAGTTTTCAACCCAGGTGTTCCTGCAGGTGAAATGATTCGTCTTAAAAATACGTTCTTTCTTTTTCTCTAATTGAAATGTAATGAATTGTTATGAATTATAACCATACTAAGTTGCTATGTTATCGACATATACAAATTTGGTTTAACAATATTTGTTTTATTTTTTTAAGGTTGATGGATTTCATTTACTTTATTTTGTTCTGATGTGATACAAATTTTACTTTATCGTCTTTTTACATGATGTGGTAAAATTGATGTGTATGACATTTTCCATGTAATCGTTGTTATTTTATTGAAAAAGTGTTTATGCGTTGTCGACGTTCAAGTTCAAAATATCATTTACATTTGTGATTGGTCTCTTAATCAGTCTTTTTATCAGAAGATACTTCTCGACCGCTACTTTATTAATGTTAAGTTAACATTACATTACATTAAATTACATTAGATGTTACGTATTTCAGGGGCTGCAAAGTTCAGCTACTGGAAATGGGCAAGGAAAAGCTTTAGTTCTCTTGGCAGGTTGAAATAATTTTATTTTATACAGTAATTTTGTTATAGTTATTTGCATTCATTTCAATGTTAATTAATGCTTATCTACTATTCTTTTCGGATTAGGTCTATACCTACGCATGAAAATCAATTCATTATAACCAAACCCCTTCCAAAGATGAGCCTGAAAATTACCAGACAATCTTTACCAAATTCAGACACTCATGGGTGTTTTGATCCCAGTTATTTAAAGCTTACTGAAGGTGGATACAATTCTGAAGAAAAGAAAAGTAGTTGATTGTTAATGATCAGCCTAGCTTCGCATTGTCTAATACCGTGCCCATCCTTGTTTGTTCCTGATAAAACCAGACGTGCTTTGACCATAATTGAATTATTTTCAAGTTTTAGCTCAATATTTTGACAACATGTGCCTGTTACTTTGCTTAATGTCTAAATCTTACTCCGCTGCTGTTGGTAAAGAGTGGAAGCTAATTAGATTATCTTGGAAGCAGCGAAGGTCATATCTAGGTTGTATGAAGCTGCTTTTGGGGTAATCGCGGTCAGTTAATCAATGAGGCTGTTGGGATCATTATTCGCAAAAAAAAAAAAAAGCTACTTCTGGAAGCTCAAGCCATTTTGTATGCTTGTCATCAATTTCTAGGTTCTCCAGCGGAAGATGTTGATGTAAAACTATTTTTGTAAATTAGGGGTGCCTAACCTGGTCCTGGCTACTCCGGCGCGTTGACTCGGTATTGCAGTACAACCGGAAACGGCTTTGAAATTGAGCCTGTACTCCTGCTCCGTCCCAATCATCTAGTTATGCAATGGACGTTAAATTTAATTACCTACTGATCATTATTCACAAACCCTTACGTTGGGTATACGGTAATAGGCGGGGCCGCCGATATAAATTTAGAGGTCTCTAGGTACTTCACCGATGGGACCATGTCCAAATGTTATGTCAGTTTGTTAATAAAAAAAACGAAAGTTCATGATTGTGAAATTTTAGTACTTTAATACCCGGGCGGATCTCTGAGCATTTGATCCCCCACTCGGCGACCATACAATAGGTATTGGACCTGGCCACCAAGGGTTTTCAAGAAATCAGCTCGGCTTGAAATAATTTTGGCTGGCTTGCAGTGGCGGATGTAGGGGGGAGCTAAGGGCCATGGCTCTCCGTCATTTTTAAAGTCTAAGAAAAAAAAGCTAAAATCCACTAATAAACTTTATCCTACATATTATAATGCTATTCTGCATATTCTACAAGTTCTACTGCTTAAATTTGATTTAAATTTTATTGGATTTGTGAACGATAAAATCATGTATGAAATTGAGTAATATTAAACTTATATTTAACGGGACCATTTATATGGATCCTTATTATAGTAATCAGCTTTTGTGGTTCCTGTAATAATTATTTACTGGACGGGAAGAAGAAGATGATGATGAAGATGCTGATGATGATGATGATGTTGAGGAGGAGGAGGAGGATGCTGATGATGCTGATATATGCAAACTGGACCTTCTAATTTCTTTGTAGCGGCAGCCGGAGATAGTAATTTTCGGGACTCGTCCGCGGGCCTTTTCGTGGCCGCGGTTTGATCCGCAGTTCTTAGTGCTGTGCGAGTCCGCGGCATATTTTACCCGTCAATACCGCGTCTCTCGGCCAATGAATTGGCCCCATCATTCGGGGGATCATTCGCACCGGAGACCGACCTGCCGACTTTTGCATTTTTATTATCAAAATCGGTCAAAGGCAGAAATTGTTATAATAATAGCGATCAATGATAACAATGATAACAATGCTAGAACTAAAAATATTAATTACATTGAGTATTAACTTTTATATCAGTACTAATTAATAATTTTGATTAACTTTCATAATAGTACTAAAAATATTAATAAAATTGATTTAATTTAATTTAACAATAACAACAACATTTCAAATAGTACTAAAGTTATGAGAAACTTTTTGTGAAGTTAATGATAATGTGACTATTAAAGAAATAACGATCAATACAAAAAAAGGAAGAATATAAAAAAGTAAAATAAAATATAAATAAATATACCAAAACGAATCGTATGATCATTCATCATAAAAAACACATAACTCTAACAGGAACTTAATTGGGGAGAGAAGCGGTTTTTAGACTTGGTGCAAATAAAGGTCTTTTGCTCATGTTTTGCAAGGGTTCCCTCCCTTTCCCCCGTGAATTTTAGCTAGAGACAAAAATAGGTCATTTCCTCGAGTTGTGAAAGGATTTGCCCTCCCTTAGAAAAAGCTGAAAGCTCTGAAGTCAGGGCTGTTGGAAGTCTATTGAACCAATTTAATTACATTTTGCATAAAGTAGTAGGGAAAGTATCCTTAATTGTGTGTGGCTTCGCTTCCAAAAGGGCGAATTGGTGTCGTGATGTTTACCAGTATGAACCATCGTGCTGAAACCTGGCACATATTTTATAATAATGAATCAAGCTCTTAACAATAGCTGTAATGAATACAATCGAATTTGCTGCAAAATCGGTGGCGATGTAGGATTTAAAAATCGGCTGTGGCTGCGACATTATTCAGCTTGGCTCGGCTTAACTACAACTCGGCTGGCATCTCCCAGGTCTAATAGGTATGACTATACGAATTGCTAGCGCTAGTGATTGAATAGTTTGGTCTTCCCGCAGTGCAGCTGAAGTTCATTTATGTGAAAACTCTTTCGTGGCTTGAGAGTTTTAGTCACTAAATTATTAGTTATTAAAATCTTGGAATAAAGGTAATTTGGTTAATTTTAATTAAATACTTAAATTGTAACTTACATTTAAAGCAGTTTTGAACAATTTCTAATGTTTGATGACTTTTAATTTTTTAAAATGATTGTAATATTTAAAATTTTATTTTAAATAGATTTTTCTATAGATGTTACACTATGGCTCAAGACAAAATATAATTTAGTGAAGCAAATATCGCCTTGCGACTGCATTGATAATCCATCTTACTCTCTCCGCGACCGCCATTATCAGATATTAATTCACGGAAAATGGCTGCTAGTGACTCTCCGGGAGGCGACGATTCTCTTTACCCAATTGCGGTTTTGATTGATGAACTACGTAACGAAGATGTTCAGGTATTTAAAACTATTTGGTTTGAAATGATGGTTTCTTTGTTCCTTGTTTTGTTTCATTTGGTATACCACCTAAACGTTAGCTAAAGTTATATCCTAGCTTGTGCTGTTATATTTTAGCTGCGACTTAATAGCATCAAAAAGTTGTCGACGATCGCATTGGCTTTAGGAGTGGAACGAACCAGAAAAGAACTCATTCCCTTCTTGACAGGTTTTTCTCAATTGGATTATGTACACTCGACAGCTGTAAATATATTGTAAGTGTCCAGTTAATTCTTCTTCTAGATACAATCTATGACGAGGATGAAGTGCTTCTGGCCTTGGCTGAACAGTTAGGTACATTCACCAACCTCATTGGGGGTTCAGAATATGTTTATACATTGCTGGTGAGGATTTTCAAGGCATTATGTGCAGTTTTGTTATTGTTATAGTCTAGCATAGGAATATGCTTTTAGCCACCTCTTGAAAGCTTGGCAACAGTTGAAGAAACAGTTGTCAGAGACAAAGCAGTTGAATCTCTTCGCATCATCTCAGCCCAGCATTCTTCAGCAGATTTGGAAACCTATTTTGTTCCACTTGTGAAGAGACTGGCTACAGGAGATTGGTTTACTTCACGCATGTCAGTTTGTGGACTATTCAGTGTTTGCTATCCTAGGGTGTCAGCTCCAATTAAAACGGAACTTAGGCAGTAAGTCAATCTTTACATTGAGATAATCATAAGAATGATTAGATGTTATTTTGATAATTTACGTCATTTCAACTTTCACAAATGTGTTTTTTTCTATAATGTTAAGTAAGCATCTTTATGCTGCTTGTTTCAGAAATTTTCGAAATCTTTGTGGTGATGATACGCCAATGGTTAGGAGAGCTGTTGCATCGAAACTTGGAGAGTTTGCTAAAGTCATAGAATTGGAATACTTAAAGTCTGATCTTGTACCACTTTTCACTGCCCTGGCTAGTGATGAACAGGTGTCTTACTTATTGAATATTTATCAGGGGGCTATTTAGAATAATGTTTACACACTAGTGGAGAAGTCTTGTTTTCAAGTTTTGATAAATTTGCTTGCTCTTGGAATAATTGCTTAACTATGAACTCCTCATGCTGTTAATTCTTTAATATGGTAAAAATACATTATAATATTAGGGTATTATGGAGATTTTCTTAAATCTAAATTTTAAGAATATTAATTTGTAATGTTTATGAATATTATATGATTAGATTCTTGTGCACTTGCTTGATCACAGGACTCTGTGAGATTATTGGCTATCGAGGCGTGCGGAAGCATAGCTTCTCTGCTTTCCTCAGAAGACACTGAGCATCTTGTCATGCCAACTCTGAAGGAGGCTGCTGGTGACAAGTCATGGAGAGTCAGATACATGATTGCTGACAAGTTCACTGAGGTTTGTTCTGTCATGATTTTTGATTGAGGTTCTTTGCCAACCTCATCATGGCACCAAAATTATGATTTATCACATCTACATGCACAACTTATGTCTGAAATTCATGATTTATATAGCTCCAAAAGGCTGTTGGTCCTGAGCTAACAAAGAATGAGTTGGTGCCAGCATTTCAAAATCTCCTGAAAGATTGTGAGGCAGAGGTACGAGCAGCTGCTGCTCAAAAGGTCAAAGGTGAGTGATTAAACTTGAGGCTTGTCAAAAAGACAAATATCCAAGTCTATTGGTAACTGACAGAAGTGATGTTATCTACAAAAATTATCTAGATTTTTGTGAGAATTTGCCTGCTGAGAACAGAGAGCAGATTATAATGACCAGCATTCTACCTTGTCTCAAGGAGCTGGTTTCTGACTCAAACACTCATGTCAAGTCTGCTCTTGCATCTGTCATCATGGGTCTATCCACAGTTCTGGGAAAGGATAAGTGAGAATCCTTAATGTCATTAGCACCATTTCTTTAAAGAATTTAGTTGTAACAGACTCTTGCATGGTTAACCACAATCATTTCATGTGAATAACAGCTGTGTCGCATTATTAAACATGACTGTCACGCACGGTTCTGTTATCATTTCCAAATATTGCATTAAATTACTCATTGATGTCAGTTTCATTTATATAAATTAGCTAAAATAATAATGTTTCAGCACCATTGAGCATTTGTTGCCACTGTTCCTCACCCAATTGAAGGACGATTGCCCAGAAGTTCGACTTAACATCATTTCAAACTTGGAAAGAGTCAATGAGGTTGTGATTTTAAGTTTGCCTCTTGAATTGTGTTACCATAAATACATTTTGTTCCTAACATGTCTGTCTTTGTGTCTAAAGCATTTTTCATTATTGATTGTTTGAGTAGGTGATTGGAGTGAAACAGCTTTCTCAGAGCATCTTGCCAGCCATTGTGGAGCTGGCGGAAGACTCCAAGTGGAGGGTTCGACTGGCCATCATCGAGTACATGCCTTTGCTGGCTGGACAACTGGTGGATACTTCATGCTTTGATTTTGAATGCAATTAATACTATACATATCTCACAATTGTGTAGACGTGTCTCTTGATTTTTAGGGAGTGGAATTCTTCAACGACAAGCTTAACTCATTATTCATGGCATGGCTGCTAGATCATGGTACTGAGCGATCATTGGCATTATTTTGTAAATGAGCTAAATTAACCTTGTGTTGTGTTGTTCTGCAGTCTATGCCATCAGAGAGGCTGCTACGCTTAATTTGAAGAAATTGGTCGAGAAGTTTGGACTGGAGTGGGCTCAGGGCACAGCAATCCCAAAAGTTTTGCAGATGTCCAAAGACCAGAACTACCTGCACCGTCTGACTTGTCTCTTCAGCATTAACGTTAGCCTCTCTAATTTTTCGGTAATTGTTGAATGAAGGCATGTAATTGTAATGTTGCCATCAAATTTTCAGTTGTTGGCAGAAGCTTGTGGATCCGATTTGTCAATAAAGTTGATGATGCCAACTGTTTTGGCACTGGCCGGGGATGCGGTGGCCAATGTCAGATTCAATGTTGCCAAGACTCTTCAGAAGCTTGGACCGATGTTTGACCAAAAGTAAGATTTATGAAAAATTTGCTATCAAAATTTGTCAGTACTTAACACGATATTTGGTTTCTCAGCTTCCTCCACTCTCATGTGAAACCATGTCTTCAAAAATTGAAGGCAGATCCTGACATAGATGTGCAGTACTACGCTATTGAGTCCTTAGAAGGTAGTATAAACTGTTTTAAATTGATTCTTGTTTTTGGTAATTATTTTTTCCTCTTTCAGCTCTCAAACTTGCTTAAGTCCTGGGGACAACTCTTCTAGGTCTTAATATCTTGCTAAAAGACAAGGCCACAACTAATTTGGAGTTTTTTTGCAGACGTTTGATTTAAATACTGGAGTCCAATTCTGGTGGACAACATTTAAATTTGTACTTTCACTCTTTTTGCACCCTTAATTATTTTTTGTATGGATAGCATAAATGTCTCTGGCCACCTCCCTAAGAACATGGAACAAAGTCTTGACTTCAAAATGATTAAGACGAGCATCCCAACTTTTAATCATGGCATTTGTGATCTGTTTTTATTTATTGCCATAGAGATGGAACCAGTTTGTTTTTCATAAAATTAGGTAAAATGCCACAGTGGTGCTTTACGTTGCGGGAGAATGAAGTTTTGTGAAAGATTGTCTAGATTTGCTGAAGTCTGTTTGTCATAGCTGACCACTTAAAGAATCTAATTTGGGAAATAAAAATGTCATGTCACTCTATTGCTAATTGGGCCAACATGTGAATAAAGGGTAATGAAATTCTGATGGCACAGCGTGTACATTGTACTTCCAGGTCTTACTGAGTGTAGGACTCCTAACCTGACTAACTAATGCAACATTAAGATTATTTTGGGTTGCTTTTGACGTTTTTGGTGCTGCCCAGTTTTCTGCAGATTAAAACTAACTAAAATGCAAACGCAGTCTGCCCCAAGCATTCAGGCCCTCTGAACTGAGGACCCACCTCAATATGTGGCCATATAAGATTGTCATATAAAAGAAGCATTATTAATTGGGCTATATTTTTTCTAAAATTTCCCTCTAAAACATCGAAATTTCTGATTTTGTCTTGTATTTTGAGCTACAGCAGAAGTCTCTCTGGAGGGGCAGGGTCAGCAAATTCTCCGACACTCTCCTCATAGTAGGTGTGGCGCCTGTAAGGTTTCAGTTCGCTATGAGCAACACACTCCAAATCAGTCAGCTTCACCCCCAAATCCCTTAGGTCGAGGTCGCTCTGAGGGATGTCATCTATATGCTCCTGTCGGTAATAACTTGTTACAGGTTTGATGGTAATGGTGAAATGTTAGAAAAACTTACCCTTTCTAGCTTGTCAAAATTCAGTATGGGATAAGATGGTGCAAGGCTCATGAACTTGACTTTAGCTCTGGGTGATAGAACACCAAATGTCATGCCAGAGATATTATAGTAATAGTTGACAATGATACTCACAGATAAAGAGGTGTGATGTTGATTCTCCTGAAGTTCTCATACCTCATGCATCTGTAGAAGTAATCGGTCATCTCGCTCAGCAGATAAGCATGAGGTCTGCAAACAATAATTTCATTACAAAACCTTGCGAGTGATACGATGGATGTATTGAACAAGTGTACAATTATGAATTAAAAAGTAGCTATTATTATGAGACATAGAACATTAGGAAATGATGGCAAATACAAAATTGGTATATATAGAAAATTGGCTGACTTATAAAAGTTGCCTTGAGCAATCAATGGTAAGGTGGTGTCTTACCCAATACAATCGTATTCTTTCCCAGCTGTGGTTGGATCCAAAACCGATGCCGTGATTCCGTGGACCACATCGGACAACTGATGTGAACAGGCACATGTCACCAGACCCATTTAGTAGACATTACAAATTCACTTACAAAAACAGGCCGCTTTTTAGTCTGTTCTCCTTTCTTCCACAATGGCATGCATCCTCTCGCTCTCCTCCCTGATTATTATAACATTTGTTTTTATGAAGTTCAGAAACTTGACGTATTGACAAATAAAATATTACTAGGATTAACTATTACTCTAAATCCCAACTTCAATTTACTAACATGCACTAGCATAATAAGTGAAGAATCTATCTTCTTTGCCAAAGATGTCTGCAGGTCTAAACAAAGTAGCATCTGGAAATTCTTCTTTCACAGCCAGTTCCCCTTCGTACTGAATTGTTAGAAAATGTCATTTTAAATTAAGAATAAAATCATGAGATGAACTTAATCATTTGTTTATTACAAAAAAAATGGGTAATGCAAGCCAAATCTCAAACACTAAATAATTCTTTAAAGTTGTATGATAAAACACATCTTGCACGCTGTTCATTTTATGTGGCACTTATTTGCAAGATACTGAAAAAGCAATCCACAATGCAAAACATGACATGGTATAATTGCTCCTCCTGCATACATTATTGCAATGAGCATCAACAAATATTCAAATAAATGATAAATTTATATTTGTCCTGTCAAACTTTGCTATTAAACCTTTGATGTGAGAAATCCACTGGGCTTGCTCATAAATATCTTCTTTGGAGATGGATCAGCCTGAAGATGGGATACATGAATGAACCTCTCCACACCATTCTCCCTTGCAATTCTTGCCAGCCTCCTTGCTCCATCCACATGCACATCTTTGAATTTGAAGTTCCTGCAAGTAGATACTCAACGATTTAAATAACCTGACTGCAATGGCAATAAAAAAGTCAAATAGCAATGCAAGCAGTTCTAAAAAATAAAAGAGGAGCCAGTTATTAAAAGTCTTCTTACTTTGTTTCCCAATCAAGTCCGATCAGATTGATGACAACATTTGAATACATGACTGCTTTTTTAATGCTTTCCTCATTTCTTAAGTCAAATGGCTATGGCAAAAGAAATCACTTTTAGAAATTTATTCAGAACTTTATAGGCACATCAAAGATTATTTAAGTCAGGATCAGTGACCAGAATTATTGATGCTACGAACTCACATTTCACGCTCGTTTTCATTGCCATAAATGAAAATGTAATTTAAACAATAAACAAATCATGCAATTACCTGAAACAAGATCTGACCAAGTTCACCAGCAAGTTTGTTGTCTTTTAAATAATAAGGATCTCCTCTGTAGGGGCATATGACTTGGCATCCAACTTTACCTGGAATTTGAAATGATAGAGTAACTCAAAATGTGTAATGAAATGCGCAATAATTTGTAATGTCAGCAATGTCAATGACATTATCTGTAGAACGAACTGATTGATTTTATTAACATCATGAAATAGGTTTTATGGTCAAAGGCCTTCCAAGTGTAACAAAATATGGTTATTTTCAATTCATAAAAATTACCTAGTCTTTGTGTCACATATTTTCCCACGTATCCTGAACATCCAAAAACGGTTGCCACTATTCCGTTGAATGAACCCCGACCACCTTTTCCTCTTTTATATGCAGCGAGGTTGTCATATTGACCTTTCACGACATCGGTATGGTTATTGCGCTTATCCAATGACTCCAACCCCACAATTCGTGATATCTTCAAGCCTAAATAGTATAAAAAATCAAGTATCGCGACATTATTTTGTGCATAATCTCATCCACCAGACATACTAAGTCTCGATTTTTTGCACATTTAGATTACGAAAGAAGCACAAATCATTTTATTCCAGTTTTAATTTAAAAAACAAGAAAAAATATGCACGACCTCTAATTCCTGCGTACGGCTTGAGAGCAGCCATGTCCGCTAGCGAGCAGATAGCGATTTGTTTTGGCAGTAATATAATTGTTAAACAGAATAAAATAGGCAATCTATGACAAATTATTTTTAAAATATAATATTAAGTAAATACAACAATTAACAAAGTAATACAAATTTCAGTTTTATTTCCTTAATTAATTTTGGAATTGTTGGCAGTCTCGATTGGAATTATTTGAATTTAAATTAATATTTTTAATTAAACTTTTTTCACATTAAACAATATTTTGCATTTTGTGGCAATTCAAAGTTTTGACCAATGTTTATTTGTGCCTGTTGCTTCTAAAGTCATACGTTGTATCTGGGGTTGGTCGTGCAGTTTTCGGGTGATATTTGTTTTCAGAATGAAACGAGCATCGGTTGGACATTTGTTGGAATTCTTACACTATTAGCTATTTCATGATTTTTAGGTATTGGGACATTGTTAGCATCAAATCGTTTTTCGACAGAAACCGGAGACGACCACAAATGTAGCAGACGAAGAATGCATCTGTAATAGGCCCCAACAATGGGTGATTTGCAAGTTGTGCAATTATGCTATCGTGGGAAGACTCAGTAGAAGATGTCGGGTGCATCCGGACGTGATGTTCATGATGGATATGAGATACTGCCCGTGTTGTGGGCAAACGACCAATTTGCTGGAAGTCACTCAAGCTGTGCCCCGTGTTCCAGAATTCAAATGATGAACCAATTGCACTTTTCATATTGATTAAGTGAGCTTAATGAAGGATTGTGTTATTTTCTGACAGTTGGATTTGACTGTTGTTCTTGTCTCCAATTCTCAGTTGGAGGCATGTTTTGTTTACGTTTTCATATAATGGCTTCTGCCTGCGAGAACCGTTTGATAGATTCCTTGTATAAAGTAATTGTATTTGTGATGTCCATCGTAAAATTTAACTGGTTCGTCTGGAATGTGCGTTTGTTGCTAGCGGCAACTTAATAATTAGTGTTTCGTTTTCATGTGTTGTTTGTACAGTTCTCGCCAGCGATACTTGTTTATCAAAGAATCGGCCTGCGCAAAAATGGTTTTGAAAACGGCTGTTCAGCAGCCAAACTGAATTTGTGGTTCGTAGTAGAATCTCAGACGACAATTATTGATTTACTCCTATTGAACTGTACACATTAATCTAACAAGTATGAAGGGGTGGTTGTTATTCTCGTTCGAAGCAGTTACTTTGTTTTGATTTGGTAATTTCTTGCAGTATCCTACAATTACTTTTGAGGCAGAATGCGCGATTATGTTAATATTTGTGTTTGGAGTTGGAATAAACATTTATGACGCTTCCAGAATTATATTAAACGTTTCAAAAATCGCAAATTTGTGTTGCAACGAGGTTGTCGCCATGCTTCTAGAGTCGCATTATAACATTATAGAATATTGACCTTAATATGCAAAGGAGGGTTTCATAGCATCAATTTCGAAGTTGCAAGCAATAATTTGTCACAACTGGGAAAATTGCGGTGATAATGGCATACAGACGATGAAAGACTATTTGGGGAGCCATTTTCCTGACTTAAGTAGACAGGGACGTCATTTCAGTTTCTTCCAAGGGAAGGAAACACACTCTCAACTTGAGTAGATGACCTTTTTTTTGCCAACATTTAGGGGGGAAGCAAACCCTCTCACGATAGATAGGGTTGATCTTTTTTGCATCTGGTCTAAAGTCAGGAGTGCTGGTGCCCTCCGCAAATTACATCCCCGCAAGAAATGAGTAATCTTAGAAAAGCAAGAAAATTAATTTGAGGAAGATATTGATTTCATTGCTCAATGCGACTTTTGACAGGATTTGGCATAAAATTTATCGGATTTAATGAAATCAAAATCCATTCCTTAAAGTTTTCTCAATTTCTTTGTAGGTATATTAAGACGTCCGCTGAATTACGAAATTATTTGGACGGAGGACTACCTTATCCATTTCAAGGCCATCAACGCGCCGTAGTAGCCAGGACCAGTCGAGGCATCCCTAAGTCTCAAAAATAGCTTTACATCAACATCCTCCGCTGGGAGATCTTGCATAACTATAAATTGTTGACTATCCAGCAAAGTAGACTAATTTAAGCGTATAAACTGTGGAGGCTGTGGAGGGATGTCATCCTCATGAAAGCATCATCCTTGTGTCATCACTTTATTAACTCGAACATATATTTAATTTACCTAAAAAGAGAAAAGTTAAAATTATATTAGGTCAAGATAAAACCGTTATTTGTGCGCTGAAGCCCAGTTGAAAAGGTTTCAACAAAACCATGGAATTTTGGCAGTGCAGATGTTATTGAAGTGCTGAAAGATGTCATCTCTCGTCAGTCAAATCTAATTTCGGGTCGAACAAAAAATCTTCTGACCTTCAATTATATTTGACATTCTTTCACAATATGAGTTATTATGTTTACCATATCATCAATAATTTAAACTTTTAATGAATATTTGTTTTTATATTCTTACTCACATCTGTACATAGTTTCCAATCGATGATTCTGGTGGCTTCTTTGGAGATTTGAGTTACTATTTACGCTGGAAGGTTCATTGAAATTTCACTCTTTTTCAACTTGCTTCATATGACAACTTTCTAATTTTGTTTCTTTAATAATTTTATATAATTTGGTTGCATTTCATCGTACCGGTGATACATAATTATGGTTAATTACAAGTTAAATTGATGGGTGTCCGTCGATAACGATTATTTTATTATGGATTTCTAATGAGTCCTTATTTATTTTATGAAGTGTTTTATGTTGTGTCTCAGTAACAAGAAGAAATCAGTTGCTTTATTTTCTATCGTTCTCAAGAAACAGATGCTTATTCGGCACAGTTGGTGATGGCTAAATGCAGCAAAAGTTCTTTTTCTCTTTATATTTTGACGAAATGTTTGAAATGCTGACCCATTTCTCACAGTTGAAATCATTACCTGGTCTCCAGCCAATCTTCATCCGGAGGGACCAAAGAGGTTATCTTTTCAAATGAACTCTTTCGGTTTTCAAACGTAGTTTTGCTAATCATCGAATATGAAGCGCTAACTTCCAGGCATTCAAACAATTCTCTGTATACCAGCAGAAAGCAGAGTCGAAATAAGATCATAGAGAAAAAAAACTGAGTGCGAATCTATCTTTTTGTCGTAACTTAAATGCTTCTTCAACATGTGGATGCTGGTGGAGAAGTGTTAGAATAAATTATGAAGATGGCGGTGGTCTCATCGGAGAATTCGCAAATGAATCCAATTGAGTTGAATCGACGTTGCGGAACATCCGAAAATAGAACGTGTTTGATTGTATTTTAACAAAGGAGGAGAAAACGAATCAGATAAAGAAAACATTAAAAAATCATTTGCTGCACTTTTTACGGGCGAGGAGTAAAACCTCTTGGGAAATGTACGTTTCTGCCAAAACATGGCCGATACTCTGAGGGATTGACAGTTATGACAGAGTCAAGTGGATGATGAAACGCTTAACTCGCTTTTTTTCTAAAAATCTTGTAAAAGTGGAATGATAACAAGGATTATCATGTCGACATGAACATCATGTGATATCATTTCGGTGATATTAAGAGTTGATAACATGTAACGATTGTTATGTCTGAACGAAACCGATACATTCATAACTGATGCGGTGATTCCATGCGTTTCAGATATCTGGATCAATTTCGAATTATACGATTCCATAATTTCCATGCATTTCAGTTGAATAAGTGTCGCTTTGTCAGTTCCATGCAGTTTGATTTATCTGCGACTGAAGCAAAATACAAGGCAATCTATGAGGCGTGATGAGAAAAAAATGAAAGGATGAATAAAAGAAGAAATTGTTTTCGCTTTACGTCGCCCTCTCAAAGTGATAAGTTTTGTTCGAAGCCTGTCAGAAGTGAACAGACGAATCTCTTGTTATGTTTACGATGCGCTTTTTCTTCTTAGAAAGAAATTTGTGCTCATTTATGACGTTGTTGGAGTAAAATGGCCAACAATTAAAATCAACTTCGAACCAAAGAACGCTGGAATTTGGATAATGTGTTTTGGAGCGGACACGTGGTATCAATATGGAGGGAGCTCTGTTGAAAAAAAACGCAACAGGCGCTGCAGGAAAAGAGTTTTTCGGTTGATAATAGCAAAGAAATAGTAGTAACAATAAAAATAATTCAACTAGAAATGAAGGTTAATAGTTACACTTTAAATAATCGCCTGAGCCTGAGGAAGGTGAGATATTTACTCTGAACAGACTTGAGGCCAAATTTGAGGTTGTGGTCGACATGACGTTTTGTTTTAATTCGTTTTAATGAATAATTATCATCGTCATGTAATGAACTGAAGAACAATATTGCACAAGGGTGCTCACTTTTTTTTACAAAAGTTGATTCATGGAACTCAGCGCATGCGTCTCAAAACCTGCCTTGATATCCATCTCTTTCGGATGAATTCTCGATTGAGTCAAAAGGCAATCAGAATGGTAAATAGTTTATTTGATAATAACTTTGTTTGCAATTGCTAATAAATATTAATCTTAATAATCGCAAACAAATTCTTTACGAAATTCGTAGATAAAACCAAAAATATAGATCACCGATATTTAGCCTTTTTTGAAGGCTGCACGTGATTTAGAAGAACGAGAACATAAATAAGCATCAATCTAATAAAAATTCTAAATACCTGGAACAGAATAAAGTTCTGAAGATGGAAGAATAATTGATCGAAATAAAGAGATAATGAGAAGGAGAGTGGAGCTGATCAGGTATGCGCTCATAAAAGCATTTGCTAATGTTGAAGCTCCATTTCACTAGGGCAGACCAGCGGAGAAAACAGCAGAACTCGAAGCTTTCTTTCGGTCAGAGCAACCAACCTACCACAGTTTGTAGGTTGAGCATCTTGTCATATTTAATGTTTGCCTCCTTAGTTCGGATTAATTATGTATCCGTTTGTCGACTATTAGCAAACAGAATAGCGTTAAGTTCAAACGGGTCTTCAAAACTCATTATAAATCGTGTTGTTCACTTTCCTCGAATTGAAATCGGGTTGTGTTTTAATCCTAGCATTTCCGGAGATGAACCACGATGACACAACATCAAGCGCCGGTGTGAATCCACCTGGAGGTGACGCTGATGACACTTGTCCTCTCCAAAATGGTATAGTTCGAATTGGAGTAAAATCGACTACAGGAAGAAAAGAAGATAAAATAGTTCGTCTTTCCATTAACATTCCAAACTACAGAAAAAACATATCCGTTGAGGTTCCTCTCCAAAAGATTCTTGAAGATGACGATGATGATTTCGATGACAATGACGACCACAGCGATAGAACATTCAACGAATCTCCTGAAGGAGCTATGTGCTCCAGATGTCAAATGATGAGAAATGAAGAATCCAGTAAAATGATAACTTTTGAGATAAAAACGAGTCTAAGGCAACTTCTCCTCTCGAAGCTGCTCGAACGCTTGGCTAAGAAAACTTTGTTAAAGAACTACGAAAAACTCATAGCCAGGGAAGTTGAGGAGCAAATCGAGGTGAGTAGAAATTTGCCCCTGACCTGTCAAGACGCAGAAAATCTTTCGGCCGTTCAAGAGATTTCAATAATCGCATCAGAAACAGAAAATTTAAATCAAACGCAGCTAGTCGAGACAAATCACGTCACTGATGCAAAACATGAAGATGTACAAACTCCTGATGCTCGTGCAAAAGTTCAGAACATTGACTCAGATGTTCATTTGTTGAAAAAAAATGATGAAACAGTTCCTGTTCAGTCCAGGGAAAGCAAATGTCCACTTTCTACTGAAAGCGACGAAATCGTTCGTGGAGACATTAAGTGCTTTTCAGATGTCGCGACCGAAACGACGATACTTACAGAAAAAGTCGACAAATCCACAACAATTCATAAAGATGAATCTACTCAAACGGGTCAAGCTGCCGAAATATCGCTGGATTATCACTCAGATACCAAACACCGCCCGAAGCAACCCTCCTCCGTGTCTTCCAGCTGCCAAACTGACATCGAGGCTTCCCCCAGCAGAGCAGGATCCGAAGACTCAAAATTAAACGCCATTCCAGGAAAAGCAACCAATTCAAGTCACAGAGCGTTCGAAAGAATCAATGGAGAGTTGGAAGAGTCGGAAAGGGAAGAAACTGCAACTCCACAACCACATGAATCGAATTCATTTAGAAAGTCATCTTTCCATCATGACGATTCAGCAACTGAAACCGAGTCTGTTTCTTCCTCTTTTATGTCATCTGTATCCTCTTCTGCCTTCCATTCTAAACCAGACAAAAACAACTTGAAGAGCGTCATGTCTCTGGGCAGAGAGGTCGCCCAAGCCTGTCAGGACAGATTCACACATTCAGATGCAAACTCGAAGAAAGTCGATTCTCAGAGCAGAACAGAAATTAGCAACAAACTCCCAAAATTTGCGGCAGCTTCCAAAGTTGAGACAACTTCTGATAGATCAAAATCCACTGTTAAAGACAATTACGTCAACAACATTGGAGACAAAATCACATCTGAAAAGTTGATTAGCAAAGATTCTTCGGAAGGTGTTGCAATCAGACATCATACGAAAGACAATGAATCTTTCAATTCGCCTTCCACAACAACAAAGATCGAGCAGTCTTCCACAGGTTTGCCTGAAAATGCTCAAAACACGCAGCAGAAAGCATCGGCTAGCCATCGTCGTTCGTTTTCATTGAAACCTCCCGCCGTGGAGACCAAACGTTTGTTCGACTTTGGCGTCGATTACACCAAGACGAAGCAGACCATACCTGAATGTGATTTGTCCACTTCGCCTGTCAACAATCAGAAACCATCTTCATCGAGTTCATCGCCGCTTTCCAGTCAAACATCAAAACTCCAACAGTCCAAGTCGAACTTCGAGGCAAGAAAAAGTCTTGGGAATGCGCCTCAGGACAAAGGAAGCGAATCCGAAATTCACAGCGTTCGATCGTCAATTTCAAATCCGTCTGACGCTCAAAGTTCCAAACCCGCAAAGTCAAATGAGGTCGAAAAATCAGCAGACACGAGCAACAAGCGCATCCAAAACAAAACTAATTCTTCCAGCGAAGTTCCAAAAGAACAGAAGGAAAGAAACAGAGTTCCATCCTCCTTCAGGAATCTGGTTTCAGCTTTCGAGACAAAAGCGAAATCGTCTGAAGAACAGCAGCAACTAAAGAGACCATCCTACAAAGCTGCTCTCTACAAGTGAATTATTGCTTGATTAAGAAGCTCTCAAGAGAATGCGACAAGAAAAACAACAGTTAATTTACACTTTTATTTCTTTCACTTTCAGGTCTTCGTGTAGAATTTTCGTTGTTGCGTACCCAGCGAGGAATGTTTCTGTATTTCGTAGGCAAGTAACCTGTCGAATAGGAATGAGAAACGGTCGTGTATATGTTTAATTGTCATTGGTGAGAATAACCGAACGTTAACACTTTCATCATCGTTGTCATCAAACCACGAAATCATCGTCAACGTCTTAGTCGTCATCACCATCATCTCCATCATCATCATCATCATCCTCGTCGTCGTCGTCGTCGTTTTCATCACGAGTTGCATTCGAACAATGATGCTTAAAATGTAGAAAACCCGACAAGGGCATCCTCTCTTATCAGCGTTCTTTGTTTGTGGAAAAAAATAAAGAAACGTAAAGAATAGCAACACCGAGTGGATTAGGATGAAGAAAGTACAATTGAAATCAGCTCAACGATGTGTTTTATTGTGCAGCACATCCGCCAAAGAAGATATTTAAAATTCGATGCTTCTCAGTTTTACAATTTTAGATCAATCGATTAACAACTGATGCTCTCTAAATGCGCAAGTAACAGCGATATTGGTTGAAAAGATTAGATTGAAAATGGCGGAACAATTCTCTAAGGAATTCCTTAAGATAAGGCAAATTTATTTTTATCGATTGTAAAAGGACTCTGTGAACCAGAAGTAATTGTTTATTTTATTTTTTTATTATTTTTAACCCAAATGAGATGCATGGAAAAGTGGAATTTAAAAATCTTTTAAAAAGTCAATAACATCAATCAAAAGTATTTTGACCACACAGCGGAGTTGTGTTAATAGGGTGGGGAAGCGTAACGATGCCATATTTGATGTACTGCTATAAAAATCCCGGGAACATTTTTCTCTTTAGAAATGGCGAATCCTGACTAAACCCATATGTACGTCATCATTTCTTTCGAATGCTTCATTATTTTAATTGCCATTAAATTAGTTTCCATTTGATTCCATAAATTTAACAGTGTAATTTTATTTTTAAAAAAGTGAAGGAGATTTGTAGTTTTCATAACATCTTTTAAGAATATTTACCTAAGATGGTTGAAAGTGGCTTAAACCGTTGCGTTTTCATGGCAATACATTTCTTTGGAATTATTATGTTATATTATCATGTTTTCTAGTAATGTAAGAAAATGAAATGTAATCAACTTGTTAATTGCCTCTTGCACTGTAAATTTCTTAATTTTATTTTTCTTCTTAAAAATTAAATTTTCATGGGTTCATTTGTGATTATTTAGTGCATGTGAATAATCTGAAATTGAAATAACACTGCAATAACATTGAAATAACATCGACAAAACACGATGCAAATAAACAGAACATTTGCACAACTAAGCGGCGGCTGTCAAATTAAACGTTTCGAAACGAAATATCGCTTCAACGTTAACGAGGCAGAGCACCAGGTACTCAATTCCCAAGTACATGTACTTTACCAAGCACAGAAGGTTCATCTAAGATGTGTGAAGAGGGAGCAAATGGTATTACAAGGCCCAGAAACGTCTGAGAATTTCGTCCCCCACATTTCGTATCAGTGCAAACCCAAACATCGCCATGCCCGCCGCGCCCCGTCCGCGACTTTATTAATAACCCCAGCCTGAACGAGTCCAGTATGAATAATAAATATCAACGCTGAAATATTATTGGTCAAAGCAGAGACTCCGGCAAAACTCAGCGGTGTAGTTAAAGAATAAGCCAAATTCAGATGTTCTTGTGGTAGATGGCGATGTCAGGCAGAGCTCGCGCTGATAACTTCGATGAAATGAATGTTCATTTTGCTTGTTCTTTTTGCCAATCCCAGGTATCCCTCCAATCGACGATAACGTAGCGGAAAGGTTGAAGGTTGGTTCAAGAATAGCGACAGTCACTGAACTTAGAAACTCCTACCGCGAAGCTAACCGACAAGGAATCATCAGAGGAGTGTCCCTTTCATCAAACGTTTCGGCCCAAACTCCTCATGTTCTCGAGGGATGGGCCATACCCGTTGATCAGATGGGTGAACCTGTCGATGAAAACCCTACCTATCCGACTTCATCGTAACGCACCGCACGTTGTATGGTTATCGATGAGACTATGTGCATCGATTGCACATAATGCAAACTGAGCGTCATAAAGTCTTTGAAGCGGCCGCCGTCACTTACGCTCCCCGGCCGCGCGCGCACATATTATAAATACTATATTATATTATTGTAAATATTATATTATATTATTATATATCAAACGCTCACTCGCGTTTTCACGTCATATGCGAATGCGTGCCCCATACATCTCAACAACAATAAATAAATCAATAAAACCGCGATCTTTTCTCTTAGCAACACTTAAGGCCTCATCAGCTCACGTTGCCGTCTTGATTTCTGCGGTTTTATAAGTCGTTTCACAGTCGTACCTCTCCAAACACTTTCCATATACACAGTCAGTGAGGGACTTCGGGGAAGCGTCTCTTTTCATTACTTTCTTGAGATCGCTTTTGAGAACGACATCCAATCCGTCCCTACCACTCCTATCATTACCTCGAGGGAACGTGATTCTAGCTCGTGGAGGGTCTTCTATGAGACCGGAAACTCGAAAGTACTCGGAGCTGTGGTGAGACTCCGGTCCGGTATCGTTCGTCGTTTTACCTGAATGCTCAGCCGAATCAGAACTGTTTCTCCACCTCCCCCTCGCATTTCAGCTTTGCCTGGTGAATCTTAAGTCCCTTCTCGGTCTGAAGCAAACGATCACATCTACATCTGCTTACTGGCACGCCATTAGCCAGTCCACATCCATAAATCGAGAAACCATTGCCATTTGGTACGGTTACGGCAGGGGCATTGATGGGTCCGTCATTCTCCTCCTCCTTTGAAATAAGACTGGGACCCTGGGTGCATGATTCTGTTTCAGTCATAGCAAGTTCGTTAATCGCAAGGGGTGCTATCCCAAAAGCTAAACTCGTCTCTCCAAGTCGTCACCCGTCTGCCCAGAGTGCGCTGATGTCCAGGATAACTTCGATGCAGTGGCGCAACTAGGGGGGGGCAGGGGGGCGCAAGCCCCCCCCAGGCCTAATAGGAGAGACCCTGCAATTTTTCCAAATCTGATGAGTTTTTTTTTTGGGGGGGGGGGGGGGGTAAGGGGATTTAACCTGTTTGAAACTTTGAGACAGAAGATAGTCAAACTCATTAATAAATTATTAAAGATACAAAATAAGTCTGTAGACAGAAGATAGTCAAACTCATAATAATAATAATCTGTGTATTTTTAATTCTTTATTAATTATAATTGGTAGTTTTGATTTAAACAGTTTCAAAAATTTTTCGACTGCGTCGGGCTTTCGTCCCTTTTCTAAACTTGAGCCCCCCCCCCAGGATTTTTCGCTGGTTATCTGATGATCAGATAATGTCGTTTTGACAACCCTGCCTTGGCTGCTCTTGATGCTTTGCAGAATGGCACAATGACTCCCGAACTTTCGGAATTCTGCAACATTCATGGAAAAGACGCTGAAAGTGTGCAAAGACAGCTCCAATTCACATCGACAAGTTTACGTGCTGATCAGTCTGATCCCAATGCATGTATCGAACTGCAAGATCTTTTCTGTGCCACAAGCATTCAGCCCGAGTTGCATATGCTCGATGTTGCTCTTATCAGACATTTACGTCATCAGATGCAGAAAGGGCATTTTCTAAACTTCGCCTTATTAAAAGTCATCTCGGGACGACTATGTCTGCCTGTCGTTTGCAAAGTTTATTGAGAATACCTGTGAACAAAACAACTACTGCACTTCTTCCAGTAAATAAAATGGTGAACAGATTTTCACAGACTGATCGAAAAATTATTTTGTAACTGCAAACACATCAAAATGTAATTTAGACTACAACATTTCAAAATTGTTTTAAACTGTTTAGGATCTTAATTTTATACATAATTTAGATTAGGTGAAATGTTTAGGATATCAATCATATCATATTACAATTTTAAACATCATAAACTTTTTTTTTCAGTTGCTTTAACTGGCTTGAAACTTTGAAACAGAAGATAGTCAAGCTCATTAATAAATTATTAAAGATACAAAAAAGACTGCAGACTTATAAATAAAAACTTATAATAATAATCTGTTCTATCTTTAATTCTTTATTAATTAAAATTAGTAGTATTGATTTGAACAGTTTCAAAAATTTTTCGACTGCGTCGGGCTTTTCTAAACTTGAGCCCCCCCCAGCATTTTTCGCTGGTTGCGCCCCTGCTTCGATGGAATGAATGTTCATTTTGCTTCTTTTTGTTGTATCCCTCCAATCGAAGTTGAAAGTTGGTTCAAGAATAGCGAGAGACATTGAAATATTTTTAGTAGCGAGAAAACATTGAAATATTTATAATAACTACAGCGTTAGATTTAATGGTTGTTAAGTGTTCTTCGTTATTGCTCCATCAGAGTGGTCTGCCATCTGTAGTAAAGTGTCTAATTGATTCATGCGATGACAGCGAACATAGATTAGATGCCTTGATGCAAGTCAATCTTAAGAAGGAAGAACAGGCATTAGACTGGTCCGAACGCTATGAAAATCTCTCTTAGTACTTCGCGAGTAAAAAAAGACTTTCCTTAGCAAAGACTTCGGATCACATAACTTGTTCAAGGTGAGTTTGTTATTAAATATTAGATTATTGTTTCGATTTGTTGTCACATCCTTGGTTATTAGATTATAATTGTTATCAGATATTTTGGTTATCAGAAAATATTTCTGACAAGAAAATTTATGTGTTTTGCAGTAGTGTCATCGCCGTTACTGGGTCAGATCAAATGAACTCAGTAAGCACACGTAGCCAGAAAATGATTTCGGGAGGATTCATTTTGTTATTTTTCAAAATCATAATCAAAATCAAATGATAATATTAATAAAAGAGATAATTTTAAGTTTTTACGATGTTTTATAAATCAACAAAATTTACGATTAAAATCTTTTTTTAATGTTTCGGAGGGGAGATTGAACCCGTAAAAACGTATACAACCAGAAATGCAAATTCCTTCTTATTCAATTGGTTTTGAAAATTGACAAGATTTTCTGATTTCAATTACAATTTACAATTTATTTATCTTAGTTTTTGAGTGCACAAAAAGATCCCATATGGATGTTTTGGCACAAACAAGCAAATCCGATTTAGTTCTTCCAAACAATTGATGAAACGAAAATTTTTCAGACAAAAATAAAAATAATTCAATAGGACCATTGGAGAAGATAAGTTTTAAGTAACGATTTAAACAGTTCAATTGTCGGAGCACAACGGATCTCGAAAGGAAGTAAATTCAATATCTTGGGTTCGCAGACATGGAACGACGGTCTCCCTGCTTGACTGTCCGGGACCTAAAAACAAGAAGAGCCCTGTTGCTAGAGGACCGGAGGAAAGCCCTGCCGGGGACAGATGATGAGCCGTTAGAAGTTCGGTAAGGTATTGCTGGGCGCTGCCTATGGCGGCCTTGTAAACTAGAAGGAGGATTTTGGAGGTGATTCTGTTTTCAATTTTTAGCCACTTTCTCTCAGGAAATGAGTGAAGAGATCGAAAGATCTTCCACCACAAATGAGCCTCGCCGTATTCATGACTGCTTGAAGAGTGAGCAGAGTTTGGCAATTGACATTGGCAATGATCGAATTGCAAACATTGAGAGCATGAGCTGAACTATGAGGGATATAAAAATTTGATGTCGGACGAACGTTTTAGCGTCTTTGAGGAAGCGAAGCCTGGTATTACAGCTTGCAGCAACCCGATTAACGTGAGGATTCATCGTCAGGAATGTATCAAGATATGCCCCGAGGATTCCGACTGTCCGCGAAGGGCTAATGGTAACACCTGCCGGTTCTAGTAAGCTAATGGAGTTAATGCTGCTGCATCTGGCTGCAGATCCAAACCATATTGCCTCCATCTCATGTCAGGGTCGAGCCGTAGTCGATTGGATGATGTCCACGAGACAATCTGCTCGAGACAAGTCGACACTCGACTAG
Source organism: Whitmania pigra (assembly GCA_021613335.1). Lineage (NCBI taxonomy): Eukaryota > Metazoa > Annelida > Clitellata > Hirudinida > Haemopidae > Whitmania > Whitmania pigra. The sequence continues at coordinate 1,225,759 of JAJTWR010000332.1, forward strand.
TGTTGTGAGCGTGAAATATTTCAATTGTTTTATTTCAAAATGTTTTGTTTTTTTTGAAATATTTCAACACAAAAAAACACAAAAAAAACAAAAACAAATTAATGTTAATTAAAAAAATTAAGTTAAGTTAAAAAAATTAATTAATTAAAAAAAGTTTTATTGTTTATTACTAATTTTGTAATTATTTATCGTGCAGGAAATTATTAATTAATTTTTGTAAATTTATTACGTAATATTCAGCATCTTTTGTCTTTACAAAAATCAACTTCAGTGGGGGCAATCATTGAACAGAAATATCCTCACATTTATTGCTATGGTTGCTGTGCTCACGGACTTAACCTCTTGATGAATGATATTGCCAAGATGACACCTATAAACCAGGTAATATCAAGTTCAATAAATGTAATATAGGAGTTCAAAAGAAGCAATCGACAACATTGTTGAAGTCCAAAGTCCTTCCACAAAATACTTTTACATCATTGAAACTACCTGTGAAAACTAGATGGGGCTCCAATGTAATATCATTAAGAAGCTTGGTGGAAAGGTATATGTTCATCACGACCTCTTGCTAAAGTAGCTTCTAAGATTTTGTCATTGCCTGCAACAACCGCTGTAATTGAAAGAAGTTTCAGTGCCTATTCATTTATCCAGAATGATTAACGGAACCGCCTCACCACAAACAGAGCTGAAAAACTAGTTTTTATTTCCCAAAACTTAAAGCTTATGGCTTGCAGTACTTCAGAAAGTAATCACAACTCTGAAGCAGAAGACGAAGAATCTGAGAAGGATGAAGACAGTGAAATTGATGAAAAGGATCAAAACTGATTTAAATTAGCACTGCTATTCTTATTTTTTATTGTTTGTCTTATTGAAGTTGCAATAAATCTGTTTGTCCAATCATGAATTATCATTTTATCGATAAATTTAAAAAAAAACAATAAAAACCAAAAAAACCCATAAAAAACTCATAAAAAACACAAAAAAAACTCGGACCAAAAAAAACATGTTTTTTTACAACTCTACACTCGACTGACAAGAGCCGAAACTCCTTCAAGATTGCAGTGGCCAAAGTTTTGAATGTCTGTGGGCTGTGTGTAAATATCGCATAGAAAGTTTGTTCTGCTTGCATCCACGTCTCGCGGTGATCGCATAGTAACCACGCACAGATCCCCGGTTTCAAACGCTTAATATTTGTGGCAACTTAATAATTTATTCCCATTTCATTATTATAAATATTTCGAAAGGAACAAAGCAGAAAGTGCTACCTCTATGCATCATGAAAAGAAATGTGAACCGGCATCAAGACTTTTAAACGCGATTTAATGAGTGACAAATAACCAAGGATATGTGACATATGTCTATATTTATATTTTAGTTCGATTAGAGATCTTTTGTTACGCTTGTCTATGTCGTCGCCATCTTTGGTCTGGACTGTTTTGTTTAGCTGTTGTCATTGTGTTTAGACAGTTATAGATTGCAATAAACGGAAACATTACAGTAATTTTAGTTTCTAAATGTTAAATACTTTGATCCCAGTTTTTATATATTTAAGATATATATATATATATACGTGTTTCTTCAAAAAAAATTTTATTTTAGAAATACATTTCACCACTGCGCTGAGGTTTAAAGCCCCTAATATCTGTCCCGAAAATGGGAGGAGTCGCAAAAAGGAGCGGGCTATGTTATGTAACAAAAAGTGGTGTGCTATAATTTAACTTAAAATGTCCTTTAAGAAAATAGTGAATTGTTATTAAATTATTTAGTTATAATGACCAAAGATTTTATATATATTTTTTTTATTACGATATGACATCAGACGTTAGAACTTAAAGTTTGTTAAATATAAAGTGAAAACATTACTTTGGAATTAATATGTAATTATTTTAAGAAAGCCCTTAAAGGCATCATAATTTTTATATCATCTAGAAAAACCATTCCGAAAGTGGCCTTGAGGTCTTGATTACATGATTGACCACCATAAAGATTGTCGTATTTGATTTGATATGGTAAGGAAGGTGCCACATGCTTTTTTTAATAGCCTCAAGATGTTTTTTTTATTCATTTTTCAGAATATGAGTCAGAGGCTCCCGCTGAGAGATAAGCTCTACAATTTCTGACATTTTTCATTATCATTACCTTTACATGTGTCCTAAATAATACCTTGCTATTCAGTTACATCTTGGATTAAGTTTATTTATGTCTTCACTTTCTTAAATATATCATTTTCTTTACAAAGTCTTTGAAGATATTTTCAAGTTATCTCATTTAATAACTTTTAATTAATACTTTTGTAGTTATGAAAACTACACGTGCTACACCTCCAGGCATGCATTTTCCCTATTTCTATTGTGTGTTGGAACAAAACGGCAATCAGTGCTTGGTGGCACTGTTTGCTGTTGCTAATGAAACAGGTGCTGATATACGTGAAGCATTGAATATAATTAAACAATTCTCTCTTTTTTGGAACTCCCACTTCATGATGGATGGATCTGGGGCTCAAAGGAGTGCAGTGAAGCAATTGTTTTCAGGCAATTTATATGTTACAATATGGAATAAAAAAATCTATTCGGTAATATTCGACCAAGATTCTCCTCCCCGAAAACAAACCTAAGTCACCTCTTTTTTTTTAGTAAAATAAACATGGAAGGACATTTAGTTCGTTGTGAATACACCGGCAGCTCGGCATTTTCGAGCCATTTTGGTTCTCAAAATTTGCTTTAAAAATATAGCTCCTCCCCTCTTTGCGACTCCTCCCACTTCCGGGACAGTTATTAGGGTCTTTAAGCTCAGCCCCACTCTTGCGTTTCAACCACGGAATTTCCCTTTCGACCTGAGTCGAAATCATGTTTCAGCGTTGATATTAATTATTCATAACGAACTCGTTCAGGTTAGGGTTAATAAAGTCGCGGGCCGGCAGCCGAATTGCGAGCTCGCCTAGCAAGTAGAAGAAAACGAGGGCGAGAATAGTTTGTACTGCAATAACGAGTCAGCCAGCGGAGTCGCCAGGACCAGCCGAGGCACTCCTAGTTTACAAAAATAGCGTTATATCAACATTCTCCACTGGAGGATCTAGCAAAATTAGAAATAGATGATCAGCCAGCAAAGTAGCTTTGATCTGTGAGAGCAATAATCGTTATGGCATGAATTTATTAACGTCCATTTCATGACTAGATGATTAGGGTAAGAAGCCTTTTTTTGTATTTTATCAAGAATCAGATTGAAACTGTTTATATATAATGTGCCTATCTTTATAGCAGGGATGGTCAACATTAACCTTTCATGCATAATATTTATAAAACATGGGTCAATGATTATTGTTGTATCTTTACTACTATGTTCGTTTATTGCTATAACTAACTATAGAAAGTATGAGAAACCAACTGGGAGATGGATTGGAGTAGAATGAGAGAATAGTCAGAGTGATCGGAGAGCTATAGAAGAGCTACAGAAGAGCGATCTTTAACTTAATACATCGCTACAAGAGGTAGCGATAGAAGATACTGATATTATATAAAACTAATTATATAATTAATATTCCACTACAACACCTCCCCTTCTATATAAAATTATAGTTGGTCTTGCCTCTATCAAAAGGCCAGTAGGTCTTATCCTTTATATGAACTTTCCAATGGTTAGTATTTAATCTTATTCTCTGTTGTCGTTCAATTGTTGGAATCGCTGCCAGCAATTCTTTAATCACGACTCTTTTATTGGACTCCAACCAATACCATCTTTTTCTATCAAACCTATTTAGTTCATCTAAATCTTGATGGAAACTTCTCCTCTTAGGTTTGAAGTCTTGTGATTGTCCTCTATGTCGATCTTTCCTACTCACCTTAACTTTGTACGACCTTCTATTCATTCCTCGTCCTTCCTTCAGGAAAATCTGAAGGTCTCTTTGCCTTAACCTTTCTTGGTGTCTTGATCTCGCGAACCAACCTTATATGCATTCCTTTTTCCTCCTTCAGGGAAAACTGAAAGCCTGTTGGAATCATTAGTCTTGCCTTGATTTCTCTTGACCTCATGGTTTTTCGAACCAACCTTCTATCTGACCCTCTACTCTTCTTTAGGGAAGGCCGATGACTTGTTCTTTCTTTGGCCTTCCTTGGTCTCGCTTACCATTTGGTTACCAAATCAAATATTTCAAAGGACGGGAAGCCTGACAAAATAATGAAGTCACTTTAAGAACTTTCTCTTTATTATATCTTAACTTTAAAAGGACTTGTAAGACATTCCATTACTGGAAGGACTTCCGCTTAAGATGTCTCGCGATATTTGGAGCAAGTATGTTGTTCCACAATTTTAAAGGCTAATGAGTTATACATATTTGGAAAGAAATCTTAATGAACATTTTGATGCACATTTCATTAGTCGACAAGTCGTGGTTACTGAGTAAGAAGACTTTTGAACGAATTCCACAAATTCCTAATAACTTCAAAAATTTGAAAATCTTCCTACAATTGATATATAAACATTTTTGAAAAGCATTTGAAACGTAGTTTCTAAATATTATAATTTGAAATTTCGCATTAGAAATTAAATATGAGTGTCTGCTAACTTCAGCTACCTTAGAGACTAGGCTTTTACCATTATATAAGTGTCTGCTGGCGGAAGACAAGTTTCAGTATAAGTTAAAACACATCACATCATCTGTGTGACAAAACAAAGCTTCTCCCCTGCCTGCGGCTCCTTCTTCTTCCGTCTCCGAAAACAGGCTCTTTAAGCCTCAGCCGTACTATAGATTGTTCGCTACTAGCACATAAATCAATACCAAACAAATTGCCGACTTTAAGTTTTATTACGACTAACCCCTGACTCTATACTAGGCACAAAAAAGGGTCATCTCCTTAAGTTGTTCAAAAGTTTGCCCCCATGTCCCTGGAAAAGCTGAAATGTCGTGCCTGTGTAAATATTATTAAAAAACAAATGTTAACGAAATGAAAAGTAATTGGGGGCCAACGGATTTTGGACTAGACGCAAGAAAAGGTCATCTCTTATTTTACGACGGTTCCTCCCTCCTTGATGCAAAAATAGTCTTCTCAAATGCTCAAAAGCAAAATTCTAGTTTTTAGTTTACCCACAAAGCACGCGATGGCATGGTCGATTGGTATTTTATTAACGTCCATTTCATAAGACCAACTATGTAATGTTTTATTAACGTCCGTTGCATATCTAGATGATTAGGACGTACTATGTTTATTTATTTGATTAAAGTCCGTTGCATAACTGACTATGCTAGAAATTGGTTTTATATAGCGGGCAGCATCGGCCAGATATCGTTGTGCTATATAGGTAGACCTTTAATTTTTTCTTACTTAAAAAAGAATCATTCAATTGATTTATTACACTTGATTTTTTAATTCACTTTTTATAAGATGTTAAATGCATGCTTATTATTCTATGTTTCGTGTTTGAGCTTTTTAATTTCTCAGTTATTTTTAGTTTTGTTCGTGAGTTTGGGATGGATCTCTCAAAGAATAATGTTTGTTGTGCTTTAAGAAATAGGGAATATGGCGAAAAAAATCACTACAGGTCCAACCTATTAATTTTAAAAAATTTGATAACGGGGAAAACGAATGACTTTACTGATTTATGGAGGAGTGAATCGAGACATTGTTTAATCGTGGAATCATTTCATGTCCTAGAGAATAATATGAAGAAATGTTATACGATAAATACATGCTCTATCCCATTTCGGTTGTACAACATAGATAAACAAATTTCGAGATATGGCCCAATAAGGGAATACATCATATCAAGAGGGCCTGTTGAAAACACCAATGGAGAAAGCCAACTTTCTGTTTATGCTATCACCAGAAAAAATTATCTATTGCATTTAAATATTGCTACTGGAAAGATTGTTCATGCACTTCTGTTGTCTGCAGAGTATTCATTCATCAAGATTGATTGGGATGTTACAGAAGAGAGGTTTTATGTCTCGTCCACAAAAAACAAAAGCCAAACCTCACCTTTTATGGCTCTGCAGATATTTTCTGTTTGGCCCCTCAGATATAATGGGCTTTTTGAGATTCATCCCAAAGTATTTGGTGACAAAATGTCAGATGTTATGTTGACAGATTACATGCTGACAATATCCTATAAAAATAATTTTGTGAGATTTTTCAAATTTCCATCACCTAGTACATGCTTTTCAGAAACTCCTTTCCTGTACAATGTAGCTTCTGCATTGTTGAAGTCCATGGAAGAGTTGTCACTCAAGATAAACCTTGCAAGCAGCCCTCATATGCTGTTGGAAGTCCCAGCTCCACACTCCATATTATCAATTGGTGGAATACCATGGCATTACATTATTACTGAAAAATCTTGCCAACACCTTTGGGAAATCAAATCCTTGGAATCAAACGTCAAGTGCCACAATGGTTTTATTGGGAATCACGAGGCTCAACTCGATCCAGATCAATTGTTTTTCCACCCCCATGACTCAGAAAAAATCGTTTTGCTTGAAAAGAATGTGGTCACTATCTATAAAATAGATTCAAATGATATAAGAGCAAGCCCAGCATACAAATTGAAAGAGTTGTATACAATAACAGCCAAAGATATGGACACTTCAAGCAAACCGATGCGTAGATATACAAGTTCGGGAAGAGAAATTAAACCTACGATTGAGGATAAATCATTAAGTTCATCACATAATTTAATTCAGTGTTTGTCATTTGAGGATGAATTGGATTTCATAGTTGTCACCACAATTTTTCAGGATGTGTCTTCATCAAATTGGCATGGAGTTGTACATATTCATAACAACCAGGATGGGAAACTTTTGAAGAGTTATAAGATGAATGAGATTTGGGATTTAGATGCTATTCATAGTGTAGAGATGGACCTGGATACAATCTATCATTTCACAAAGGATAAAGGAAAATATGTTCTTTATATACATAGGTTAAAAGTAGATATATTTTCTTAGCATAAAGTGTTTAAACATTAAAACCACTTGTATTAAGATTCAATATTATTTTTTGACTTTCTTACCCTTGTCTACTTAATGTGCCCAGGATTTTGAGACAAAAATTGTGGTCATAATGATGGCTTGCTTATACATATGTTAATGCATTTCCAGATTTTTAAGGCATTGTGATGAGCTATATGATGATGAGTTTGCAATTTTTCATTTCGTGAGATCATTTTTGATCTCTCAAATTTATATTTATTTGCTCATAATTGCTTCATAATCAGATAGACATTTGAACTCACAGCTCTTTTTCAAGAAAAGGAAACCGGATGTTAATGTATTTTAATATATTGCTCTAATTCTTCTCAAATGATATAAGGGTTACATATAATAGATATATTTTTATAAACGTTATCTGAGAGCGAATGGTTAATCTTGGACATTACATTCGAGACGAATTGGAGCTTTATATTTGTGTCATGATTATATTTCTAAAATGTTCGCAAAATTAGCATATCGCGTTTATTCTCGTAATTGCCAAAGTTCGTGCTTTAAGAACCTGGGCGGGATAGGGCCACCCCCGAAATGCTATTCATTTCTGCCAGATGGGGATTTGCGTGGGGAACTCGTAATATAATGTGGTGTCATATTGGAACAAAAATTATCAGAAAGCTGAAGAAACCTCTTTATAGGACAAAGAAGAAATTAACTTAGATTGTTGCGCACCGAAGGTTGAAATATTTGAAGGCTCGTCTGAGGAGTTGATAGATATTTATTTATTTTTATTTCTATTTGATTAAAGCCGCATAACTAAAAGAAGCGGTAGTATTTGATCATGTCTTCAGCATAAAAAAAAGTCAGATATTTTTGGAGGGGTGTATATTACAAGTCTTTTACAGCTATTTTGTTGGCTAGTCATCATTCTGGTCTTGCTAGGTCCTCCAGCAGAGGATGTTGATGTAAAGCTGTTTTTGTGAAAAAATCATAGGATGACTCGGTAGTTAAGCTGTGGAAACAGTATTCAAATTTGAGCAGCTGGTCCTGCAAATAATATTGTTATTCAACGGACGTTAATATAAGTACGTACCATTTATGGGGCTTTCGAGCGATATCCACGTTTCAACATTTTCGAGAAAATGACATATTTATCATTTCAAAATTTTTATTTTACGCAAAGTTTGAATTTTTGTTTTGTTTTAGAATGTTGGTGTTTTAAATTTGTATCTGGTCATTCACTCCATATCTAATTCAAAATACAAAGACGTATGCACACTATGTTATTAAAATTTATTTGAGCAAATTAATATTCATGTTTTAAATTATTGGATAGCACAACCATTTGAAGCCAAGCAGTCGCCATCTTTGCGGTTTTCTTTGTATCGGTCGGCGCGAGAATTTTCAATTCTGGGATATTTTTACGACAATTTCTTGATCTGCTTAACATGTGAGTTTATGTCAATCTTGAAATGTATTTTGATTATATGACGGATTTATGTTTTTGATAGGTTAATTATGTTGCTGCGAATAAAGTTGTTTGAACGGAATAAATTGGGCATTGTTTGTGTGAACGTATGGATTCGTGTTTGTTTTAGCGCAGCAACATGTCTAAATCAAAGGCCAAGCATGAAGACGAGCCGGAGGAAGCTGAAGAGGAATTTGTCGTTGAAAGAGTCGTCGACATGAGAGTACGAGGTGGAAAAAAGGAGTATCTCTTGAAGTGGAAAGGATATCCAGAGTAAAATTATATTCTAGTTATTTTATATTTTTATTTACTATATTTAGATATCCAAACTGCCTCAAACCTGTGATCCAAAATTTACTGAAGTTTTCAATTATGTAAAAAAAAGTGCAATTTATTCTGTGATATGCAGTTGGATTAAATTAATGTGTATTAAGCTTTTAAGTGTCAAGTCTGGTATTAATTTTATTAATTAGTATAAACTAACTCACCATTTACAAAAATGGTGTGATCACATTTGGCTTTTATTTTTATAATCAACTAAAACCTATTCATTGTTGCAAATATGAAGGCTTGAAATTTTATGTTTATGAAAAATATTGTAATATTTAGCTTGCTGGAATTAAAGGGATTTGGAAGCAGTGGCTTTTTATGTCCATTAAATTTCTTAAGTTGTTTTTTTGATTATTAAGATAATTAAGACATTTACATTGTTGTGTATTCTAAGGGCACTTTGTGATGATTCAAGATACGTTGTGAAAATGGTACATTATGAACATAACCCCACCATGTCCTTATGTCTATTAAAGAGCTTGATCAAGTACTTCATGTGAATGGTAGAATAATGATATTGTTGATCTGAATTTCTTAGCTCTGAGAACACATGGGAGCCAGAGGAGAACTTGGACTGCCCAGAACTCATAGCAGCGTACGAGGAGAAAGCCAAAAAAGACAAGGAAGAGAAAAAGAAACGCAAAACCAAGGAGACCACGGATGACGAAGGCACCCCCGCCTCCAGTGGGAAAAAAAGGAAGGTCACTGAGGTTGGACATTTATTTTGCATAAACTTTTGCAATATCTGCATAGGATGTGGAGATGATGTAAGCACGCTGTAGTGCCTCTAACAGAGGATGCACAAGCTGGGTTGCAGTTACAATATACGAGAGTTGCATTCAGTAAAGCAACCTTCTAATTAAGTTAACTTATATTTAATATTTGCTGAAAATTCAAGGAGGAGAATAAACTCAGAGGATTTGAGAGGGGTCTTCAGCCTGAGAGGATCATTGGTGCAACAGACAGCAGCGGAGAGCTCATGTTCCTCATGAAATGGTTTGTTAATGGGAAATTCTTTAACTTGAATCTTGTTGTATTATTACTGGTCATGTTAAATTGAGTTTGAGATTTTTTAAGGATGTTGTCGAGCACTTAGTGAGGCAGATGTTGAGTTGTGTACCTAATTAAATGTATGCAAATATTATATGTAGAATTCGATTAAATAATTTTCATTATTATTACTGGTCACGCCAAATCGATTTTGAGATTTTTTAAGGATGTTGTCGAGCACTTAGTGAGGCAGACGTTGAGTTGTGTACTTGATTAAATGTATGCAAATTTTCTATATAGAATTCAATAACACATTTTTCAGGAAAGATTCTGATGAGGCAGATTTGGTCCCAGCCAGGATAGCCAATGTTCGTTGTCCACAGATTGTCATAACATTCTACGAGGAGCGCCTGACTTGGCACACTCACACAGATGAGGAGAGTGGGAAAGACTGAACAAAAATAACTCTTGTTGGTGACCATTGAACGTTGTGTAACAGTTGTGTTATTTTTATGAGGAAGCCATAAAATTCCTTCTCAAAAGCAATTCACAAGAATTGTCATTAATGAGAAATGTCGGATCTAATCATCTGGACGGCTGCAGCACTACTTTGGTTTGCTTCGATCATCAGTTCGTGCTGCAGGTTTTTGGATATCGTTTAATTTGTTTTGTGGGGCCTGGATTCCCGCTTTGTTCGCACGAGTTAGTCTGTTTTTTGAGTGAGCGACTTTTATTTTGCATAATCGTCATGCAGTGAATGCAGATGTAGAGATAAAATAACAAAATCAAGTGGAAATGAATCAAAAATAAACAATTGCACACCTGCGGGGTGCATAGCAGTCTGAAAAAGCCTAGGTAGTTTATAGAATATGAGGGAATCCCTGTGTGGTTGTGAAAGCCTGATGGCTGTGGTGTGGTTACCCTCCTTTGGATCAGTTGCACTTTTCTAGGATTACCTGGGTGGTCGGTTGATTACACTTGCTTTGAGGGGTGTAGGTTGATGGAGTGTGGATTTGTTGCCATCTACTGTGTGGAAGACGAGCAAGTTGTGTTTGTGTTTCAATTCCTGGAACTCCGTGTCTGATGCATCGCTGCCGTCGGCTCTGCTCGAGACGTGTCCCAGGCAGAACGCCGAACTGGTGTTGTGCGGCTTGCTTTTGACTTGCGTCCCTTCTGCCTTCCTGCGGTACTTTGCCGCACAGGAGAGTAATGCCATGGCTATACTGCAGCGTTCCTTTTTTGGGGATGTAAAGGTTTTGGAGGGTGACCGGTGTAGGTTGAGTCCGTGCGGAGGGAAGCGGTCGAGAACATCTCGGACGGGTCCGTCTTCGTTCTCGAAACTTGGGACAAAGATGGTTTCTGATGAGGAGTAATTGCGACTCGACTTCGGATTGCTTGTCCCTTGGAAGTTGGCTTTCTTGGAGCGGTTTCTTCTGAGTGATTCGTGAATGCTGCAGTGGTCAGCCATTTGTGATTCTTCATTTGAACTGTGGCAAGAGGCTCCATCTGGCCCTAATTTCCTTACCACCATTTCTTGAAAAGCGTGGCTTGTATTTGCAGTTCCATTGCACATCTTGAAGGATGTTCTCGCTTGAGACGTTACCGTTGTTTTTAGTCTGGGGTTGCATTCTTCAAAGACACAATTCAGTTTTGCTTCCTCCAAATGATTGGTTTGTAAAGAATTCTGAGCCGTCATCTGGTTGTCGTTAATGTCTAAGTGACCGTCAACCACACAAGCATCGTAATCGGGTGGTGGCGAGTTGCATTCATGAGTTATTACAGGAGAATCAAAAGTGGCTAGTGGAGAGGCATTCTGGAAGTATTCCATGAGCGCTGGTTTCAGATTGTGTCGATTCTTTGGGGACTGAAAGGACTTTATAAGTTCTTTTCTTGAATGAAGAAGTTGACTGAACTTGGAGAATCCTGATTCCTGGATGGAACTGACCCAGTCCGCGATGCGGTCGTCTTGAATGCATTCGCCAAGTTCAGTCTTTGTCCGATCTGTTTTCGTTTTCGGATGTTTATTCTCCTTTGACGTGTTCAGATGTTTCGGAGATTTTGGCTGTGCGTTTTTGCAGTCATTCTTCACGTGACACTTACAATAGCAGTTGTCTGTCTGAAGGAAGTCTTCAAAGTCATTGAAGCGAGAGTCGCTTGGAAGCGAGAATTTTTGATGAATCAAGTCTTGCTTGTGTTTTTCAAAGAAATTGTGAAATGCTGTAATGTCGGGACTGGCAGTTACGAAATATTTTTCATCTTGGAGGGCTTGGTGAATTTGTGATTGTTGCTTTTCTGTTGAGCATTGTTGTTCGCTCTCAGTGTTTATTGGAGCAGAACAGCGGCTTGTTTTGTGACTAGATTCATTCGAACACATTTGCTGGTGTTTGTGCTTCAAGGCAGAATAAAGTTTCTTGATTTTCGGTGATTTTAAACCGTGAATTCCAGGACACGGGGTGGTCCAAAACTCCTGTGGTCCGTCAATCCAGTGCTCCGAAAGCCCTCTTCCTGGTCCATCAATCCACAATTCACCGTTGGATTCCATCAGCACCAGCTTATTGTCTTTCAGAAGTTCCCGACAAATTTCAATTTTTGTTAATTTCTCGTTATCCTCATCAGTTTGAGTTGGTTTGGAACCTTCGTAGAAACTGTGGGTGACTTCTCTTCCCTGAGGCTGGCATCTCCCGATGATTGGCAAAGACTTGATTTCGTTGATGGTCTTTGGAGGCGCTTTCTTGTGCACCTTAGCTTGAGATTCTGATTCCAAGGAAAGAGGATCAACGGATTTTCTGAGGTTTGATAAATTTTTTGGATATATTTTAGGCCTCGGTGGAATGGCTTTGTTTGGAACTTGGTTAAGAGTTTGAGGCTGAGGTGAAGTTTGTTTGATGTCTGAAGCTTTCTTTGCCACAAAAATGACGGTGTCCACCGACTGTTCGCTGCTGGAAGAATAATCAATGTCAGACCCCCTGGTAGAACTTCCCGATGAGCTTGGAGAGACTCCATTTGGAAGGGAATTCTTAACGAACAAATAAATGGCGGATGAAATAAGGAAACACTGCGACACATGCAAAACATTGAGTGGAAGTAAGAAGTTATAATTAATGAAATAACCATTGTAATATTATGCATTCGTAATAACGATAGATTTCGGAAATAATTATTTAATTGATAATTATAAATATGGCTTTCTAATGTGGCAAAACTTTCTAATACTGAAAATGATAAAACCAAAAGAAATTAGTTCTAACTCTTGTCTGTCGCTTGGCTGAGGACCTTTGGATTTGTGAGGCGAGATGAAGGACTTGCAGGGTCTGATGGTAGGACTTGATGGTTGGGGAGACGTGTGCCACCATGCAGGTGACCATGTTGGGGGAAGACGAAAATATCCGCTTGAGAAGTAGGCTCAGTTTGCTATCACTAAAATCAGCACCATGATTTGTTTTGGCAATCAACATTTTACAGACAATTTTATTTAAACATAATATTAATAATATAAAAAATTTCAAGATGTTTAATTAAAGCAACTTTCCGATGAGTTCATCTCAGTGCATCTCAGTTGCCAAAGGCATAAAATAAAAATTGAAAGGACAAAAGCATTCTTTCAATGAATACATTTAGTACAGGTGCAGTTTTGTCATCCAGGTGTTTTTCACTCACCAATGAGAAAGGAGCTTCTTCCCACTCAAAAGAGCAAAGAAGACGTTCCCAAGTTCTGACAGACTCATTGAGCTGCTGGAATCTTTGTGTTTGCAACAACTTCCGAGATCCAACAAATGGATGCGACTATTAAGACAGGGTTCTAATTGAAAACATTAAAAAATCTTAAGAACAACTCGATGTAAGTTACATATATTTACAAACAATTACATATACAAACAATTACATACATTACAAGCAACTAAATAAATATGCAAACATTAAATTTACAGACCTACAGTCAATCAATTTCAGCTTATAGTTTGTTATGCAAATACAAACGGAGCCTTCAAATTTTAAGAACTTCACCATAAAACTGAGCATAAAATTATTATATATAAAACAATCATGGTTTGTCATAAATTGAATCAGTTTCATTAAAATCATGGCCCACTTTCTTGTGATCCATCGAAGCGATGTTGAAAGACGTGCATGGTGTACAGGAAGTGAGAGTTTCTTCTCTCATTGTCGTCTGCTTGAAAGGGTTAAAAGTTGATTTACTTTTTTTAAATGGTAATGGAAAGGCCATAACATTTTGTTTATAGATTTTAATGAAATATCCTGTAATACGACATATTATTTAAAATTATATGATTTACAAGTAAGACGGATTATGATGAAAATAAATAAGAAATAACGCTTGGTTATGATGACAAAATCAGATGAGAGTAATAGAAAAGCTCTGTAAGAGCAGTGATGCGACATTGTGTGATTGCTTGAAAAGAAATTTTATTTAAAACCCTCTGAGAATTTCGATCAAAAGACTTCAAAGTTTATGATGCAGGGAGAGTACACAAATGAAGTCTGACACCGTCACCACCTGATATCGTCCTGGCTGCTATGGCGGCATCAAGAAAGAGGGCGGCATGTTCAGGGGTTGGTGCCACGTGGCTCGTCATCGCATCTAATGGATCGGTGCTCGGTATGGAATGAGCTTCCGCTGTTTAAATAAATTAGCATAATTAAAGCTAATGCTTACAAAATGATGCAAAGTAAATAATATTCATTCGTACCAACCCGATGCAAATGAGTCAGAAAGCAGGTCTTTAACATCTTCATGTCTTCCAGTCACTTCCAGAGCTGAAACTCTCACAGAATATCTGAAGTAACCATGTTAAAAGCGCCAACATTACTTTCTGTAAAAAATTTCACGCAGTCACACTACTGGACAGAGTTTAACACGCGATTGATAGTTTACTTTTGGAAATGGAAATGACAATTTGAAAGGAGCACAACGTTCAAACCTGATGCCTGTGGATCTTTTGAGTTCATCGAGTACGCGAAACAGCCAGGAGATGGAGCATGGAATGATGCCAAAGAGATCGGGTCTGTCGTCCAATCCTAGCATCGTGTACGTTTTGCCTGGAAAATTCACCTTTACATTGACACTCTATAACCTATTCAAAAGTATTTTACGATTTCGACGTTAGTTTATTTCAATAAATAACGATGCCTTCGTTTAAAAAGTTGCACTTTCCAGGTTCTTAATGAAGACACGAATGAACAAAACATTATTTTAAATAAACACAATATTTATTTATGATACAATAAACAATTTTATGAACCAGGTGGTAGCATCATCAGCACGTTGCGACGGCCTGTAAACTCTGGCAATGTGGCATCGACAACGAAAGATCGAAGCTTCCATTAGAGGTGCATTGTGCTGGAAATTTATTGGATCACAACCAGGCATTCGTGTTTACGTGCGTGCATCCCCGTGGAAGAGCGAGGGAGTGCAAAGGACTGAAAGGGAGTGAGGAATGCTAAATTTAAGCACGAATGAATCTGCGAATGGTGGGTGGCTTCCTGGTTGAAGCATTGTTTTCCTGATTAAACGTTCATGCGTAAGAAATAAAAAGGTTCGCACAAATGATTTCCATTCCGCCATTTTGTGCAGGTGCGCACGAAAGGGAGGGGAGGTGATTGTGCCATTTGATGTATGGAGTATGAAAGGATTCCTCCGATTGGCTGATAAATCAACTCATTACAGCATCACATTAATCATTCTGCGTAATGTGAAATTGGCGCCAAAATGTCAGATACGAAATATTCGCTGGTCCTGTCTTCTTGTCTTTTAATATCCATCCTTTCTTCTTTCACCCATGCATCTATACATTCAAGCATTCAATGCATTCATATATTCGTACAGTAAAACATTCACTCATTAATGCCGATTGAAGATAGATTTAAGATGAAATACTGGAGTGCAGGGTGAATTGCGGTGAATTGGAAATGGAGGGAAGCAATCGTCATGGAAATAGCTGTAAATGTTTACGAGCACTCAGGGGCGGGAAATTAACTTTTATATTCGCACGTCGCTCATCGTAGCAAGTGCTTGCATTATTTAGAGACTGCGAGTCATTTCCCACCTGAATAATAAATTACTTGTTATAACTTATTATGATAATTATTGTATCTTGCAAAAATTAATTAAACGATGCAGTAATTCATTATGGAAATATAATTAAACGAGCTAGTGGCGTGTTAATCTGCAGCGATAATTAATTAATTCCGTTGAATGTGCGTGAACAGGTTGAACCAGCCAATCCAGGTGTGCCACGATGATTATGCAATGGTGCACACCAATCTCTCATTCCTTCCATTACCACGTCCAATCGGTTTCCATGGGAACAGGAACGATTAAAGACATTTAAAGCCCTGGATATTTAAAATGAAACAATTCCACTTCATGACGACTTAACGGAACTCATTGGAGTTTCATTCCGAGCTTAAAGTGTCATAAGATATATATACATATATATCATATATATATATACGTATATAAAATATATATAATATACATATATAAATATGTCATACCAAATATATATGTGGTCTAGTGCCAACATGCTTCACAGGTGTCATGTTTATGTTGAACGAAATGTTTAATCACTACCGCTTCTTACGGTAATTATCCAACTTCGTTTGCTAAGACTTAAGATCTGGAAGTTATGATAACGATTGCCGATTTCTGTGTTGGTGATGATGATGATGATGATGACTTCGGTTGATGCAACTTCTGTATCCACTGTACTGACTCTTTGATGTATTTTGCACAGAGGTTCCAATCAATAACTTAGAGAAGAAACCTTGTGAGGATGACGACGATGACGATGATGACGATGATGACGCTAATCACGATGACGAACAGGCATATTAAATGCTGCCGACACTAGTGATAATGTTATCACTAGATTCATTTGTAGATACATAGTAGTTCATTTGTGAATTGTGATAATGATGATAGTGATGACGTGACGACGACGACGATGATGATGGTGGTGGTGATGATGACGATGACGACGACGACGACGACGACGACGACGATGATAATGATGGTGGTGGAGGTGATGATGACGATGACGACGACGATGATGATGATGATGGTTAAAATCACGTGTCACGAAGAATTGATCATACCGACATTGCACCAGCATTAAAGACAAGCTCGTTTTATGGAATATTTTTTGCACCTCACACCTTTACTTTCCCACCTGGATTATTTAATACAGGTTGATTTAGTGGAAAGGTACATGGTTCCATGTCTAGGGCGATGAAAAGGAGCAAGGTACAAATCTCCACAACGGTATTGCAGGTGTGTTACAGGTGTATCGCGACGAGTAAGTTTTTTTAAAAATACCGTTAATTAATGTTATTAAGCAGTAAAAACAAATATTTGCAAAATCATTTGGGAGTGATAATCCAGGAGATTGTACGCAATTGATGCTAGTAATGATGATGATGATGATAATGATGATGGGGGTGGCGATGATTATGATGATGATGATGATGATGAGATGATGATGATGATGATGATGATGATGATGATGATGATGATGATGATGATGATGATGATGATGATGATGATGATGATGATGATGATGATGAGATGATGATGATGATGATGATGATGATGATGATGATGATGATGATGATGATGATGATGATGATGATGATGATGATGATGATGATGATGATGATGATGATGATGATGATGATGATGATGATGATGATGATGATGATGATGATGTGATGATGATGATGATGATGATGATGATGATGATGATGATGATGATGATGCTGATGCTGATGCTGATGCTGCTGCTGCTGCTGCTGCTGATGATGATGATGATGATGATGATGATGATGACGATGACGATGACGATGACGATGACGACGATGACGACGACGACGACGACGACTACGACGATGACGACGACGATGACGATGACGATGACGATGATGATGGTGATGTCAGCATTGATTAGTTGTCGGATGATTAATTGATGATTTAATGGATTTTCTGAATTAAACTATTTTAATTCAATTAACGACTTTATGTTAAAATAAATGCCATGGTTTGATTTATTATTAAAAGCGACTTTAAGCTAATAATAAAAATAAAGAAAATGAATTTCATTGAACAAATTTTTTTTGTAAATTCTTTTGTTTCAATTTCTTTTTAGTTCGTTTTAAAATCTTTTTTAAATTTCTAAAAACACAAGTTTGCAAAATAATCATGATGAAAAATTGAAAAATGAATAATTTACAATGATTAGATGAGCACTGAAAGATGGAATAACGTGTTAAAATAAATAATTTATTATTTGCTTATTTTAAGTAAAAAAAAAAGATTTTCTTAAATTATTTCTAATTGATAATATACAAAAATCAACATCGACCAAAATTCGAATGTTGCCTTGCTGACAACAACAGAAACGGCAACAACAAAACAGAGGAAGCGTAAAACAAAGAAGGGAAATATTTGTCCGAGATCAGGATTTGAAGCCGTACATCTATCATCGGCACCATTTAAGTAATGCTGTTGTGATTGTTGCTTCACACATGTTTTGCAATTATTAAAATATTTATTACAAATAATTTAGAATATTATTATTAATATTAATATTATTATTATTTTATTATTATTCTACATTTTAAAATTAAATACTTGATATCACATCAATGTAATACATTAATAATAGTAATGATTAACTTTACTTCAACATAAATAATAACAATAATTATATTTTGTTTTTAATGGTTGTGGCTTTTTTCAACACGGAACAAGTTGGAACGTGTCCTTGAAGAATTACATAATTTTTGACGCAACAACAACAACAACAACAATAATAATAATAATAATAAGAATAATAATAAGAATAATAATAAGAATAATAATAATAATAATAATAATAATAATAAATAATAATAATAAGAATAAGAATAATAATAATAATAATAAGAATAATAATAATAATAAGAATAAGAATAATAATAATAATAATAAATAATAATAATAATAATACTAATAATAATAATAATAATAAGAATAATAATAATAATAATAATAATAATAATAATAATAATAATAATAATAATAATAATAATATAATAATAATAAATAATAATAATAATCATAATAATAATAATATTAATAATAATAATAATAATAATAATAATAATAATAAAAGCAACAACAGTATTAACAATAATAATATAAATAACAAAGTTAACATTAATAATTCATCAAGGGCTTCAGGCAAAGTATGCAAATATTAATGGTTAATTTCGAAAGATTAGTTATTTTAGTTATTATTATTATATTATTATTATTAGTTATTTTCGATGATTGTGGTAGCGATGATGATAATGATGATGATGACGATGACGACGATGATGATGATTGTGACCCTGTGTGACGTTTGTATTGATTGAGATTATAATAAATGAGAGCATGGAAATGCGATGTCGATAATTTTTTGATGGCGCATAAATGATTATGAAGGTACTTAGAGATTAAAAACAATAACAATATCAACAACAACAACAACCCCAACAACAACAACAACAACAACAACCCCAACAACTGCAACAACCCCAACAACTGCAACAACAACAAGAACAACAAATACATGCAGACGTAAAACATTCTCAGCGCCAATGTAAACTCCATCAGATGGATGAGAGCACAACCGGCTTGGAAATGCAGCACCGCCACCATCATCGCCTTTATCGCGTCATTTAATATTCATAGGCATCTCGTTAATATTCATGAGGCCTCATTAGTATTCAGGAGCACTTTGCATCTACTCACCTAGTCTTGCATGACCATAAGAAAAGAGGCAGGCATCAGTTCCTGTGACAGCCGAGTGGATGATTGTACTCAGGGTCCTCGAACATATCTCCAGCTGAAATTATAAATATAACAATGGCAATGTTGTTGTTAAAACATCAAATTAGAAATGTAATATCAACATTATTATTATTAAATTTATTATTGTTATGTTGAGTAATAGTTTTTCAATATTGTACATTATTATACGAATATTAAGTATAATTTTTATCAGCACATTAAAATATTTTACATAATTATTAATGATCGCCGTATCAAAACTGATTAATATTTGATAATTATTAATTATCATTTGATCAACACTGAATAATATTTGATAATTAATTATTATTTGATCAACACTGAATAATATTTGACAATTAATTATCATTTGAACAACACTGAATAATATTTTTTAAACACTAAATGTTCTTTTCGTGAATTCTTGAAAAATTTCCCAAGACAAACGCTGAGAGTGTTGGCAAACATTGGAGTCACAAAAGCAGTGATGGAGGGATGGAAAAAACAGTTATCCTCTTTTCGTCAGGATATTCTTATTAATTGTTAATAATTCTTAATAATATTAATCACTTCCTTCAGTGGTTAAAATAAAAAATTAATTAAATTAATTAAAAATTGATTTCGGTTGAAAATATCCGCAGTGGAGTTCGGAAAACAATTGAATTGAAATGTGACGGAAAATGAAATTACAGGTGAGATGAATCGCTCCATGCAAGAGTTTTTGACGTCCATTGATTAAAAGGAAGCATTTCTTAAGCATGACACCGCTTCGATTTTCAACAACAACAACACAACAACAACAACGACAACAACAACAACAACGACGACAACAACAACTCAAAGGCTACTGATTGAAATGAATTTGCAACGACAAATGTTTGTTAAGGACGACAAACTTCGGTGTAAACCAGAGTGAACCTCTTGTTTGTCAGACTTTTCATATTTCTGAGGATTTTTCGGAATTTATTTTTTGACTTTAGACTTTGTTATTTTTAAAAGTATTTTTATTTATGTTTTGGCGAACAATTTTGTCGTCACTGAATGTTGTTTGTCGACGACATGGGGCACAATCTCATTACTGCACGTCGTATTTCTTGGACTCCATCTTCAAGGACACGTGACTATCTGCCAGGAATAATTCGTTCCAGTTACTGATGAGATGAAGCGGTGCTGGAAAAGTCAGAATGGCTGACTGAAAGAATGAATGAAAGAATGAATGAAAGAATGAATGGATGAAAAATTAATGGATGGACGGCTGAAACAATGGATGGATGGACTGATGGATAAATAGCATGGAGAAAACGGAAAAAGTATTAGTTGCAAAGTGATGGATTGAATGAATGAAAAATGAACGAGTTTCATGATGGATGGAAAACTGGTTCAATGCTCTGGGAGTGGTCATCGAATAACAGCTTGAAAAGAACATCCGCTTATTATGGCGTCGTCATAGAAACCACGACGACAAATATAAAATAAATATTTAAAAATTACTTCCAAAGCAAATGCCATTATAAATGTAAATATTAGAATAATTATGTTGTTTATTAGACAATTAATCTCGAATTATAAGTAATTTGTATTTTCAAAAAATAATTAATTTTTGCATGACAAATTAGGAATTTAAGTATTTTAGAAATATCCCTATCGATTTAAAAGCATGGAATCATTTTTAAGTGTCTTGTTTTCCTTACCAACTCATTAAATCATTTTATAAAAAATTATCAGATGACCATCATGGAAAGTATTCTGTGAAGATGTGAGGATGTGAAGATGTGAGGATGTGAGGATAGATGACCACGAAGAGGCAAAATGCGAAAACTTCAACTGTTTCTCAATTTGATTTACGAGTTTCAAATTGACAGAAAAAATCCAGTAACTTCAAATTTATTTCCTTTACTGGATTTTTAGACATAAGCGGTTTACCACCAACACTCACTCACTCACTCACTCACTCACTCACTCACTCACTCACTCACTCACTCACTCACTCACTCACTCACTCACTCACTCACTCACTCACTCACTCACTCACTCACTCACTCACTCACTCACTCACCACTCACTCACTCACTCACTCACTCACTCACTCACTCACTCACTCACTCACTCACTCACTCACTCACTCACTCACTCACTCACTCACTCACTCACTCACTCACTCACTCACTCACTCACTCACTCACTCACTCACTCACTCACTCACTCACTCACTCACTCACTCACTCACTCACTCACTCACTCACTCACTCACTCACTCACTCACTCACTCACTCACTCACTCACACTCACTCACTCACTCACTCACTCACTCACTCACTCACTCACTCACTCACTCACTCACTCACTCACTCACTCACTCACTCACTCACTCACTCACTCACTCACTCACTCACTCACTCACTCACTCACTCACTCACTCACTCACTCACTCACTCACTCCATCCAATGACAAATTATACGATTTTCAGTTCTTAATGTTGCTCTATTTTTGCTACCACGGTCACGTGTCTCACGTCGTCTCGAAGAAAATGAATATTCATTGGTTTGTTGTTGTTGAAAAAGTTTCATGTTGTTGTTGTTGTTGCAAACAATCTTCATCATGTTGTTGTTGCAAACAATCATCATGCCACGAGTTCGCAGATGTGAAAGAGTGGTAGGTGCGTGATGTCTGAATCTTTGTTTAAAAAAGTCGCATTTATATTATGTATATTTTGTTTATTTTCTGTCAATAAGAATAAATGGTGAAAGTGGTTAACAGTAGTTAAAATAACCAATTAATTGTAACTAAATTGTTAGTAATCAATAAATAATCACCTGCTTCTCTACAGGGTGGCACGACTGGTGA
The DNA here is from genome assembly GCA_021613335.1 of Whitmania pigra. Lineage (NCBI taxonomy): Eukaryota > Metazoa > Annelida > Clitellata > Hirudinida > Haemopidae > Whitmania > Whitmania pigra. The sequence continues at coordinate 1,248,137 of JAJTWR010000332.1, forward strand.
TTCATTAAACAACGAATTTCGTGCTGCGAAGAGATGCATTAACAACAACAACAATAACAACAACAACAAAAAACAACAACTATTCTTAACAACGACATGACAACATCGTCATCGTCGTCATCGCCGCCGCCGTTGTCATCATCATCATCATTATTTTTCCATTCTCCTCGGGTTGATTGAATTGTAGCATCGAGTGATAATAGGAACATTGGACCTTTTATCGTTGAATTGATGTTGTATTGTTGTGTTGTATTGTTATTGTATACAACTGCTGTTGTTGCCGTTAGATATTTTTCATCACGTTGTCACCACCTCTCAACAAATACATATTCAAATTATCAACATGACAAAAACAACAAGCATAGAAAACTGAAATTATTTGTAAAGTTGCTGGTTAAGAATTGAATTTAATGAATTATTTATTTATTAATTATTTCGAAGGAAGAATGAATTAGTTCGTCTGTGCAATAAGGAAGCGCAATAATGAGTGAATTAACTAAAATTTCAACAAATTGAAATGAAGTTACACTTGTACACAATTGAAACGAGGTTGAGTTAAAAGCAAGAACAACCAAATGTTAATTGTGCTCATTACGAATGCACATTTTCAGCATCCATGCACATTTTCAACATCCATCCTCTATGCAAAACGTTGTAAGAGACCTCAAATGGTTTCGTAGCGGAGTTTCCTTGAAAGAGGGTTGCAATGGAATCAGAGTAAAACCGGGATTACGAAGGAATTGTGGTTAAATTACACGGCAATCCAGGCGAACACGGACGAGAAAATGCCGTGGAAAACATTTTACTGCCGTTTTATGCTCTCCTTGCCGTGCATGGCTCGTTTCCATGGAAAGGTTCTCAATGGGGGGGTGGAGGGTAGGTAATTTGACCGCGCAACTGTTACTCCACCGATGTCTCCTTAAAAGGCAGTTACGACTTCATTCCAGCACTCCTTTCCATGTCTTCACGATGTTTTTAATGATGCTATGTGATGTTATGTTATGTTATGTGATGTTAGGTTATGTGATGTGATGTTATGTTATGATTTGTTATGTGATGTTAGGTTATGTGATGTGATGTGATGATTTGTTATGTCATGTGATGATTTGTTATGTGATGTGATGTGATGTTATGTTATGTTATGTTATGTTATGTTATGTTATGTTATGTTATGTTATGTTATGTTATGTTATGTTATGTTATGTTATGTTATGTTATGTTATGTTATGTTATGTTATGTTATGTTATGTTATGTTATGTTATGTTATGTTATGTTTGTTATGTTATGTTATGTTATGTTATGTTATGTTATGTTATGTTATGTGATGCTATTTTATGTTCGTTTTGTAGATGTCATTTGGAGACCGCTTGAAGGGCTTAAATAGTTTACAATTTAATGTAATGTACTAACAATTTTATATAATTTAATAACAATTTCATGTAATTTCTTTGCAGGGGTTTAATAAGTCTTGAGTTTCTGAGCTTTATTTGTACAGAAGACATGAGTTTTTTTAATCTTGTGTTACATTTGAATGTTTTGTTTTGTAAATAATTTTGTAATTAATTTCATATTTGCAATTAAAAATTAAGAAGAGAAAATGTATATTGTTAACAAATCAATTAAACAAATAATATGTATTAAAACTATTACATTATGTGTGAAGTTATGTTTCATTATATTTTCGAATTACATGTAACGGAAAATAATAGGAATACATACATTTAATGTTAAAATAAAAACAAAGGTCAAAAGCCAGCAACAAACATTGAATGACGTCACAATGATGGTTTTACTGTAACAATAACAATATTTAAATATCCGTTGAATGAAATAATGAATTAATTCAATGGTTCGATGTTTGGTTAAGTAAATAAAATCTTTAATAATAATTATTATTATTATTATTTTCCAGTTAATAATAAATAATACACAATGAATTATTATAATTAACACAGTGAATTATTATAATTAACACAATGAATTATTATAATTAACTCAATGAATTATTATAACTACCATGGATGAATCCTGATTGAAGACAGCGTTGAAGTGGAAGGTTTTCGATGATTTTTTGTATGTTGTTGATTTTGTTGTTGTCACGTTGTCAGGCTCTTTGATGTGAACGTCTGTGTCGTTGCACTCAAGAATGTTTGACGTCGTCGTTGTTGCTGCTGTTGTTGTTGTCGCTGTTGTTGGTGTTGACGAGGATGATGATGATGATTCCGTTGACTGAATTGGACACACCCTCAGGTAGACCTCAACCTGTTGAATAAAATACAAATGCAAAATTTAACAAATAATAAAATAATTATGTATAATTTAACAAATAATAAAATAATTATGCAAAATTTAACAAATAATAGAATAATTATGTATAATTTAACAATAATAAAGCATAATTTAATTAATAATGATGACCTCACCAATATATAATATAACGTATCATTCGATTATTTCTTATTAAAAGGTGACCATTTTGGTCTTTGAATTAAATTAGATTAGATATTTATAACAGAAATTATGACTGAAAAAATATAAAATTATGATGCTGTAAATGTGTAATTATCGACATCAGAATAAATGGTGAATAAAAATAGTTCTGCAAATGGTACCCATTTCTTTAAAAAAGTATTTAAAAGGTTGTGATGTATAATCGTATCAATTATATTTTTTAATAAATTTATATTTTATAACAAATTGTAAATTTGATAAGAAACTGCATATTTTATAACTTAAATTTACTTTAAATTAAAACTTTATAATTTAAAAGAAATAGTACTTTTGATAAGAAGTTATACATTTATTATTATATTTTTAAAACAAATAACAAACGCCTAATAATTATTTCAAAATTATTTTCCAAGATTTTCTAAAAGTTTTGTTTTGGTTCTAAAGAGTTGGAAACACATTCATCAATTAGGTGTCACCATGGGGTGCTAAGGATGATGATGATGATGACTGCAAGTGTGACTAAATGCATTCAAGTAAGACATCATCATCATCATCGTCATCATCACTGTCAACATCATCATCATCATCATTCATTAGTTTCAGAGATTATAATTATTGACAATGTAATTATACTAATATACTAATAATAAGTAACAATAATGTTATTGATAAATTTTGTTATAACGATATTTAATATTATTCTACAAATATTCATCTTAATTCTTTCATAATAAAATTGCATTTGTCAAGACTTTCGTTGGAGAAGTAACGAAAGTTTATGAGTAAACCATTGGACACATCACAGAGAAGTAAATTTTAGAAGTAAAAAACAATTAATAATAATAACAATAATAATGTAGTTAATTTATATAGCATAACGTCAGAGGCGCTTTTGTGATTAATTATATAGCGCTTCTTCTTAAGGGCGCTTGTACCCGTGCAGGCTGGGTTTCGAACACGACACTTTACGACTGTTGTCATTCCCGCCATATGCAGGGATGCAGCCCATTCGATCAACCTTGTTTTGATGATGATGACGATAAATTTCGTTATCCTGTACACAGAATTTCATTATATTTTTTGTATATATATTTATATATTAATGAAAAAATTTTCATTATATTTCTTATTTTAACAATTTGATTATTTTCATTATCATGGAAATAATTTGATATTAATAAATACTATTCACTATTAAATAATAATAAATGAAAAATCTTCTTAATTCTGGAAGTGCAGTTGCAAGCCATGATTTGCACCAGAAGTCGTTCATCAACGTGCTCAATAACCCATCACATTTCCTATGTGCATTCCATCCTCTCCTCCTCCTTCCATCCGTCCGTCCGTCCGTCCGTCTGTCCGTCCGTCCATCCATCCATCCATCCATCCATCCATCCATCCGTCCATCCATCCATCCATCCATCCATCCATCCATCCATCCATCATCCATCCATCCATCCATCCATCCATCCATCCATCCATCCATCCATCCGTCCGTCCGTCCGTCCGTCCACCCACTCACCCACCTTTTTCCCCCTCGGCATTTAATGGTCCCTCAGCAACTGCCAAGTTTTTACGCCAAGTTGCTAACGAATGACGTCATAAAAAGAGGTGTCTCGTGATTAAAACGAGGTCAGCTGATTGAATTAGGTCGCGCGAACAACCAATCAAGAAAGCGGACGTGGCGAATCGTAAGGGGACCTGGAATTACTTTTCATTTGTTTATGACAACGTACGTAATAATTACTCTGTATGTGATGTACATTATTATTATACCATGATGTACATTATTATTATACCATGATGTACATTATTATTATACCATGATGTACATTATTATTATACCATGATGTACATTATTATTATACCATGATGTACATTATTATTATACCATGATGTACATTATTATTATACCATGATGTACATTATTATTATACCATTATGTACATTATTATTATACATGATGTACATTATTATTATACCATGATGTACATTATTATTATACCATGATGTACATTATTATTATACCATGATGTACATTATTATTATACCATGATGTACATTATTATTATACCATTATGTACATTATTATTATACCATGATGTACATAATAAATATGCAGGATGCCAAATAATTGCGTTATTACGAATAGCAAGAGCATTTTAGAGATAAATGATGAAAAATAGTGCGCTAAAGTAGCAACAAATGATGCTGCTAATGAAGAGGAGTTTCAAGATGCTCAATCACGATTAAGTGAGTTTTTATTCTCAAACAACGTCATTAAATCCAAATAACGGACAAAATAATTTATTTAAATAAATAAACAACTTAAATATACAAAACATACACCTCATTAAAAAACAAAGCTTCAGCCATATTTTTTTCCAGTACGGAAGCAGGTCCACTTAACCAAAGAAGCGATAATTGAGAATTTCTTTATCATAAATTTCAATGCAAATCTTAAAAGCCACGTTTATTCTTAATTTGAAGATAAACTTTAAATAATAATACATTATTGCTAATTACTCATGTATTATTATTATTATTATTATATTATTATTATTATTATTATTATTATTATTATTATTATTATTATTATATTATTATTATTATTATTATTATTATTATTATTATTATTATTATTATTATTATTATTATTATTATTATTATTAACCTCTAAATTTATTTTTCAATCGAGAATAACGCATCAAATAGAATATTTCAAATAGAATTCCAAATAGAATTCGTAATGTCTCATTTTTAGAATTTTAATTTAAAAAAAGAATATTAATTAAACATTAAAAAATTAAATTCTTGACTGATTTTGTGTTGAGAACATTTGTACATCAAGTGATGTGTACTAATGTTAGTACACAGTACTTGTTGATGACGTCAGTAAATGCTAAACAATAAATAAAATTGTTTAATTATGAATTCTTAATTGTGTGTTTAATTGACATGTTTGAATTTCTATTTAATTATTTAATTTATCGTTAATTGAGACTTCTGTTGTGCTGAGCCAGGTGTCGTGATCATGATGATAATGATGATGATGATGACGACAATGGCTACGACGATGACGATGATGACAACGATGACGATGACGACGATGACGATGATGACAACGATGACGATGACGATGACAACGAAGGAAGAGGGTCATGTGACCTCAATGAACCGAGTTAATTTTGGTAATTAAAAGTTTTTTTTGACAAGCTTGTCCTGACATCGAGATGACATATAATTATTATTTAATTATTATGTTAGATTAACATATAATAACATTTTTACTGATAATATTAGGAAATATATTTTTTAACATGCAATAATATTTTTACTATTAATCAAGGAATGTAATTTTATTTTTGATGACAATAATGACATTTAGGAAAGGAAATTGATTTAACTTTTAAAATATTTTATAAATCAATACGCGAACTAATTCATTTAATGATATTTATCTGAAATTTAAATCAAATTGTTAACAAATGGAAAATGCAATTTGAAGCTTTGTCTTGAAAAGTGAATTTAAATAATTTTTGTTGTTTAAAAGGACATATTATATTACAAAATATAATTATATAATATTATTTGAATGATTTGTAATAATTATACTATAAAATATAATTGCATTCAGAACAACAAGAATATATATTTTTTATAATTCATTATTTATCGTATTAAATTTAAAACAATGATTATTAATGAAATTTAAAATGAAACATGATACTTCACATCCGAGAAACAGGGACCGATAAAAAAGAACATTTGCATGGATTTCAGCGCTGGAATGCGTCAGGGAAATCAACGCCAATATTTCCTCCAAGGTGGTTCTGATGATGATGATGATCCAATCAGAAGATGGAGAAATACGAAGGAAGAGTGAGGGAGGGATGATTGAGAGAATGTTTGTCTGAGGAGGTGAAGGAGGCGAGATTGATTGGATGGACTGAGTGGAGAATGCCTGGATGAATGGAAAGGCTGGAAGATGAATGAAACAATTCTAAAATGCACCAGCGTTGAACCAGGTGCTTTGTTCGTTCGTTTTAGCGCAGAATGAATTTCAAAGTGCATTGATTCACAAAATCGATTAAACGATTAATTCAGAAACGGTAATAATGCACCACGACTTTGGAACGATTCCAGAGTGCATTATTTATGACGTCAGAAGGTCGTCTGTCAGTGACGTCATGGACAAGCGAAAGCGACGTGAAAAAGTCTCACTATTGAGCCTGTTTATTCGGACCAGTTTACGTCACGTGTTTGACCACTCCAGCTTCGAATCACCAGAGTTTGCTCAACTTCTCCCATAAAATTGTCCATCCACCCATCCGCTCATCCATCTATCCATCCCCCCATCCATCCATCTGCCCGTCCATCACTCTTTGTTTGTGGTTATGATGATGATGGATGATGATGTTGATGACGATAACGATCACGGTGATGTCAGCGGTTATGATGACGATGACGTTAAATGTGAGAGTTCATTTTGAATCGACAAATGACAACAAGCACAATTTGTGCTGACTAATGATTTCATAATTTCATAATTTCATGATTTCATGATTTTCTATCATATTTATCATTTGTTACAATATGCCAGAAATAAGTATGCAAGTGATGATGCAAATTATGATGATCATCATCATCCCCTCTTTATGGGCAACCGACAACGTGTCACGTGAATTGAAGGATTATTTGAATTGTTTCCTTGCAAATATTCAATATTTGTATATAAATATTTAATGCAAAATAATTACTGTGTGCTGCAAATATCTTGAATTAAATTTTCATTAACAATTTATTGATACTTTAAAAGTAACCTATTAATTATAAATTTACTTTGGTCTTAAAATAACGTGTCGTTTGGAAATAATTCGAAAACATCAACATGAACTCCGAAATATCGTTATTCGTTCATTGGTTCGCATTTGTTAATGAACCTCCATCAATCAAATTCATCTCATTAAATAACTCCCCAGACACTTTCATTCATTTACGATCTGTCCATCTTTCATTCGCTCATGTATTTCGTCCACCTTTCAGTTCATTTTGCTTGGAAGAGTTCTTCAATGCACTTTGCGCCATTCATTCATAATTCATCCATGCATTCACAATTCATCTATTCATTCATAATTCATCCACGCATTCATAATTCATCCATGTATTCATAATTCATCCATGCATTCACAATTCATCCATTCATTCATAATTCATCCATGCATTAATAATTCATCCATGCATTCATAATTCATCCAAGCATTCGTAGAAAAGGTCTCGGTTGATTTTCGACTTAAAAGTTATTCAAAAATGATGACATTTATGCATAATTCAGTGTTTATTGTTATTTTGTTTTGTTTGAAGCTAAAAGCAGATTTCAAATCAATTCATTTTGGAACCTCGCAAATCTTCAGTTTTCAGCAACGACTTTGGCGATCTTTTTATAATAATTTCGATAGATGGACATGAGCGGATGAATTGATTGGATGCATCATGAATGGATCAATGAACTCAGGAATGAATTAATTGAAGAATGAATGGCTGAATTAATAAACGAAGCTCGGAATGGATCGAATGTTTTGATAAACGACAGACAAGTCAAGTTTTCTCATTCTTCAAGTGTAAACATTCATACGCGCCTGTAATTAACGCCACCTTTATCTCTACTTGATCATTACCATCATCATCATCATCGTCATCGTCATCGTCATCGTCATCGTCATCATCGTCATCATCGTCATCATCATCATCATCATCATCACGATCATTACTCGCTTTTTTAAATTTTAATTTACAATTACTTATTTCCGTGATTAATTAAATCTAGATCTAAATATAGATCGATGCTGAAATTTATTTAAAGCAGATTTTATTAGATTTTAAAATTTGCTCGGTTTTTTAGAAGAAAAACAAAGAAAATTCCTAGAAATGATTGAACAATGGAAGGACTGAGATAAGAGAAGAAACAATATTCGAATTCGTGAAAAAAATGGAATAATAACATAAATAAAACAATTAAAAATTAGAATAAATAAAATAAATAATTAAGCAAATAAATAAATATTAAAACTTGATTAAATAAATAAATATTAAAAAACGATCATGAAAACGACGACGACAAGATTAAAGTCTTATCGTCAGTAAACCTCTCACGTCCCCTTATAATCACCGACGTCTGCTTCTTCGCGGTTGCTATGGAAACATTTTCAAATGACTCACTGTCACGCTGTCATGCTCTGTCATGTCGCACTCTGTGATGCTTGCTTTTGTCACTTGTATTTTGTGAGTATTATTATTATTATTATTATTATTATTATTATTATTATTATTATTATTATTATTATTATTAGCAATTGTTTTTATAAATATTGGTGTTATCATATTGTCTTATTATTATTGGTATTGTCTTGTATTAGTTTCTTTTAGTTTGTATCATTCCACCTTAAGCGCGGATCGGTTCATGTTCCTATTTTTAGACATTCGTTTGTCATTCGTCTGTCATTCATCTGTTTATCCTTCCGTCACTCCATTTCCAACTGCTCAAGTGTTCCTGGCGTCTTAATGTTTATTCAATTTGGTCATTTCTTTTTTAATTGATTTATTAATACTGTAAACGATGGTGGTGATAATGTTAATGTAATGATTACTAACAAATTAGATATTTATTTATTTTTTAATCATAATTACCAAGAGATTATTATGGATGGCAGCGTCGGAAAAAAGTTTGAATGATTAAATGGAAGGTGGAATGTATTGTTGTTTCTCAAAATATCGGCATCCTCATGTAGTTGCACAACCTAACCGACGGGTGGACGGATAAAATGATGCATGGATGACTGATCGAATGAATGAACGAATGAACGAATGAACGAACGAACGAACGAACGAATGAATGAATGAATGAATGAATGA
>JAJTWR010000332.1:1265000-1275000 GCA_021613335.1 Whitmania pigra
CAATGATCACGTCAACATCATCGTCACCGTCATTATCATTATCATGACCATCGTCATCATCGTTGTCATCATCTAGAGTACCTTGTATTTCTTGCCATCAAGAAAACACAAGCTCCAAGGAATCAAATGTCACGTAAATAATTGCAGTTCAACAACAGGGAGGCAATAAGAATAATAAGAAGAAGAAGAAGAAGAAGAAGAAGAAGAATAATAAGAAGAATAATAAGAAGAAGAAGAATAAGAATAAGAAGAATAAGAAGAATAAGAATAAGAAGAATAATAAGAATAAGAATAATAATAAGAAGAAGAAGAATAAGAAGAAGAAGAAGAATAAGAAGAAGAAGAAGAATAAGAATAAGAAGAAGAAGAAGAAGAATAAGAATAAGAAGAAGAAGAAGAAGAAGAAGATAATAAGAATAATAAGAAGAAGAAGAATAAGAATAAGAAGAATAATAATAAGAAGAAGAATAATAAGAAGAATAATAAGAAGAAGAAGAAGAATAATAATAAGAAGAAGAAGAATAATAAGAATAATAAGAAGAATAAGAATAAGAAGAATAATAATAATAATAATAATAAGAATAAGAAGAAGAAGAATAATAAGAATAAGAATAATAATTAATAATAATAATAAGAATAAGATAATAATAATAATTAATAATAATAATAATAATAATAGAAAATAATAATAATAATAATCATAATAATAATAATATAATAATAATAATATAATAATAATAATAATACTAATAATAATATAATAATAATAATTAATAATAATAATACTAATAATAATAATAATAATAATAATAATAATAATAATAATAATAATAATAATAATAATCATAATAATAATAATAATAATAATAATACTACTAATACCAAAACAACAACAATAATATCTTCCATGAAGCATGAATAGGAACCCGCTTCTTTACGCGTTGACATTCACCCCATTACGTGCTCCTCAATCATTCCTTCCTCCATTCAGTCCATCGCTCCATCATTCTTTATTAACAACAGTAACGGTTTAATGAGAATAATAATTAACTTAAATAATATATTAATAATGTTTAATAAAAAGTAATAATAATAAAATTGATTCTGGTGATACAACACGCGTGTGGTCAGTTCTCTTCAAAGCCTGAACGACCACCATGGGACTGCAAAGCAGGTCAGACATCACTATCATCACCATCGAAGCAGTTTCGAGTCCAGAATAATATTTTCAAAAGAATCATAATTTCTTTTAATGAAATCGTAAATTATTGACTTCATGACTTTTATATTTCAATCAGTATATAATCGTCACCATTGATTACGGTCCGAGCGGTACTTTACTAATTACAAATTATTATTAATTAATGAAAATGTTTGTTATTAAATTATAGTTTACCTCTCAATATTTTTTTGACAAACAACGTCATGACGGGATTCTTCGGATGTTTGAACAAACCCATGTTTTCATTCACGTGTCTCTGGAGCAATGGCCTCCCATAATTATGTAAATTGTTATGCAAATTATTATTCAAGTCCGTCTTCATAATTTATGAATATTTACGAAATGTAGTAAATATTGATTCTAGCACTTGTAACGAATTAAGTGAACGTAAACATCTTTTAATTGATGTAGAAGCACTGAAGATGCTTCAATGGCGTCTCAAGTGGCGACTACAACGACTTCAACTTGCTGCTGCTGCTGTTGTGGTTGCGGTTAACGCTTATCACCAGGTTGTAGTATTTATTGATCTTACATCTGCTACAATAATAACGTAATTATTATTTATATATTTAACATTTTAATGCAAATACTATTCTAACATTCTACTGACATAAATCTACATGCAGTAGTTATTGTCGCTTCAACAAAATAATGTGGTTTTACGAAATATAGAAACTTGACCACACCAACCACACCAGAAGCAGGCTGATAAATTAATTAAAACGGGTCCATTTACAGTAATTTATTCCACCATTAGCTTCCAATTATCGCCCACAATAACGTGTGCTCACCGAAGACTATCAAATTATCCCAACGTAGTATTTTCAATCAAGCCACGATAATAAGTTTCATTATTATAATAGTTATTATTATTCGACAATCATTTTCATTTTTATGATAGTTATTATTATTATTATTATTCGATAGGCACGTTAATTAAAGTACGTCATATTATAAATAATAAGAATATTAACAATAATAACAGTGTAATAAATAATTAATGACTATACTAATAAATTATTTAACAAATACGGTAATGATGTCATAAGAGTTATTATTCTTCCCACAAGTATTCGTCCAAAAAGAAATGTGTTTACTCTTGCCAACGAATGGCGTATAATTTCTTGATCTTGAATCATAATTATTATTTTAATTAACATTAATTTAAAAGGTAATAATTATTTTTATTATTGATGATTATTAATTTAGTCAATCAATTAATTTATTATTAGTAATAACTTATTTTAATGTAGCATGTAGCAAAACAATCATGTTAATCATTGCATTGTCTGACTAAAGAATTTGTGTCAACAACTTGAATTTAGCTGAAATTAATTGATGGCACCTATAAGAAACTTGTGAGGTGTTGTACTAATTTATGTATTTTTGTCATAATTAATCAACTATTTGTTACTCATAATTATATTTAGTTGTTTGAGTTTTCTCTTTATGTGACTGTTTTTTTAGCAATGGTGGTTCAGATAGAGATTTGGTTGGTACTGTTTAACATTTTAGTAGTCAAACATCACATGCATGGACTTATTGTAGCAAATGTCTTCAATCTCTTAATGGTCCTGTTATAAAAACTCTTTGAACACTTTTCAAAATCATGGAACAAAATAAATAAAATTTTGATAATACTGTCAGTAATCAGTCTTTATTGGAAAACAAAATGAAAGTCTTAGCCTATTCTCTTGGAGCTCATTACGAAGATTCAAATTGGTAACTGTAATGAATTACCACCATTGCTCTGGATTTTGATGTTGATGTCACATGATCTTCTACACTGCCATAAGAGCATATCATGAAACCCATTGTATGGCAATGTAGCTTTTGGCCATACTTTCATGTTATAGTTGATTCACTATTTGAACCTCAAACAACTCCATACCTTCACTGTAAAGTAGTCCCAGAGCATGGTACAAATGCATAACTTCAGTATCTGCTTCAAGAATTTATCTCAATTTCTTTAAAAAACCTTGTTTCTTTCAATGCAATTATAAAGCCTATTGTGCATGAGCTACATTTCATGTTCAGATCGATGATCCATTTATGGTTATTGAAATGGAGACTTTATCTTTGAAATCTCTGCCATAATTTCATGTTATAATTGATGAACTGTTTGGACCTCAGCATTTCTATATCTTCCAGTGAAGCTGTGTTTCACAGCATGGTACATCTGCTTAACTTCATCATCTACTCAAAGAATTGATCTCAAAATGTTTAAAAATGTCACTTAGGATTTGTACATTTAAAATATGTCATTTCCATATTTAGAGAGTTATGAGGCACAAAGACTCGTTAAGCGGAAATCTTTGCAGCATGGAATTGGTAACTATAATATTTATGTGGTTTATTGCCTCAAATGTTCAACAAACTAATTAAATTTCTTCAAAACAATGCTATATCCGCTGATACCAAGACCTTAGACAACATTAATTGTTCATAATATTTTAAAAAATACTACTAATATTGCATATAATAAATATATAATTATCATCAGTAATACATTACATAACCTCTTAAATGCCAGGTGCATTAACGAATGCCCTTTGAACTCTGAGCCTCGTGCTAGGGTCATTAAATCAATTAACACCCGTGAAGACTGACGTGGACATCATTTGCCTCTTTCATCTTTAAGTGGACGGATTGAAATCACACTTCCGGTTTACATTTCCTGTTTCGAATTTACGACTACAGCCTTTTGTTAGGAGTTGAATTGTTGCTGAATTGATGTTGAATGATTGCGGAATTGTTGCTGAATTGTTGTTGAGGCTGGACTCAGGTCCGATTCGTCGATGATGACTACGATAACAACAGTGCTGTCAGAAGCCGTGATGATGATTTTTATAAGCATGGTGACGATGGTAGTGATAGTGATGGCTTGCTAAAAACCTGAAAGTGATGGCGAAGTAAGTGTGATTATCATCACTATCATCAACATCATCATCGTCGTCGTCATGGGCATCCTCACCATGAAGAAGATATCATCTGTCCAGCAACCCGGAAACGAGGAAAAGATGGAACAGCCTTCGAGAGCTCAACGGAGATGTTTGATATTTCGTCATCACTCTCCTATGACGTCATTTGCTTGCACGAGACACCTGGTGCTAGTTTTTTTTTTTTTATTTCGACGTTCATTTACAACTCTGATGATGAAATTACAGTAATTGACCAAAAACTTTACGTTTCATGAAATGATTTTCAGTAACGTTAATATTATATATTATTTACGTTATTATTTTAAATGTTTCAATTACAAATTTAAGTAGTTTAATAAACTAATTAGTTCAAAGGTTAAAGCAGATGTTTAGTTAACTAGCTATATTGATTCAAGATAGAAAATATCAAGTAAGGCTTCAGATGGACGATACTTGTGATAAAATAATAAGGATAATTATGGATGAATGCATCCAGGAAGACAACAATTTAGTCCCAAATTGCTGTAATCGTCGTTATTTTATGCAATATTTTGCGAATAATCTCCTGGAAATAATTCCTAACAAAAGCCACATTACTGCATTTTAGAACAAAAACAATAAATTCAAAAGAAAAACGAAACAATTGCTCAGAAAATACGGCTGACATCCTCGTGCCGTTTGGGTGATATTAGGGGGTCATTGAACCACAAACATACACGCTGCTCACATGGTTTGATTCAAAACTATTTTCAAACTTTTCTAGTTAAGTTATTATTTAATAAATAAAAAAACTATTTAATAAGTTACCGTAATTTAATAATTACTGCTTTACCATTATTAATGAAATTATATTAATAAAATTATAGCTTAACCACTAAAAACCCAAAACAAATAATTATACATGCAAGATTGCCAATGGTCAATATATGAAATATTGGTCTCTGGAGATCATTGGCCAATTTCTGGAGATTTTTTTTTATTAATTTGCGATAAATCTATTTAAATTTTTCAATATGTGTTCATTTTTCCCATCTTGACTAAGAAAAAAAAGTTCAAATAATAATAATAACAATAAAAATAAATTAATTAAACATGATTAATTATGTTAAAAATGTTTACAATGTTTACGATGCACACATCAGAATGAAATCAATTTAAATTTATCTTTAACCACTTCTGACACCTGTAGATTAATTAGGAACCAACATTTGGTTTGAATTGCAAATAAAATTTCATTTCAAATTACTTTTTATATTATTATTATTATTATTATTACTATAACTATCACAATTTTGATGATAATAATTAATTAATATTATTATATGATAATAACAATATAATATTATTGTATAATCATAAGAATATAATATTAATATAATAATAAATATTATTATATAAAATTTTATTGTTACTATTTAAATAGCATTTATTTTTATTGAAAAATATCTAAAGGCTTCTACGTTGTTTAATTATGAAAACAAAATTATTAATAAGGAATTTATATTATTATTATTATATTATTATTATTATTATTACTATAACTATCACAATTTTGATGATAATAATTAATTAATACTATTATATGATAATAACAATATAATATTATTGTATAATCATAAGAATATAATATTAATATAATAATAAATATTATTATATAAAATTTTATTGTTACTATTTAAATAGCATTTATTTTTATTGAAAAATATCTAAAGGCTTCTACGTTGTTTAATTATGAAAACAAAATTATTAATAAGGAATTTATATTATTATTATTATTTTTGTTAAATAGGTAAATGAAAAATATTTGCGATAGCAATAAAAATTATGACGTTAGGAAGTCCTGAAGAGAAACATCTGTGTGGACGTTTCTCAAATAAAATGTTACAGGTCAAGAATTAGGTCACGAATTAGGTCAAAGGTTAAAGTTAAGTGAGCAGTCGAATCGAATCAGAATGATTTGACCAACAAAAACGAGATTTGCTCACTCCGCTTGAAGTCATGAATTGGTCAATTCTTGAGGTGAATTGTTGAGCTAAACTGATGCATTGTTGAGGCTAATGAATGCATTGGTTTGATTGAAAAAGCTACTAAAGAATCAGTGAATTACCATTTAAATTTGATTTCCAAATAAATCTTTTTTCACTCTTCACACCAGGGAAACATCTTTTGAGCAAACAAACAAAAACCAGTTTAATCAGCAGCAACCCAAGACAAACTTGATAATTTAGTTACCCAGGAAACCAATTTATTCCTAAATTAAACATTCTCAGAAATTCTCAGAAAAAATGTCGAAAATCATTTTCTGGGGCTGAAAAGAAGTTAAAGACCCCGTGAACTCGAGATCAGGAAAGTTATCATCATCATTACTAGCATCATAACCAGCATCCTTACTAGCATCATTATCAACATCGTTACTATCATCATTATCAACCTCGTTATTAGCATCACTATCAACATCGTTACTAGTATCAATATCGACATCATTCAGACGAGAATAAATTGCTCCTTTCACAACCACCCTCAGCACGATTTCTGTCCGTGAAAAGTGGAAGAAACGAGGATGAATTCCTCACAATGGAACTGCACAGGATGACAGTGCTGTTTCATGCTTTGCTTCTTCGGTATTATGGTGATCATGGTTCTACTCGTGATGACGATGATGCTGCAGATGATGATGCCGATGATGATGATGACGATGACGATGACGACGACGATGATGATGATGATAATGATGATAATGCCGATGATAAAATGAGGACGAAAAAAGATCATTCACCTGCTATCTCCAAAGCTATGTTTTAATTTGTTTTAGCTCCTCCCCTTCCCGAATGAATTATTCATGAGATTCGGGAATTGGTCTGCAAAAATATGCTGTTTTATTTTACCTTGAAAGAACCACATTATTATATTAATAGAATAGTAGCATATCTCTTTTTTTTTCAAGATTATGTTGTCATTTATTGACATAAAAGTAGTTCTTCTGTTATATTTTTCTTTTATATACGTTATCTAACTTACTGCAATATAATATGGACATCTTCTTATAACACACATTTACATCAATTGAATGTATTGCAAAAACGGATTGTACGAATAATTTTCTTATTATCACCTTTGTCATCAACTGTCTCTGCATTCTATAACAACAGTCTGTTACCATCAAATTATTCTCAATTCAATGTTATGGCCCAAGACTCCTCCATATCTTCATCTATCAAGGATCTAACTCAGTTAAACGCATGTCCTTTCAAATTACTCCATTTATCATTCAAAATGTCGAGCAAACAATATTTATTGAGTGGAATTGCATAGCTTTTGATTTTGTATAAAGCGACTTTTAGCGTCAGTCCGATAGCGGAAGCGTGTGCTTCCTTAAGGCTGGCCCTTTGGTTTTATTTGAATTTATTTAGTGCTTTCGATTTTTGTTTTTTCTGTGTATATAACGGTTTGTTTGTTTGATTAAATAAACTCATAAACCACTTAAAATAAAATTAAAAAAATTATTATAATAATAAGAAATTTCGGTTATTCTACATCCTTCTACTTGATATAAAATACTGAAGTTGTTATTATTATTATCATCATTATTATTATTATTATATTATTATTATTATTATTATTATTATTATTATTATTATTATTATTATTATTATTATTATTATTATTATTATTATTATTATTATTATTATTATTATTATTATTATTATTATTATTATTATTATTATTAAAGTTGATTATAGATAAATAACATCATTAATTAAACATTTAAATCAAATAATTACAAATATTTTCTCAATATTCATTGTTTTATCTTTTTAGTAATCCAGTTACAGGCAAGTCATTATTACAATATAACCAGGTTCTATAATTCCAGTCCGACATGAATAATATAAATAATAATTATTTTATTATTTATTTATTTATTATATTATTTATTTATTTATTAATTATAATAATAATTATTTTATTATTTATTACTTTCATTACTATTTATAATAATTATTCGACATATTCTTCGATGTGCTGAGGAGTTTATGGCTTGTGAATTGGAAGATGATGGATGGATGGAAATTATTAAAAACGTATTAACTCGTCAGCTTCTAAAGAGGATCGCACAAGACTCAATCACGTCGCCATAAATATGATCGGCAATAATACTCTTATCATTAATATTATAATAATAATTATAATAATATAATACTCATGTAATAATTAATAATTATAATAGTAAATAGTAATACAATATATAAATAGTAATACAATAATATATAAGTCTTTATAACATCTTGTCAAACCCAGGCAGAAAAGAATGAAGTCAAGTTTACTCCAGATGTTGTGAGGATGACCTTGCTTGACCTTAATTCCTCATTGTCGACGGGACCGGATGAAATACCCAACATTGTTTTAAAAAAGTGTGCATCCTCTCTGGCTTTAACGCTTGCCCATATTTTTGACATTTCCCTTAAAGATCAAAAGTTGCCTGTGAAGACATTAGTCACTCCTATACATAATAAAGGTCCCACAACCTCTCCTGGAAACTACAGGCCCATCTCAATCACACCAACCTGTTGCCGTGCAATGGAGCGGATTATTAACAAATCGCTTATGCATCATCTAACACAAATTAATAAACAGGAATCAACAAGGATTTATGAGTGGCAGATCAATATAACAGATCTACTTAAATGCACGCAACAATGGTCAGAAACACTCTGGTCCAGACATTCTGTGGACATCCTATATTTAGACTTTAAAAAGGCATTTGACTCCTTAGCGCACAACAAACTTTTAATCAAATTACAATGTTACGGCATCCATGAAAACGTTATGGGATGGCTCGCCAACTTTCTTTCACAGAGGAAACAGCGGGTTAACATAGATGGAATTTTATCAAATATCGTTCCTGTGACCAGTGGTGTCCTCCAGGGCAGTGTGCTTGGCCCCATACTTTTTTTTTATTGTACATCAATGATCTTCCGAGCATATTCAAAAATACTGGCGTCGTTTGCAAACTATTTGCTGATGATGTTAAGCTTTATTGCTTCCCAACTTCGTCCGACAACCAACTGCAGTCTGCTCTCGACAGCGTAGTTCAGTAGAGTCACATCTGGCAACTTCAAATCGCACCAGAGAAATGTCAGGTTTTTCCAATGGCGGGTCGCAGAAAGAAAAATAAATCATGAGTTTTGAGTTTTATATTAATGGTTTTGAGGACTCCCCCCTGAAGCCTCTGTTACTCGTTCAGGATTACTAGAGGGCACAGTTTCAAACTTCGATGCATTAAATTTTCAACAAACATTGCCAAATATTCTTTCTATAATATCATATATATATGTATAGGATCGTTAAACCATGGAATGCAATGCCAAATGAAATTGTGAACTCAAATACAATTTCTCGTTCTAATGCGTTAATACGCGACTTTGACTTTAATAGTTTCTTAACATACATGTTTATATATCTGATTATCCTTGCCATTCGGAGCATGTGTTGTCCTTTTTGTATGTAAATTGTACAGATTTCTGTTAGTGGTCTCAAATAAAATAAAAATACCAAACTGTTGTTGACGTTGTTGTTGATTTATAAGTAATTATAATATTTATAATTATAAGTAATTTATCATAATAATTGTGAATTATTTTAAAGTTTATATTTCTTAAATTCATTTTGGTTTTGTAATTTATTTGTTCTTAATGTGGCCGGTAGCATTCTGTTGTGTGCTATGAATTCTACGAAGTTGTGTTTTTTGATCGTCATCAGGATCAGCATCCATCCATGCGTGTCATTTATTGCATTCTTGTTGTCACGGTGATGAGGGGAAGATGGTCATAATTTCTGAGACAATAATTTTTAAGGT
>JAJTWR010000332.1:1280000-1332500 GCA_021613335.1 Whitmania pigra
TAATTTTCTCTCAGATGAAAAAAAGTTCAACCTTGATGGTGGACCAGATTCTACTGGCATGATCTTAGAAAGGAAAGAGATGTTTTTTAGCAGGAAAGATATAGGAGGTTCTGCGATGGTCTGGGGAGGAATTTCAGCATTTGGGAAGACTGAACTGGTGATTTTGAAAGGGACTCTCAGAAGTACAACAAAATGATCAAGAATCATCTCCTTCCTTTTGCTGAAACAAAAGAACTTGAATTTCAGGAAGATAATGCCTCAATTCATGTTTCCAAGGCAACCAGAGCATTTTCCAGGAGTCCAACATGCAAGCGATGGACTGGAATCCGATTGAAAATGTCTGGAGCCTTTTTTCAAGATCAGTTAAGGTAGTGGACAACAATATGACACTGAAAATGTTTTGAAGTAAGCGATTTGGAGAAACCTGGATGAAACCATCATCAAAACACGGATTTTCTCCATGGAAAATAGGTGCACAGATGTTATTTATAAAAAAAGGAAAAATAACATCTTATTGAAACATTATTTCATTTGATTTGACAAAAAGATATTTGACAATATACTAAAATTTTGTTTGTGGCCTGTCTTAATAATATTTCTAGGCAAATAAATGTTTGTTTTTTGTGGAATTTACGCTTAATTCTTGATCAAAGTGGAAAAAAATAAACGAGTTATATTCTTTAAGGATGTAATACATTTATTCCAAATTTGAGCTTTGTACGATATTTTAAACTTAAGTTATTGGAAAAATGGGGTCTGTCTTAATATTTTTTTGCAGCACTGTGTTTTTATCGAAGGAAATCTTTCGATGACATGCTTTAGAACCATCACAAGACCACCATCCAGCAACATTAGCCAATCGTCATCATCGCCTTAGTCATCGTTATCATCATCATCATCGTCGTCAGCTCCACGTGGGTTCTATCATCTATCGTTTAACCTACCGCTGTTCTTAAGTGACAGATCACGTGGCCTGCACAGCAGCCAATAAGAATTAGTGAGATAATGGAGGGATGAAGGGGAGATGAAGACCCCCAAGTGGAGAAGCAGACGACTTTCACGAGACCCACTTCCGAGCACCGAATGAACCCGTTCAATTATGCAGCGCAGACTCAGCTCTGAGGAGACATGGAAAGGCGGAAGTACGTGGATGTTTGCGCATGCGCAGACGAGTTCTGACATTTTAATTAGGTTTCTGAGAAAGAAGTGAAAGCAAACATGTTCGACTCGCGGTCCAAAAGAAGCGCAATTTTTTTTCATTTCGTCCGACGTCGTATGGAACTCAAGAATTGACGATAAAAAAGAAATTAATTCAAACTCCAGTCTTTAATGCCGTCTATCGGGCATCATTATCCGCTTTATTTGAAAGAAATTGTTTCCGTTGCTATCTCAGACCACTTCATTCAAGACAGACATTCCCATCAGAAGTTTCAATCGATTTAAACTCATTTCAATCAAATTCGTTATAAACCGAAATAGTTAACTAATTAGGTTAGTTTAATTAATAATTGACATTAACATTATAATATTATTTTACAAAAAAGAGTAGCGGTTGAATTGGTATAATGTATATATAATGTGTATAACAATCCTTTAAGTCCTTCCAAACGCTGAGGAAACGACTTTTTGATTCTTGATGAGAAAAACTACACGAAGAAGCAAAACAACGCAGGTTTAGAGCCCATCAAGATTTGAGATCGCTTTGTACTCTGTCGTCTGCTTGTTGGCACCATAAAATGTTAAGGAAAGATTTAACGTCTGCATGACAAAACCTGTTTTACGAGCGCCAGTTTAAGGCTGCTTTATCTTTCCTTCTCACGACAAGAGCAACTGATGAACTCCCTTGTTGTCCTTGGCAGGCAATTGAGTTGTTGATATTGTTGTTCATCAGTGAATCTGTTCATTCTTCAAAGTATCTCGTGTTGTGCATCAACAAATGAAAGCGTCAGACCAGCACCAACAAAGACTTTCAAAGAGTCGTTAAACAACAACATAATTCAACAGGAATTTCTGAATCTTTGATGTTCATCAAATCTCAGGCAATGCAATGTTTCTTTCATCAGGAAAATAAAAAAATATTTAATGAGGAGTTCGTAATGACGTCAGCAAAAGGTAAAATGTCTTTAAAAATTGATCCATGAATCTCATTTGATGGTCAAACATAAAATCCTCACAAGATGCACATTCGTAAAAATGAACTTGAAATTAATAAAATAATGCAACCTAAGGTCATTAGAAATGGTTTGAATCACACATGCATAGCAAAAACAATACTGCCACTCATCATCATCATCGTCATCATCATCGCCAACCGCAGCAATAACGACAACAACAGACAACAACAACAGCAAGCAGAAGACTTCATCTGTCAAAGAAGTGTGACACGAAAACATCTCCTTCGACGCACACACAACGAACTTCTTCCAAACCCATTCCCCTTCCACGGAACTCAAGGAAATGTTTTTCGTTGACTGCCATCTAGTGAATATTTGGAAACATTTTCATTATTATTACTACCATTGCCACCATCGATATTAACTAATAATAGTTAGTATTATTTAACATCTTATTATGTGATAACCTGTTTACCAAATATAAATTACGCCACAATGAATTTCATTTGTAATTGTAAAAAATTAATTAACATTTTGACAGCCTTTAATTTCATTCCCTCAGCAAAACCCAATGTTTTTTCAATAATTTCCAATGTAATTATTTTTACATAAAATTAAGAATCATTATTGAATGAATTAATTAATGATAATTATCTTCACCATAATTAGCAATAAATATTGTATTACATCATTGTCAAGCAAAGAAAGAATCACTAGTAGATCCCAAGACAAAAAAATGTGCCAAAATTTCATCGCCAACAACGGCGGTAAAATCAAAAATTCCCAAAAGTGCAGAACCTTATAAAGATGAGGAAGGCACAAGAATGCAATGCAGAACGGATTCCCGGGCGCGAATGGAAAGTACTGAATGAACGTCTCCCTCTGTCCGTAGATCCCCGACGTGCAGTCGTTCCTAACGACTTCTGCCTTCAACAGGTCCACGTAAACCACGAGCGCGCATTCGGGCGAGTCCTCCGAGGATTTGAAGCTCACTTTGAACCTGGTTTGTTGCAATCGACCTTTTAAATCGTTCGAATGTACAAAAATATGTAAATAAATAAATATGCCAAAAAATAAAACACCCTTATGATGATGCGTGAATACAATTGCTCTCACTTATTTAGATGTTATTATTGCAAATCACTACTTGTCATTCATGATATTACTGGTAGAGCCAGTTTCCACTAATGCTGCCTACACTTTAGTATTATTTTAATACTTTAGTAATATTTTAATACTTTAGTAACATTTTAATACTTTAGTAACATTTTAATACTTCAGTAATATTTTAATAGAAGAGGGCATGACTCGAAGTTATCACAGAAATGACAATAAAGGAATGAAATTTTTCTCACCATTTAGAGGTTGGAGTGGTTGAAGCATAAATGGTAATTATTTTCTCTGGAGTGATTCCATTTGGAAAGACAAGCTTGGATGATGTCTGAAGTGATGTCAGAAAACATGTCATCATCTTCTAATGTCATTTAAAACTTTGTGGCATCATTAATAACATGCAATTCATATTTATTTATTTATTTAACCGGTCGAAGGGCTAAACAGCCACAGATACGACCAGCCTCAGCAAAAACAATACAACCAGTCAACATCGAGCGAGGAAAAGCAGGTTACAGATTAGTCTGTAATTGTTAAAAATTTTGAAAAATCTATCTCGAGGATTAATGCTCTGAAACGGGAGAAAGTGCCAGCAGATACCACCCCGTCTGGTAGGGAATTCCAGACAGCAACAACCCTGTTCAAAAAAAATTGTTAGCAGCATTAGCTGAGCACTTCCTCGTATGTAACTTAAAGAGGTTCGTGTTCCCCGTGTTCGATTGTACTGTGCAAATTGAACAAAATTTAAAAGATCACTATTCACAAGACCATTCAATAATTTAAACAGAAAGCAAAGATCATAAGGCATCATGCATAAGGAAATATTGAAATACGTTCAAATTATAAAATCTCATAATAACAAATTACAATTCAAAACATTTTCTAAGAATTCCACTGCTCTCACATATTAAAAAGTTGATTATTTCAAGGAAACAGAAAGTGAAACTCATAATTGATGACATAACTACCCCGCAAGAGGAATTCCCCGAGCAATCTCCGCTAGGAGTTAATCGACCACTGGGCGGGGAGTAACTGGGCAGGAATCCGATGTGAGGGGGAGGAACGGGTTGCGGCGGATAAAACATCGGAAGTAGAACGTTATCGAAGGACTTTTCGGGAGGCTTCTGAGAAGTTGTGGAAGTCCTCGGCACCTGATGCACGGAAGGTTGGAAAAAACAAAATTATTGATCCACGGGAGGCATTTTTGGGATTTATCATTTAAGGGGTCAATTGTTATTAAATTAATTGTGCAATTGTTAGTTTCAAGTCATTATTGCATTTATTTAAGTGCTAACCATCAGCAACAGATATAAATAAAGCAGATGAAGTTCCTTTATTTACCTGATAATTTTTAGGTTCGTTTAAAAATGTCTGATAAGTGAAGAATAAACAAGGATACAACTCCAATCATTTGAACATCAAACAAATTAACCTTAAAATGACTAAGCAGATTACCTTAAGCTTAAGATTACCAAGAAGCTTAAGATGAAAGTTACCAAAAGATCTATCTGGATTAAATCAAGCAATATTAATAATCAGAAATTGTTAACCAAGGTAATTGTGTAATAATCACCAACTAAATTAATAACAGCAATGGCGAAACTAACAAGTCTAGGCAACTGGTGTGAAATTCTTGCAATGTCGCAATGTCCAAAAATGTTGTAACTGGTGACAGAATCCATTTTCATGTAAAATGGAAAGTCAAAAACATGGAAACCATTTATGCTGCACTGAAATTGTAATTTGCAATTTATTATTGAATTGTTGAAGTTGTTTCATACTTAATACTTACTGACACACTTTCAAATTTGTTACATAACACAAATTATGCAATATGGTAACAATCTATTTTATGATAAAATTTTGATCTTCAACAGAATAAAAAAATTAAACCTTAAAAACTGATGATGTGACCAGCAAAATAACTTCAAAAACACCACCCTTTTTTGGTGTTGACTCAAAAACATCACATTCCTCCTTTTTCAGTCGACCATCAACCAAACAACTCCTGGCCACTAACACCTCATCCCCGTCGTAAATAAAATCAATTGAAAGTGCAATATTTTTGGCAGACCCAAGCAATTGAATGGTGAGTCTGTTAAATTAGGTCAACGTTAAACATATTTTCATCAACAATTATTTAAAGTGACAAAAAGAAATAACTTTTTAGCATTAGGCCACACTTGTCCTTTAATGCAAATCAAAAAACCATCTGATAGTCTTGGCAGGTTTGCACAGAATGGCAATTCCTAACAAATAATTTTAAGTAAAGTTATTCTTACTCTTTTATTAGATTAAAGCTAATATAACAACAGGTAGGTCCAGACTGCCGTAAGCCATTAACTCAAATGTCATCTTCACAGAACAGAGATATTGTAAAGCTATAAAATTGTAAACTACGAATCGACGATTGCAGAGATTACATAAAATAGCGTAATAATGTAATAGTACTAATTTCGACTGTACAATTGGTACCAATAAGATTTTTTATGTTATTTGATCTAACATTTTGAGTTCTTTTAAATTCCTAAAAGTCAAGATTATCTTGTTTACATTTCACCTGTGACAAAAATCTTTTAAATTCATACTCACATGAGACATTTCATCACTGGACTCACAATAAATATTTTCCATCTCTTTTACGCCTGCAAGCGTAATTATTAAAGATTAATTTAAATACAAACCAGTTGGCGAATTTACAGTGATTGGGTCAAAGTGAAACAAGAATGGGCAAAATATTTCCAACCTGCGAATGATATGCATTTTCTGTTTAGTAAGTTATTTTATTATTAGTCAGAAAATGTGATTATCAAAATTATTGTTGGTTAAATAAGTTATTGCCAATACATCTATTATGACTTATTAAACATTTACTATAAATAAAACGAAACCAATAATTTATTGCTGGTCCGAATGGATAATTAACACACAACATTCATTTATTTGGTGTGTTTGACAAACCACATTAAAAAAATGTACAAATTAATAATTGCAATCAGTAAGTAAATCAGTAAATTTGTAACTTGTGACTTCAATTATATAGCGCCATATGCATAGCGTCAGAGGCGGTTGGTTGGTAGTTTATTAGCGTCCATTGCATGACTATATGATTATGATGGAGGCACTTGTTTTATTAACGTCCGTTGCATAGCTAGATGATTAGGACGGTGTCCCCGCAGCGGGGTTCGAATCCGCGCCATAGGATGGAGGCATTATTTATTTATTTATTTATTTATTTGATTATAGTCCTTTGCAAAACAAGGATGGAGGCACTTTTTGTAACCATTTATATAGCGCTCCTTCCCAAGCGTTTCGAACGTGACACATTACGACTGTTGCCATTACCGCCGTACGCAGGCACGTAACCCATTCGGCTAACCTGCTCGCCAATTTGTTAAACTTCCCGATATAAATCCTAAATAGTAAGCCTTCTCCTGAAAGATTTTCTACCAACATATTTGTTGTACACTGGAATACTTCATAACTAACAAAACTAACGAATACTTCATAACTAACGATACATGTTATTTACCTGATCAATTTAACAAATGAACGACATTCACTTAATCGTTGATTTGTTTCCATTAAATATTTTGGTCTCCTCAAGTGAATCACGACGTAAAGGCTCTGAGACACGAATTTATGAAGTCTTTTCGGGGACAGATTTTTTTGACGATGTACGAAATGGCTAAAGAAAATATGATATATAAGAAATTCTACGATAATTTGAGTAACCAAGTTTTCCTTTGTAAAAAATATTAATCGTAATAATGCCACTAGAAATGTGGTTAATCTTTTTTTTTATTAATCTCACTCTTGTTTAACAATATTTATCTTATGCAACATAAAATTGCTTATAAATAAGCATAATTTCGTCTGAAAATTACATGTCTAACATCACGAAAATGTAGTGGGAATGACAACAGGATATACTTTGCATCTCGTTATTAATGCTTTCGTAGAACGGAAATCAATAAATTAGAGTTTCATTTCAAATTCAAATGAGCATTCTAAGGATCTTCACTGTCTGACCTGAGTGTAAACAAGACTCTTTAAGAAAATGTAATTTCAAATGAGGGGGTGATTCTAATTACCATACTTTCGGGGTTAATGGAAACGTTTGAAGGCCTCTTGTTGTTCAAATGAATTTCTTTCGAAATGAGTTGAAGAAGCGGCCACCTGCTTGAGGTGGAACAACTGATTCCATTCTTTGATCTCCACTACAATGGAGATGATATGAACAGTAGATGTAGAATAGCTTCTGTTTCATTGCGTGCTATTATTAAAATTCTAATTGAATTCTATTAAATCGATTAACGTCCTAAATAAAGACAAACTTGTCAAGCTGAATTATTGGTAGAACTTCTAAAGTTATTAAGAACACATGTCTTACAGCATGGACTACGAAAAGTTTATAAGATAATTTATTGGAGAAAATAATAAGTAGCCATTTCTTTCGTGGAAATTTAAAACATGGCTAACCGCCATCAATCGTCTCAATAATTTCACATTAAGCAAGTTGCAATGTCTGGATTTAAACAAACGAAAAGCGATTTATTTCAAACCGCAATCGCTTCATAATTTATGCAGTTTAATATGATCATAATTTCCACTCATTGATGAGAGGCAGCCACTGTTGAAGATGAGTAAGTTGGCAATCGGAGGATGATGGCACGTGTTTTCAATTAAACATTGGAAAGTTGATAACTTCCGTTATGCAATGATTCAATTACAGGCCAAATAATTGGAATCTCCATTTGTTTGTTTTAGCCGACCATTGTAGAACATTGATTGTTTAACTTTGCCTACCAACTGCAGCCAATTGACTCTCGTGATGTGGCAACATGTTGCCGCACATACATTTAACATTTAGTCGTAACTGCTTTAACTGCTTAAAACAGCATCATCAACAAGCTCGGTATGGACCTGGTTAGCAATCAAAGTGTTTCTTCTGCTCTTTGTTTTGTCTTGGCCAGCAAATCAACACCTGAGTCCAATATCAGGCAATTAACAAAGCTCCAGACTTTTTCGAATTAAAAAAAAATATTGCCAGCAAAACAGCACCCGTGGTGGTATGGTTGTGGATGTTTTGAATGCGGGTGGTTAAATGGAGTGGGTTATATATTTGGAATTAATTAAGCCATATTGTCAAATCCTTTTCACACCTTTAGTCTATCATCATGCACGTCTATTCACCTGTCAATTCTTCGATTCATCTACCATTCACTCGTTAATTCATCCATTCATTTATAATTCATCCTTCCTTTCTTCCATACATCCATCCATCCTGCAAGTATTTTAATTAAGAATACCGAGTAATAAGTAAACCAACAAATCAAAGGCCTTCAGTTTCTGTCATCCTGTTTTGATGCTATTTTTTTTTGTAACGATTAACATCATACTCTCACTTTTCAACATCTCTCCCTTAGACTGTCGTATATTCTCTTATTGACGTATATTGTCTTCAGGAAAATTATGCTGCCATAATTTTGCAATAAAACATTCCTCAACTCAATATATTTTCATCATCAACATCCTAATCATGATGCCACCAAAATTTGTGAACGTTATTAATATTGTTCACATATTGTTATATTATTTTATATATTGATATTTATATTGTTATGATTATTTTTAATAGTGTCATAAATGATAGTCATTACTGAATACATTTTTTAATTATGATTCCTTTACTGTCGTTAAATATTTAAAAACTATTCACATAATATATAACCTTTAAACTACTAGATTAAATCGCAAATAATCGTGTACTTGATTGATTGATTGATTTGTCGATTAATATTTATAATAACGTTAGCAGTAATTTTAACAATAGCAAGTTCCCGCGTGGACTTGATGTAGGCTATATAAGGACATGTGTTCCTGATTGTTACCTGTTTTTACCATTTTAAAAGCTGGCCAACTCGAGGTTTAAAAGCGAAATGAAATTTCAATTTGAAATGAACGGCAACAAGAATTAAGTAATTACAATATTATTAAATTCATAATAAAACGTAGCAGGTATAACCTAGTTATTGAAACATTGGATCTCATTGATTAACTCAGGTGAGAAATCTTGAAAATCATTACCTAATTAATTCTATTTAGTTGATTACTTATTTTAAATTAATTAGCAATTCGCAATTCGCTTCATAAGACAAACTTTGCGTAGTGCATCGATACACGAAGAAGCAAGAAGCACTTTTACATTTATTTTTAATTTCTTTCTCAGTTCGAAGCGTCCTTTTGGCATCAAATTATTCAAATGATGTTATTCTTGATCTTATTTTTGATGTTATTCTTGATCTGATTTTGCTTTCTATGAAACTCAATTAAGCTAGAATTAATATATTTGCAATACATTTCACATATAAATAACGTTTTTACAATTAATTTAATTTACGTTATACTATAATGATGTCAAAAATATCTTAAAATGATATGTGATGTGAGTTACGACAAATAGGTCTTACAATTTTTTTGAATCTGCCATATATTATATATTATATATATGTAAGTTAAGTTATTAAAAATTTACAATATTACCTTCTTTTCTGCTTTTCCATTATCAAATTGACATCACTTGGAACACGAAATGATAGAGTTATTACGTAAGAATATTTATCGTTTTAATCCCTGAACACTCTAAGGAATAATTACAATTTCACCAATATAATTATTTCCAAATAATATTCCAAAGTTATTTACATTAGGCATATCGAGCGGTATAACTACTATTCGACTTCGTAATAATAATTAATAATAATAATAAATAATAATAATAATAATAATAATAATAATAATAATAATAATAATAATAATAATAATAATAATAATAATAATAATAATAATAATATAATAATAATAACAATAATAATAATAATAATAATAATAATAATAATAATTAATAATAATAATAATAATAATAATAATAATAATAATAATAATAATAATAATAATAATAATAATAATAATAATAATAATAATTTATTGGCAGTTCGGAAACATGGACTCGTAAATCACGAGGCGTTATGAACGTCTGCTTGTAAGTGCGCCAAAATATGTAAATATAAGTTCGTAGTTCTTGAAAGGAAATAAATACGTTTGTATTTCTGAGAGGTCGTCCATCCATCACATTATGGTAGTCCCCATCACGTTATTATCTTGCTGATTATTATTCCATAATAAATAATATTATTCTGAGATATTATAATTTATTGAATTTCTTTTTTGTACTCTTTTGATTGAGTTAAATGAACTCCTCAGTATTTATTTTCTTAATATATTATTATTTTGAAATTCATATCTTCCCTAATGTCACTGTTAATAACACCAACATCGTCAATGTCATCGTCATTTATGTCATGATGAATGTCATTTAATTCCTCTGAAGACTGATAAAGTGACGAATCATTATATGAAAGTGAGACATTAACTATGCTACATTTAATTACAATCGACATATACATTTATTGTCATCTATTTTAATATTCTGATATATATTAGCAACATTGGTGTAATAATATCAAAAATTCCGACAATTTATATCTTAAGCAATTAATTAATCAAAATATATTTTTATCATTCTTAATTGTACCAGTAAAAGTCTGAAATTGTTATTGTAGTACAGTAGATTATAATTGAGATGTATTTTATAGAATTATTATAACAATCTATAACATATCCGTATGAGTGAGCAATTGAATAATAATTTGTAAACTATTAGCTAATTAATTTAACAATTAGTAAATTATTAATTAACTAAATATGTAAATTTAATCATTTATTATACATATATATATTTAATTATAAATAAATTTACTAATTGAATTAATTTATGAAATAATACTTAGAATATTAATAAATTACTGCCCAGGCATCTTAGAAGACAGACTTTCATATTGAATCAATAGGATAAATATTTGCATTTCATCCTGCTCAATGCAACTACATGGATGTGGTTCATCGATTGTTCGGATGCATTAATGGCGAGGTGAATGGTGAATGGATAGTGAAAATATTCAGAACCTTCCATTCGGCATTCCAACGTCAGAATTTGACAACAGCTGCTCTTTTGTTACCTTCCATCTCCTCCGGTGATGTTTTGCTTTTTGTTTTCCATGGAAACAATCACCATAGCAACCAATTCCCTGGCAACGACAGACCATTGATCTCGGCTTGACCTTCCGAAGAAAGGTTGCCTGACCAACAAAAAACACACAAATTTACTTTACTTCTTCCCCTGAAAGATCTTTCTATCACTTAATATGACATGCGTTGCCATAACAACCAATTTATCATCTCCCTCGAATCAACTGTGACGCCGTATTTTTGTTGTTGTCAATTGTTGTCATCATCATCATCATCATCATCATTATCGGCAACATCATCGAATGAAATGATAAAGTATCATTACCATGGTAAACAGCTCAACCCCGGACACCTGTTGTCATTTTAATAATAACTACTATTCCCTACTTTCAGGAGTCACAAATACTTTCAGCAAGAAATATTTCTGATTATTATTTTAATCATTTCCATGCATTCACACAAATTACATTTCTCTTTTATGATTCTACCTATTCATTATTATTAGATTGCTTAATTCGAAACACCCTTTAATTTTCAATAAAATTTCTTATGTTGTCGATTATATTTTATTTGTTATTATTATTATTAACATTTGTAAACAATTAAATTATGGTAAAATTTGGAATTGAAATTGGAATCGATTTATGGATTTTTAAGTAAAATCTTTAAAAATCACACCTTCGAATGAGAAAAACGTTTTAAAGGATTATTGTTAAAAAGAATATTTTTTTAAAAGAATATTTGATGATCTTTTTGGGGGTTCCGACATTTTCTTTGAAGCTTAAAAGCATAAATACAAAAACAAAATAACTGAGCATTTGTTGGGAAATATGAATGTTTTTGCTGGTTATTTCGTATTTTAATGCCCTCATTATCATCATTTGGATTACAAATTATTTTCCTTTTAAATCATATTATTAATAATAATACTCTTTGCAATAAAACTAATTATTATTCTGCATCGCGAAATAATTTGAAGTTATTTGCAAATTTTTCATGAAAATCCAGTAAACTTCACTTTTAGCTGAAATGTCCGCTGTTGACCTCTAATCGGTTGGAGGAGGATCCAGTCTTGTTGCCATTTTTTTGTTCTTTCGCCAGTTAATCTCAGGAAATCTTAATTCTTATAAATTCCTTACGTAGTCCCATGTAATCTTAAATGATGTAATTATTAAACGTTTTAGAATCACAATTTCATATCATCTTGATTCCTGTGATTTAGAATGGATAAGCGAGGTGCTTTATTCAGATGTTGATGGTGATATTTTATTATATTGATGATACATCATGTATTAAATTCTATTCTAACAACTGTCTTTTAATGCTTGTTGTCACAAACTATCGATAAACGATAAAAATCTGTTTCTACCCATGAAGTGGACTGTTTTATCACGTGGTCAAATCAATCTTATTTCGTGTCATTTTTTCGAAACGTTGTAAAGAATCAGGTCACTCATCCGTGTCGATTGAATAATAATAATCAATGAATATGGATGAGTTGAGCTGCGTGGCCAGGATTTATGTTTAATCGATCTACTTGTAGATAAAACGGCTGTTAAGTACAATTGCAACAGGTGTACATGTAAATACAAACAAACGAGATAATGAACAAATGATGCAACGATTGACACTAACTAAGTGGAAGTTTTCATGGTAAGATGAAAGGAAATGTGTTAACCGTGGCAATAGGACGTCTGTTAATCTTCCCTTATGACGTTCCTATTTTTCCTTTCGGTTCCAACTTGAACTGGTTTTGTGATTTCAAAAAAAAAAAAATAATAAACACAAAAAAAACATGGCTTTATCTGAAGGTATGGAATAAACTTTCTGAAGCAATTGAATTGATCTGAATCATTTTAAACATTTGTAAAGTTTCTAATTTTTCGAATCAAAAACTGATGTTAACTTCAAACTAAACCGTAAACGTCCGATGGTCACTGAATCACCTTGGAATCACAATTGAATCACAATTAATCACAATTGAATCACCATTTAATCACAATTAATCACCATTTAATCACCGTTGAATGTTGTTCCGGTTCAGTTCAAAACTTCTTTCCAATTTCCATAAAATTCCCTCTCCTTCCAAAAACTTTCGAACTTAATCCTGTCTGGTTTGACCCTTTTCTTAGCTTGTAACAAAATCATTAACTACATTTCAATAATTTCCTCCCTTAACTTATAACAAAATGCAGGCCTGCAATCACCTCATTCGGGAAATCCGACACATTTGATTGAATGATACGACGAACGTGATACACCTGCTTACTTTCATCCAAAGCTCTTTCATGAGTTCAATTAGTCGCCGCTCTCAACAGTTTCTAAAACCAAAACGGAATGCGTGAGTGTTCTTATCTGTTGTAAGATTTCAAAGCATTATAAAGCATCCCTTTAATCCCTAACATCTCAGTCAACCACAGAAGTCTACAACCGGTATTTGGAAAGTATTTAAGAAAGGATCAACTGAGGCTCCTCTGCTGCACATGACAACACATACATAAAATAAAGTTAATAATAATAATTATTATTTTTATTAGTTTTGGTATCTATTTCAAGTTGCTACTTTATATATTCAGTAAGCAGTGATTTGGACTCTTTCCATTTCCATGAGAGGTTCTTAAGTCCATCTTCCACGGCCAATAAGATCTTCGAGTGAATCTCGGAATATTCTTTTTAACAACATTCAATAATTCCATTTATGGTCTCCTTCCTTCCCCTGACACATTCCTAACTCCTCGCCTATTATTCCAATTCTTCAGCAGCTCATCGAGTTGTTAAAATGGCACAAGTTGTTGTTGGATGTTGATGAATCAGCATCGATTCTCACATTCTGTTGTTCCTGATTCTCCAGGTGGAATGGTGCGATGAAATGTTTATTTTATTTAATTGTTTTTAAGTTGCCTAAATGTCTTTTTCTTTCTGAGCTGGTTTAGTGGCTCTGAAATGGTTTATTTTATCTACCAAGGGCCACTTTAAATTTATAATAATAATAATAACCATTAGTTATAATTATAAGGTTATTATATACATAACAATATATATTATAATGTATTATCATCCTGGACAATAGAAAAAGTCTAGCGTAAAACAACAACAACAACAACAAACAACAACAACAACACACAACAACAACAACAACAACAACAACAACAACAACAACAAACAACAACAACAACAACAACAACAACAACAACAACAACAACAACAACAATAATAATAATAATAATAATAATAAATAATAATAATAATAATAATAATAATAATAATAATAATATAATAATAATAATAATAATAATAATAATAATAATAATAATATAATAATAATAATAATAATAATAACAATAATAGCGGAAATTCAGTGCTACTTGGAAAGAATTGATGTCAATGACACAAGCAAAAATAACAAACCTGGATTTGAATTTCGACATGAAAGATATATAATATGAATAATAAGATATATAATATGAATAATAAGACAAATAATATAAACAATAAGACAAATGATATAAATAATAAGACAAATAACATAAATAATAGGACTTCAAAAGATGAAAAATTTTTCCTCGTATTTTCATTCAACTCCTGAAAAGATCTTCTGAGCGATAAAACGACGTTCAACTGAACTTTAATTAAATGGAATGCTTGAAAATTGGACTGAATTATGAATTAATTACTAATAAATTGTGAAGTAATTACTATTAAATTGCAAATAAATTAATGCTGAATTGTAAATAAAGTAATGTTAAATTATGAATTGATTATTATTGAATTATGAACGAATTAAGCAAAAACTTGTGGTCGAGTTTAAAAATGTAAAGTTTAACAGAGGTCATCGCAATACGTGACATATTTGTTATTTAATCATATTCTTGAAATTTATTCACTTCAAAGCAAAGACTTTGTTTATTTAAGTTTTAATTAAAAATAGAAAGTCAGAAGATAAAAATAAATGTTTCAAATGTTTGGAATGAAACAAATTGCCTTGGAGAATGTATTTTTATCCAAGGGAACAGATGTCTGTTGTCACAACAACCTATAAACTCACAACTGCAAGCAAAACAACAGCACATTTCAATTAAAAAGCAACATTCTCCGTTGTATGGATATTTAAAAAAGAAAATGCATGATTTAAGTAAATAAATTGGTGATTTGCATCGCAAATCTATAATCGTGTAATTGTATAATTGAATAATTGTATAATTTTTCCTTCTTTGTATCACGAAAACATATCATTCTAAGAAGAACAGGTAATTAATCAACAACTACCATTTTTTGTAGTACTGTAAGAAGAAAGCTCTGCTAATCTCACCCGTCAGAAACATTTGCCATGATAATGATAGTTGTCGATGATTATGTTGGATGATAATTATAGTAGGTGATGATAATGATGGTGGCGGCGGTGTTAGTGGTAGTGATGGTGGTGATGATGATGATGACAACGTCGACGATGATGGTGGTGATAGTGATGCGATCACTCGAGGGCTTACCACCTGCTCCTTGACCACGTGCCTCCTTCGACCAATGACTTATCAATCAAACGAGTAAACCTGTTACAAAAGAATTTCCACTTTGAACTTTAATAAGTAACGGAATATAAATAGGACTGGAAGTCATTGAAACATCGAGTGAACCTTTCCAGGATGCTAGGTGGTCGTCATAGCAACTGAAAAATGTTTTGTGTGGAATCTTTCGTCGGAACTACAATTCATTCTTTCAACTACCCGTCAATCCCTCCATCCATTCATTTGTCTATTAAATGTTTTTAATCTGTCTATTCTCCATCAATTCTTCCATCCATCTATAGCAGCATCACAGCCTTCCGTCACCTGTTTCGTACGATTGATTGCTTATCAAGTGGTACGAGTGTCGAAGTGTCGAATTATTTCCAAAACAGTGAACTGACGAGATTCAATTGAAATGCTATCAACACAATTCAGTTGCATACGTTGTATCAATTGTATCATTTCCATCAGTTGTATAACTTAAATCTACTGCATCAGTTGTGTAAATTAAAACTATTGTATCAGTTGTTTATAAATAAATTCTTTTCATCATCACGAAATGTTGAAGAAATGAACAAGTGAATACAATGCCTCGTAATAATTTAATATTATAAACATTTAAAGATTTATTTAATATTTATATTTAATAATAATGCTTTTGTCATCAATGTAGTTATCTTATTATTATGATTATTATTATTATTATTATTATCGTTTTCTGCCGGAAAACAATGACTCCAGATCCCAACAAGGGATCAGAGGCAGTCATAACAATATACATGGAAACTCAAAATTCAAACAAAAGTTAACTCAAGCAAGCCAAATATTATTATTATTATTATTATTATTATTATTATTATTATTATTATTATTATTATTATTATTAATTATTATTATTATTCTTATTATTATTATTAATTATTATTATTATTATTATTATTATTATTATTATTATTATTATTATTATTATTATTATTATTATTATTATTATATATTATTATTATTATTACTATTATTATTATTAACTTACTTCAAAATGATTATAATCATAATCATTGTATTTTTATTCCATGGGCTGCAAACACTCGAAAGGTTCGAAGTTCAGTGCCACCTGTCGAACAAAGAGAAATATTTTATTTACGGAGCACCTGAGAATCCAATCAAATGTTATCACCTTTATTGCTCGGAGACGTTTTCCAGATTCTAATTTCAAGGATGCCCTTTGAGTTGGTGCTCCTGATAGTGATGTTGTTGTTGTTGATGATGATGATGATGATGATTTAAGTTACAATTTTTGTAAATTTTATATTATGAATGAGATGTATTACAATGCAATAATAAATAATTAAATGCTGAATAATGTTTGACGATGTCATAAATTCATTAAAATGTAACGTAAATATTGAATGACAAATATCTTTAGATAATTGACATCTGCACAATGACAGACAATATTTGCATTGAAATGGCAATAAAAATGTCTTTCACACCATTTGGGAGCCTAATGACTTTTTACCTCGAGGATTGAACTATGACCTCTTGTTTGGGGAACTCATTGATGAGTCAATGATATATTGATACTTAAGGATGCACGTATTGGTTTGTGATTTATGTCTTTTAATTTAATCTTTGAGGCAGCTCCTATTATTATTAATCTGGCACTGACATGATTAGCATTGCAATCAGTTAATAATATACTTCACATTAATGTCATTCGCATTGACGTAATTCATACTAATATAATAATTCATTACATGGTATGTGTTGACATTAATTAAATTCTTAAATGCTATATATTCACATTAATTAGATTATTCAACGCCACATTTTGAATGCATCATGCTAGTCTTTGGAAAATAAACTGGAGTTTTTCTTCTTCGTCTGAAAAATAATTAATAATTTATAAATAATTAATAATTTATAAATAATCAATAATTTATAAATAATTAATTCCGACCAATTATTGTTCTTACCTTTCATTTCATCCAACCACTCGTAGCATCTGGAGTAGTCTTTCAACCCATCCATCATCCTACCTGAAGCTGCAATATTGATGATGAGAAAAATAATTGGCTAATAATTAATTTAATAATAATCTTCTTTGAGGAAATGCTTCACACCAATCAAACAAATGATATCATGACATTTGTGTAATTTTATGATATTATAATGCTTACACTAATACAATTTTATGATGTTAATGTAATCAACCACAAGTTCCCACAAGTTAATAAAACCAAAACTGACTCATCATATTTCAAGAAAAATTGTTGGAGAAACACTTGGGCAGACAACCACACACACAATAGAGTGATACACAAAGCGATACAAACCAAAACAGATGAATACAATTTTATCTATTTATCATAAAGTATGTTAATGATTTGTTTATCTCACTTTTCGTTCACTCAAGATGACTTCTAAAAACATTGAGATTAATAAATATTAAATCATATTTGTTAGAAATCGATTATAAGTTTTATTACTATAATTATAACTTTAATTAACTACACCAACAACAATAATAATAGTTGTTGTTTCATTGCATTTCAATACGAGCAAACATGTTGAAATACAAAATATCTAATATCACCTGATATTGAATGGTGCTGATAATGATGATTGTGAAAATAATGATATGTAATGTTTGTCCGAAGATTAAGAGGTTATCCTTGTGATAAGAAGAAGCAAATAAGCAGAAACACTCTTGAGAATATGATAAGAATACAAGTGATAAACTAAGGATCTTGTAATTCATTCATTCATTCGTTTGGTCGATCTTTCGTCCAACCACTCAATTAATGTTTTTAAAATTAATTTAATCATTTATTGCCTATTCAAATATGTGATTATCTAACAATTCAATTCAATAATTAACCCATCCATTCTTTGAATAAATTGGGACATTCAAGCATTTATGCGTCGTTGGCAAGAGAATGAATGATGTTGAAAGGTAACTTTTATTTAGAAGAGCAGGTGTTCGCAGTGAAAATGCGCCAAAACTTTAGGCGGGAATTTAGGAGGATATCGAGTCAGACGAATTTACGTCCCACATTTTTGAGCTTTCATCGGCCATATTGGAGGATAATTTTAAACGAATAAAGGGATGATTAAATGTAAATATTAAGAAATGCATAATTAAACATAAATATGAGTTTATTTTTAATTATTTTTTACCTTTTGAAATGTATAATAAACACTCAAATATGTGAGAGCATGATACAAAAGTTTTAAAAATTTCCGTTGCATGATTAAGATGTAATGACACATAAATAACTATAATAGTTCATCGTCGTCAGAATAAATTTATTTTGAACATAATTTATAGCAAAAGTTTAATTCGTTTTTTTTTATATTCTGAATTAATTATTGGCGGGAAAAAAGCGAAGGTTGATGATGACCTGCGGAGGTAATCACGATCGAGGACAAACAATGGCTGAGATTTACAACGGAATGTGAGCCGTCGTTATTAATAATATTTTTGTTATTGCTATTGTTATGATGATGATGGTGATGATGATGATGATGATGATGATGATGATGATGATGATGATGATGATGATGATGATGATGATGATGACGACGACGATGATGATGATGATGATGATGATGATGATGATGATGATGATGATGATGATGATGATGATGATGATGATGGTGGTGGTGGTGATGATGATGAAGACGATGACGACGATTATGATATTCTGTTACTTTGCCAGTATTAAATGTTTGTTTGTCTGAAAAAATTGGTTCGACTTGATATCGAGTCGTCATTGGTATGATCTCGAGTAGAAGTGAATGAATGAATGAAGAGCAGATAAATGAAAGAAAGGAAGTCCCGTCGACAGATGTTTGAGGACTTGCATTGAAATACCGCTGTGACACGTGCTAAGAGAAACTTTATGCATTTGAACTACCTTCCTCCATTCATTCATTCATTCAATCATTCATTCATTCATTCATTCATTCAATTCATTCATTCATTCATTCATCATTCATTCATTCATTCATTCATTCATTCATTCATTCATTCATTCATTCATTCATATCATTCATTCATTCATTCATTCATTCATTCATTCATTCATTCATTCATTCATTCATTCATTCATTCATTCATTCTTCATTCATTCATTCATTCATTCATTCATTCATTCATTCATTCATTCATTCATTCATTCATTCATTCATTCATTCATTCATTCATTCATTCATTTGTTTATATATTATTAAATATTTATTTATTCACTCATTTGTGCATATCTTAGTTAATTCAATCATAACTGATGCAGATTATTATTTACGTTAATTTACAAGCAAGGAATTGTTCCGTTGGAATTTCAACATTTTTCCACTCGAAAGTTGTGAATAGGAACAAATAATAGTAAGAAGAATAATAAATGTGAAATATTATACAATAACAATTATATTAATATCATAATACAATAACAATTATATTAACATCATATTAAATACGTGTGCACAGATAATTCATGATGGTACTTTGACATATTCAAGGGCATACTGCCTTCAATTCTTCGCCAATTGAAGACAAAGAGACGTGCTTGGAAATCAGAACAAACTCATTGAGGTCACAAAACATCTGTCTTTAAGCCAGCAGATATTTTGCCGCCAAAAGCTAACCAGGTCGAAGCACCTGCAAAGAATCTGTGCTTCGAAGAGAAACATTCATTCAATTACCTGGATTAATTATTAATTACATGTTTATTAGATTAATTACGCACTAGGATATCGTTTATCAAAACAGGCGCACGTGATGGATGCTCACCAATAAGAATTAAGTAGAATCTCACGCGACCATCGTTACCTGGATTGATTCCTGGTCATGAATATGTATTAAGGATTCAGGTTTGGATGAAACTAAAAATTAAGAATAAATTTAAGAATTATTGGTAATAAAAGGTTTCCTACAAATAAAGGTTTAATGTGGATAAAAAATTTAAATCAGTTCATGGAAATTTGCAATAATCACGAACTATAATTGAAAACCAAACATTTATGCACATTCATCCAAATACTACTTGCTATTTGATGTTTCAGGCCTCCTCCATAAAATTATAGTACTTAAAGAAGCTGACAAAATGAGCAAGAACAGGTACAACAACAAGTGCAACAACAAGTACAACAACAGGTACAACAACAAATACAACAACAAGTACAACAACAAGTACAACAACAAGAACAATAACAAATACAACAACGAGTACAACAACAAGAACAATAACAAATACAGCAACAAGTACAACAACAAGTACAACAACAAGTACAACAACAAATACAACAACAAGTACAACAACAAGTACAACAACAAGTACAACAACAAATACAACAACAAGTACAACAACAAGTACAACAACAAGTACAACAACAAGCACAACAACAAGTACAACAACAAGTACAACAACAAGTACAACAACAAGTACAACAACAAGTACAACAACAGGTACAACAACAAATACAACAACAAGTACAATAACAAGTATAAGGATTTGGAGATCGAACTTAACCGAATGACGACTAAGGTCGTTCAATGAGAAGTTGTAAAAGTTGAATTCAGGAGGTTTGGAGTTGACACCAACTTTGGGTTCCATTAAAAATTGAA
Source organism: Whitmania pigra (assembly GCA_021613335.1). NCBI lineage: Eukaryota > Metazoa > Annelida > Clitellata > Hirudinida > Haemopidae > Whitmania > Whitmania pigra. Next base: position 1,301,444 of record JAJTWR010000332.1, read on the forward strand.
AATATTCTAGTTGGGAAGAATTAAGAGGGCTATGAGGCAAACTGACGAGCTGAAAATAAACTAATAATAATAATAATAATAATAATAATAGTAATAATAATAATAATAATAAATAATAATAATAATAATAATAATAATAATAATAATAATAATAATAATAATAATAATAATAATAATAATAATAATAAATAATAATAATAATAATTAATAATTTATTACATGGAAATGATTAAAGTAAATGTAAGTACGAATATTTGTGACGTCACACGTTATCGATATAATATCTTCAGACAAAAGATTTTAGTTTAAGATCGGTTCATTTATGTTAAAATCTTTCTTTTTCAGCATTATTCTGCAAATATTATAACTTGGAAAATGTGAATCGAATTGGTCTCTTAAATGTTAACATCAACTTCTTTATAATAACTCTAAAAACGTATTTCAAGCCTTCAAAAAAAAAAAACAAAATTGATGATAGCGTCTTTGGCGTCACGTTGTAATTAATCATCATCGCCGTAGTCATCGTCGTCGTCTTCATCGTAGTCATCATCATCGGGACAATGAACAGCAAGCACGCAAGTAACCTTTTATAAGGGTTCTCCAAGTGAAGTTATTATCTTCTCACCTGGTGATGTTTCCATTGACATTTGACATGACAAGTTACTCTTCAAGGAAACCGTCAATTGGCCAAGGATTTGTGACAACCTGATTCTTGCTGGACTTTTGGAACTTAAGTTCATTCAAGGTTTGTTGGGGAAGTGATTGAAAGATTAAAGATTATTTTGTTTTTCTGGAGGTTAGTTAATAATAGTAGTAATAACATTTATAATAATAACAATAATAACAAACCACGTTATTAAATCAAAAATTTTAATTCAACTTTTAAAAAATTCAAAAATTGCCACTAATGAATTAATTCTACTTAGTTTTTGCCTCAAAAGTAACATTTACTTTTTTTCAATTCAAAGACAAGTACTTGCTCACTAAAAGTACAAAGTACTTTTCATCAGGTGTTTGTCGTCAATCCCAAGTAAGCGTCTTCGAAGTCAAAAGTTGGCTGCGATTGTGATGACGAAGATGATGATAATGATGCTGCTGCTGATGATGATGGTGATGATGATGAGGATGATGATGACGACGACGATGACGATGATGATGAGTAAGGCTCGGTTGTTCTTATACGCCGTTTCATAAAACATCAGATATTATCAATGAATCGATGAATAAAGACCGACTTTGTGATGACGATGATGATTATGATTATATTATGATGACATAATAAATGATATAATACAAATTTTAGTATTATTATTATTAATTTAAGAAGTTATTTAATATCTGAGGTTGATTTATTGATAACATTTTATGTAGTGATGCTATTGGCATGTGGTCTCAAACACATGTTGTTCGTGTATGATAGTCATACCAACAATCATTTGGTTAGTCATCTCTTCACTCACTCACTCACTCACTCACTCACTCACTCACTCACTCACTCACTCACTCACTCACTCACTCACTCACTCACTCACTCACTCACTCACTCACTCACTCACTCACTCACTCACTCACTCACTCACTCACTCACTCACTCACTCACTCACTCACTCACTCACTCACTCACTCACTCACTCACTCACTCACTCACTCACTCACTCACTCACTCACTCACTCACTCACTCAGTGAACATGATATGTAAGATTGTTGATTGAGTGATATCTTCATCCTCACACAATAACAAGCTTGTTTCGCGGTTCCAATTCCAATTTAAGGAGGACGTTTCTTTGCTTTTATTTATTAAGTCTGTCTCTCTTTACCTGTACTCTGATGTGATTGCACAACCACCTGAATTGATTAAACTCTTCACCTGGATTGACCTTGTGTCACCTCCACTTGGTGCACGATGATGAAGATGTACAGGTGAGACAGACAACCTCAATAATATTTAAGTCATTCAGATTTTTAGCTTGTATCACTCTAAAGTTTTATTTCCAAATGTTTTGACACTTTCAAGAATTTTTGTTTTATATAAAAATAAAAATTATATTTAACATTATTCCAATTAAAAAATAAATAATTACATACATTGTTACTCCAGCCTCGATATGAAAGCTTGCGAGGCCTATTTATAATTAGATGATTAACCTCAATTTGACCTTTTGAACTCTTCGCTGATAGGCTGAACATGAGTTCAACGTATTGAAATTATTTTGAATAATTATTTGCTCAAAAATTTATTATTTGTTACATTTGTGAGTTTTTGAAATTGTAAACAATTAAATGAAATTAACAACACAGAAAGAAATGTATCGAACATTGAAATATCTCTAATGTGAAATGTGCATTTGTACATGGCAGGCAAAGTGACGACGACTACGATGATGATGATGATGATGATGACGATGACTAATATAGTAATAATAAATTAACATCGTCAGATGACACTTGATTACGCTGAACAAAAAAAATTAGTTGAAGTGATGATGTTGATGATGATGATGATGACGACAATGATGATGATTGTATGTTAATTGCTCTTAAGCAGTTTTAACACAATGACTGAACAATTTCACATCTGCTGCAATTCAAAAGCTCTTCTTATGCACTCTTGAAATTTCATTCATTTACTTGTTTAATCCATCTATCCATCCAGTCATTCCTTCATTCATTCATTCATCAGAGAGTCACCTATCCAATCGTTCATTCACTCATTCATTCAACCACACGCCTCCCTTCCTATTCATGCATTTGCTCACGTTTATTGGCCCAATTAGCACTTCTTTCATCCATCGATGAAATGCATCTTGTCCTGTAATCCTTCGTTCGTTCCTTAAGCCTTTAATCAATCATAGTCTCGAGGTGTTGAAATTGTAAGCGTTGTCTGATAACATTGAACTGGCGAGCATTTCAACGGAGCAGTTTCTCAGATCAAGAACTGAGTTTTCTCAGATCAACAACAACGACAACAACAGCAACAGCATCAACAACAATAACAACAACAGCAAGAACAAAAACAAAACTAACTACAAATGACTACTCACTCTTCCAGCCAATTGGAATCCATCGTCACCATCAATTTCATGTCACGTGATCAACTCCACACAAAGGCAGACGGCTGTCGTTTCATTCCCCCGGGCGTCGAATGTCACGTGTTGACACCGGGTTCCTGTAAACAAATGCAAATCACGAACTTTGGGGCTTCGGACTTTCTGTCGATTTCTGATTTATGATGACAATCGGAAAAGTATCACGGACTGGATATTATTATCTTTATTGTTATTATATTATTATTATTATTATTATATTATTATTATTATTATTATTATTATTATTATTATTATTATTATTATTATTATTATTATTATTAATTATTATTATTATTATTATTATTATTATTGTTATTATAATTATAATTATTATTATTATTATTATTATTATTATTATTATTATTATTATTATTATTATTATTATTATTATTATTATTATTATTATTATTATTTTATTATTATTATTATTATTATTATTGTTATTATTATTATTATTATTATTTTTATTATTTTTATTATTATTATTATTATTATTATTATTATTATTATTATTATTATTATTGTGACTAATAAACATTTCTCGTGGTTAATATAAAGTAATGTGCATTGGGGTAACTGAATGTCTGAAGGTTTCTGTGCTGAGAAGAATATTTAAAAAATTTATTATAGGTTATGTTATGTTAGGCTATATATTATATAAAGGTTATACCTATATTCATTTAATGAATTATTAATGAATTTTGAGAATTAGTATAAAAAAATTGTCAAAATCAACTTCAGTTTATATCATGTCCGTTCTCATATTAGCTGTGTGTATATATTATAATTATTTGAAATCTTATTCATCGATATGATTTTTAAATTATATTATTATTAACATTATCTTTTTTGAATGTTGGAAAATATCATGAAATAGTATAAATTCAATGAATGGATTTATTGACACATTCATATTTTTTAACTTTTACCGTCAACGCACCCAGTTTGAATGCAAATATTTACAAATTATGTGACAACACTTTTTAGAAATTATATTTCATTTAATTAATTACACAGACACAATTGCATATCAAATTCACTATGCATACATCACATTTTAGTCACTAGTTCGAGAGACATTGAATCATTTGATCCATCAAGGATACTGTAATACAATTTATAATGTCACCAATTAAATAAATAAAATAATAACAACAATAATAATAACACAATGTATTGGGCACAACAGCGCTCACGGACACATCGCACACACACAACAGCACAATTTGGTCCCACAAAACCAGTGCGACAAAACTCCGCTGTTCATTTTGATTCTGTCAGCGGATTGGGAACCAGTCGCATAGCATTCAGTTATACTTAACTATTTAGTTACGCTAAATTAAAATTAATCGCCGTTAATTAATTTAGAGTTTAATTAATTTAGATGTTCTTAAAGAATAATTATCGAAATTCATCTTTAAATGGACTGATTGTAGTTGATTTGTTGAGTTGTTGTAGTTAGTTGTTGTTGTCGTTGTTTCCAGCATGGATTCTAATTCCATTCCGCATCATGTCTCCTCTTAACGACCCTGGAAAAGTTTTCGATCACAACCCTGCTGCTGCTGCCACTGTTGTTGCTCCTTCTTCCATCCATCCTCGGAAGACACGTGACTCCGATGGACCACCCAGGAGTCAAGATGACTTCCCTCCGTCAAAGAGCACCTGTTGCACAACTCACTGTAGCCATCGCAACAACGACGTCTTATTCCACTTTCACTTGGAAAAGAAACATCGACAGGAGACGCAAGTGGACCAAAGACCTCAAAAAGCATCCACAACGTCTCTTTCTACTTCGTTGACGTCATCACGATCATCATCATCGTCATCATCATCATCATCGTCGTCATCGTCGTCAACAACAACTCATGCAACGAACACGAAAATGCACAACGACATCTTTCACTGTTCCAGTTGTAAGCCTCGTCTGCTCATATTGCTTCTGCTTTTCTTGTCGCTCTTGTCGCAGGTGGGTGCTTCTGTCGCCAAGACTTGTCATCGAAATGATAATAATAATAATAACAATAATAATAATAATAATAATAATAATAATAATAATAATAATAATAATAATAATAATAATAATAATAATAATAATAATAATAATAATAATAATAATAATAATAATAATAATAATAATAATAATAATAATAATAATAATAATAATAATAATAATAATAATAATAATAACATTAATAATAATAATAACATTAATAATAATAATAATAATAATAACAACAATAATAATAATAACACAATAATAATAATAATAATAAACATGATAAGAACAATACTTTCATTGTCATGAAAACGTATTTACGATAAATAGACTTATTATTACTGTTGCTGTTGTTCTTGTGAAATTTATCATTTGCTGATATTACGATTATAATTAATAAAGACATTAATATGAATTTTTTTACTAATCTTAATTATTGTTTTATTTTTGTGTTCAACGTCAAAAATAAATGTTATTAATATATGTATTTATAAATAACAGTGTTTACCAAATTAATATTTTCAATAATTCTTCATATTTTCTCTTAATTCGATGCATAAATAAATGATGTTGTTTCCATCCGAATTCACAAATAGCCAAATAATAAAAATATTTCTTTATATTAATAAGACATATTTATTAAGTTTAAGGATACTATACACATAGTATTAATTTTATACTTTACTGTTTTATTTTCTTAAATTTGTCCATGTAACAAATAGGATAAATCTGACACGTAAGCATCTAGGCACTTGTCTTACCTTTATTGTGCCCACCTGTCCAACGATCTACCTGTTGTTTCCTGGATATTAATTAAAAAAACCTTTTCGAGGAAATCTCCAAAAGCATATTGGTTGCATAAATTAAAACATAATTGATTGCATAAATTAATAAATTGTTTTTCCAAAGCCTAACTTCTTTCTGATTATTACTGGATCTTCCCTTCAATAACAACAACAACAACAATAACAATAATAACATTAACCATGGCAACTGAATTGAATAAGCAATTAGCAATTACAAACACACATACACACATCACCTGGTCACGTGAAGGTCAGGGTTGTTTATTTCCAATGGAGCTCGATGTTTATGAATTCCAGGGCAGGTGTCGAAAACAGTAACAACAATTTTTAGCAACAGTAACAATAATAAAGACGTAAATAATAATAATAATAATAATAATAATATAATAATAATAATAATAATATAATAATAATAATAATAATAATAATAATAATAATAATAATAATAATAATAATAATAATAATAACCCTAAGCAACAACAACGACGCAAAGTTTTCTTTTAATTATAACTTCAACTTATTGCAGATCATGGCCTCATTTTAAGCCGCATTTTAAAATAAATAATGCGCTTTTAAAGGTTAAATAAATAAATGTTTTAATTTTGATATCTGTTCATTTTATATATATCAAAATCCTGATTATTAAGAAAATGTCGTCAAATTATTTCAATAAATTGAAACACTTAATTTACAAGGAGAGGTTATTCTAATCCAGGTAAAGTTGTTTGCTCATATCAGGTGCATAGGTGCTCCAGGTAAAAAGGTTGGTTTCCATTTCACATGGAACTGCGATTTAAATTGTAATATTTAACGACGTGGTTACTTGACAGATTCTTTATATATTAATATTTATTGTCATTTTTAGAAAGTTCTATAAAATTCATTCATTGATTATTAATGATTTATTTGGTTTTTTTATTTTCAATTTATTATGCAATATTATTACGCTTTATTGCATTAAAAATTCTAAATTTTAAATTTTGAATCAATTGCCTGATGGATGGGTGGCACATTGAAAACATACATGCCAGATATTTAATTATGGCAAATTTTTTATCAATCGCTAGTTATGATTATGATTGTAATTATTATTATTGCTAATATTATTATTATTATTATTATTATTTATTATTATTATTATTATTATTATTATTATTTATTATTATTATTATTATTATTATTATTATTATTATTATTATTATTATATTATTATTATTATTAATATTATTGTTATTATGTTATTCGGAAAAAATGTCTCATATTTGCTTGGAATCTTCCCAAACATAGATGATCAACAGTGAACCTGGATGTAACAATAAAATAATAATAACATTTAATAATAATAATAATTGTAATAATAATAATAATAATAATAATAATAATAATAATAATAATATAATAATAATAATAATAATAATAATAATAATAATAATGATAATGATAATGATAATGATAATGATAATGATGATGATGATGATGATGATGATGATGATGATGATGATGCTGATGATGATGATGATTGATGATGATGATGATGATGATGATGATGATGATGATGATGATGATGATGATGATGATGATGATGATGATGATGATGATGATGATGATGATGATGCTGATGATGATGATGATGATGATGATGATGATGATGATGATGATGATGATGATGATGATGATGATGATGATGATGATGATGATGATGATGATGATGATTGATGATGATGATGATGATGATGATGATGATGATGATGATGATGATGATGTGATGATGATGATGATGATGATGATGATGATGATGATGATGATGATGATGATGATGATGATGATGATGATGATGATGATGATGATGATGATGATGATGATGTGATGATAATGATAATAATAATAATATAATAATAATAATAATAATAATAATAATAATAATAATAATGACCTTTATTAATAAGAACAGTAATAAAGACAATAATACGATTCTTGTTTCGTCTAACACGTTGTTGTTTATCTTCTCATGCGCTTAATAATACAAGCATGTTTACCTTCAAATGTTCATCCATGCGTGGATTACTCCAGGTAAATCCTTCAAGCGTTTTGTTTCCCGTGCTTTTGTTCCGTGAACCCAAGGAACTCAAATCATCAAATTGTAGAATTTGATTTTAATTAATCTGCTTCTATAAATATAGAATATATATTAATATGAGGTCCTTGAAAATAATCATCTGCTTTTTTAATGATTTGATTAAAAATTTAATTTTCGAATTAAGACCCTCTCAGGAAAAGAATGACGAAGCGCAAACAAATGCTGCACATCCTCCACTCTCTCACGAAATCCTACCAACAACATTCACTCTGCACCCATCCATCCACCCACCCTTTCATCCATCCACTCATCCATTCACCTTTCCATTCATCCATCCACTCATCCATTCACCTTTCCATTCATCCATTTTAAAGACGCAATGAAATTGAATTTCATCAGAACGATCGGATTTGAATAATTTGTTCTTACAAATTGCTTGACGCGACAGTAGCATGCTTGACGCCGATGTAAATTATATTACAGTGGGATTGTTATAATTATTGTTATATCATTATTGTAATATATGTTTTATTATGATTATCATTATTATGATTGCCAAATATCAAACAAGCGGAAAGTGCAGTTCAAACATAAATAATGGCATTGATGCCCATCATCGCCTTCGTCATCGTCATAGTCGTCGTCATCATCGTCATCATCGTCATCATCATTATCATCATCATCGTTACCATAGTCAACCTATTTTGTCCCTTATCCATCTTTAAGAGGGTTCTATTCCACTGAAATCCTCCGTGTCCTGCAATCACTGGACTCAAACAACAACAACAACAACAACAACAACAATATCATAACGATGACAACGATATGAAGAATAAAGCTAATAATACTAGCGATAATGACATCAATGATAATAACAACAATGACAACGATAACAACAACAACAACAATGGCGGACATCTGCTCGTTGAAACGAACGATTTGAGGCTCGTTGTAGTTCCGAGCACCTTCAATGTTCTTCGTTGTTGGATTTTCATTTTTAACCTGTAAAATAATAATGTAAGATTACATTCTTGTAATTGCGGACTGCTAATTAACAATAACTATAAAGATATTTTAACAACCTTCACTTAGTAACAGCAATAATGCATTCTATTTATTTGAATAGTATGCATATTAATTAGATTTATTGTTTAATTTTTACATGCTTTAAAGAAATGATTTGTCATCCTGACAAAAGTTAATACGAAGCCATGTTATGAATGATTATAAAGATAACTATTACTTAATGCAACAAGAAGCGATGTCATGAATAATTAATGACTTATTTATTACTCAACGTGAATTATTAATGAGATATTAGATGTTAATAAGCATCATTTACGATCAGCTATTTATGTTTTGCGAGGGTAGCGCTTTATTAGCTGTTCACTGAAATATCGATTGCCAGTTCAAAATTCTGATTCAGTCAGCCATCAGAGATTTCACATCACATCCCTTAAACACACGGATAACCCTTAAATGCAATAACAAGCGACAACAATCCGTTCAATTTATCGTCTCAATCAAAACTGGAGTGATCAATCAACATTCATTTCAATCACGTTCTTCAATCGATTCAATCGCAGGCATTTTCAACCCAAGGAGGCGTCTTCGAATTGCAACTGATTTCCTTGAAGAACGACCGCGGTCTCCTTGAAAATGGTTCTTGTTGTTCGGGAAGTCACGTGGTCGATGGAATGTGTTCGACAGGATGTGACGTCATCTTCTCCATCTGCTTGGGTCACTTCAGGGCAAACATCCCCGAAGTACCGGAGTGCTCTTTCGGTTCGAACGTCACGAGAGTTTACCAACACAACGACCACAACAAACTCGACTCCATCACCTACAAACTACCGTTCGCCTTCGCGTGGCCGGTGAGTTGACAAAAGTTTGTCTTTCGTTGCCGTGGTTTAAACATTCAATTTATAAACATTCAATTTATAAACAATTCAATTTATAAACAATACAATGATATCTCTAACTTAAAAGTTGAATGCAATTAAAAACAACATCAGCTTTAAATGAAAAGTGACCCTCAAGTGCATATCGATTGATGCGCAACCAACACACCCACTATTGATCAGCGATGAAGTGTGTTCTATATTTATAAGTTATTATAGTTACCTCGCATAATATATTTATTCTTTCCTACCGAGAGTGGGAAACACCTGGGTGGGTGTACTGAGGCGTTTGCCATTTCTAGGACACCACTGTTTTTACATTTACAAGTCGTCTGACGTCGTGTATGATTTTAATTATTAAAGCATAATAATAATAAAAATAGAAATATTAATAGCAATAACGATATTGATAGTAATAATAAAGACAATCATGGTAATGATATTAATAAAAAAAAAAAAAAAAAAAAAAAAAAAAAAATAATAATAATAATAATATAATAATAATAATAATAATAATAATAATAATAATAATAATAATAATAATAATAATAATAATAATAATAATAATAATAATAATAATAATAATAATAATAATAATAATAAATAATAATAATAATAATAATATAATAATAATAATAATAATAATAATAATAATAATAATAATAATAATAATAATAATAATAATAATAATAATATAATAATAATAATAATATAATAATAATAATAATAATAATAATAATAATAATAATAATAATAATAATAATAATAATAATGACAATCTCCCTAGCAAGAACAATAAATATGTCAAAGACATAGTGTCTTTCAAAAGGCGGCAAAACTGTCGAGGGTTAAGCATTATGAAAACGGTTAATTATCAACTGCCGACAATGACGTTCATTCTTTCATTTGATTTTTGCTTTTCAATTAAAAGCGAATTTAAATTTCTAAACCTTCAAATTTACGATGCCGCAAAACATGTTATGAAAATAATTTAAAATTGGCAATTTCAAGAATCGATCTGTTTTTGTGAATTTCAAGATCTTATTTTGTCATTAAAAGTATTGTCGATGCATTTACGGCATTAATTGTGACACAAGTGTTTTATTCCATTCAATAAGTTAACTACTATTTTAATTGTTAACTAAGGATAAATATTAACCGTTGTTATAAAGGTTAAATATTGTTAAACATTTATTATTTTTATCAAAAAGTTAAATATTAGTAAATGTTAACTATTATTGCAAAGGTTAAATATTGTTAGATAATAATAATAATTATGACTTATTTGAGCCTTGACGTTATCAACAAGCGATAAACAGGAATTCGTGATATCGTGAATACACGTGTCTTATGCGGACATACTTCTTTTGTGATAACAAACAATACGTAATTCAGTAAATAATCAATTATTTGACATTTATTAACTTCATAATGATAATCACATAATAATGATAATTACAGTAATAATGTCAATACAAATGACATCCAAAACATTAAAATGTAATTTCGAAAGTTCCCACGCTTTGAATTCTTATTTTCAGGGTGATTTTCTGTTAGTCATTGAAGCCATTCACAGCTCCACAAGAGATTCTAGTCAGGCGACACCTACCGAGCGTGAAAGAGGTAATTCGTCTCATTCATGCGCACTTTCAATCCATTTCTCCATCCGAATGTTTGAAATAAGTGAAGAAATATTAATTTTATCACGTTCATCATTTAGATTGCGAATGTCTTATTGTATTTTAATGTTAAGTTCTACGAAAATATGTTTGCAATGTAAATATTCTTCGAGCGCTTAACAAGTTTAAACGTAAAGATGGAATTCTAGAATGACGATGGCGACGTTTATGAAATCCAAGTTTTAAATTTATTACAAATCACACCTAATGCTTTAAACCAATGTTTGTTTTTATACAGAAATATTTCTAATTAAAATGTATGTTCATTATTCTCATAAGATTTTATTTGTTTAATTTTTATTAAATTTTATTATATTATTTATTTTATTACAATTTAAAATTCAAAACAGGTAGAAATGAGCGTCTCGTGCTGAAGAATACGATTCGAAAGTCGTTGAACATCAGCGCAGATTGGACGAACGAAGTTTCGTCGAATGCCTTTTCAACTTTGAGGTTCCGCTACAGGGTCATCTGCCCTGAAAATCAGTTTGGACCGAGGTGCACCATCACTTGCATCCCCAGGAACGACCAACTGGGCCACTACCAATGCAAAGAGGATGGATCGAGGGCTTGTCTGCCCTGGTGGACAGGAGAATATTGCACAGACTGTGGGTCTAATTAAACTTACTCGAACTTCAAAATATACCGAACGATATCTTCCATAATCTCGTTGGAGCTCTAATGACTTTGGAGTTGTACAAATATTTCAGATCTTTGCGACTGCGAAAACGGTGAATGTATCGGGCCAAACATCTGCCAATGTCGAGAAGGATGGGATGGTAAAAGATGCGACAGGTGCATGACCTATCCAGGTTGCAAACACGGAAGTTGCAACATTCCATTCCAATGCCTTTGTCACAAGGGCTGGGTAGGAGCCACTTGCAGTGAAGGTATTAGGAAGATAATATCTTCAGTCGATCTATTGCATTTTTGTTCAAGAGGCTGTCAATTTTTTATTTGAAGCGAATCTCGTTTAAGCGTGAGAATAAATTGGTCCAACAAATTTTATTGTGCTAACTCTTTTCAATTGTAAGCCCCTTAAGTGCATAATCAACACTTAAAGAGTCATATCACCTGTGGGAATATTTCTTAACGTTTAGACAACCACACTCAAGGTGATTGAATTTGGTTAGGTGCATAAAAAGCTTCTTTTCAATAAAACAATTGATCTTTTGTGCTGCTCGAAATCATAATTTAAAAGTTTCAAATGTAGAGAATAATTAGCATTTTCATTTTCCCCAAAAGCTTTAGATGTCAACTTCTGCTCGTACAAGCAGCCGTGCATGAACGGAGGAACGTGTCGCAACGAAGGTGAGAGTTACAGCTGTAGCTGCGGGGATGGCTTCGTTGGAAACAACTGCGAGATTGAAATCAGAGACTGTAGGAAGAATAACCAAGCCTGTTTTAATGGAGGTTTATGTCTGGTAAGTTGAACGTGGTCTTCATTCTAATTAACTTCAAACTCAATCTTCTCTGAAACTGATATACGTGTTGTGTTATTATGTAACTCTTCTCTCGTGGCAACAACAAGTCATTGGCGACGATCTAACGTTTTTAAAAAGTTTATTTTGAAACGCGAAAAAGCCTTCTGTTAGTCTTCTATCCGGCTTACTTGCAACGACTAGATTTTCATTTCTTTTGAGCAGCTCAGAACTACCACGTGATTTATTAGCTTGACTTTGAAGAACTATGTGACTGGCCTCTCAATGAAGTGATTTTCCCACGTTCTTCGCAGATAGTTTGACTTGCCTCGCTGGCGTTGGTATGACCATTGTCCCCTTTTGTTTTCACGTCCTTTAATACAACAAATGGGAAGAGCTAGGTGGAACACGCTTGGAATGCCTGCCCAGGTGAATGGGGATTTGAAAAAGTTCAAACTTATTTCAATACACTGGACGGTGTCATATTAACAGTTAGGCTTAAATATAGAATAAACTGCCTTCTAAATGTCGGAGCTCGTACGTCTTCTTTTGTGCCACCGAATCGTCTTATAATAACTGTCACGGACTTCAACACAACACGGCTTGCTGAATGACAACCGTGTGAACCAAATCGATCATCGGATGCTTAATTTTTTATTTTTGAAAGCATGGATCATTTCGTTTTTAATCAGATTTAACACAAAAATCGCAATAAATCCATGGGAACTCAGTGAATCTCATGATTTAGTTTGAGCGCATTGAAATTCCTCTACACCATATACGTGTACTAGATATACTGAAAGTGTACTGAATGAGAAGTATTCAAAGTTTAAGTTCAAGTGTTGAACTTGACTGATCAACAGCGAAACTGTCGATAAATGAATATACATGTAGCACAGTATTGCTTAATTATTATTCAACTTTTAAACATGTTCGTTTAAAGAACGTGTAACTTTAAAATGTGTTACTCTTAAGTAATTAACACAACTTAATTATCGTAAAGGTTACCTAATAAGATGTAACTGTGTTTCTTTAAAGTTTGCTGATGGTGAGCACAAGTGCAAATGTTCCGATAAGTTCGAAGGAAGAAGGTGCGAACTGAAGAAGGACTGGACGTGCGAGGATCATCCATGCAGTAACAATTCCACTTGCGTGCCTCAGAAATCTCTTAACGGCGTAAGGCAATACAGGTGCTTATGCATACCTGGATACACGGGAGTAAATTGCGAAGAGAACGTGAACGAATGCAGCAGTAATCCTTGCCTCAACGGTTGGTTAGATGCGTACGATTGAATTACCTCGAATTCTTTTCAATCTCATCACATTTTGTAACAGGCGGAAAATGCATCGACCAGGTTGCATCCTTCTCGTGTCTGTGTCCTTCGCATTTCCATGGAATGCGCTGCGAACGGAAAAGTGACTGTTTCAACAAACCGTGCTTCAACGGAGGAGTATGCAAGGAGCGACAAAACGGAGGTGGAACAAAGTGTGACTGCCAACCAGGATTTAGCGGTGAGCTATGTCAACACAAAATCAACCACTGTTTGCTGAATCCGTGCAAAAATGGGGCGACTTGCGAAGACCACTTTCACACCTTCCAATGCAGATGTACGCCAGGTTACGCTGGAAAATACTGCGACACCAAAATTGATTTCTGTGCCGGTCAACCGTGTCTGAACGGAGGAACTTGTAGCCCGAGCGGCGACAGTTATTTATGCCAATGTCCACAAGGATACCAGGGAAGTTCCTGCGAAATCTTCCCGGCAACGCATACGGCAGAAGGCCAGCACAACTTCAACAAAACTTACGACTCAGAAACTGAACACGGAACTCTCCACTTTGTTGTTGCTCTTGTTCTTGGAATTATTCTGCCGTTGATCGTAGTTGGGATAATCGTGTTTACCATCTGGCTGATGAGAAGACATCGGTACATCAAGAAAGACAGAGAACGCGAGAAAAACGAATTGGCTGTGATATCATTAGAACAAGTCGACAACGACATCAACAAGAGTTTGAACCTCAACAACAGGAAAATCTTTGATAAATCTAGTCAAAAGATGCCACCAGAGGAAGTCAATCACTTCCTCAATTACAAGGAAGATGAGGGAAGTCCGTCTTACGACCATTCTGACTTGAGACTCAACTTCCAGCGAAACCAACTTCACCTGAACAAACACAGAACGCGTCACAAACCCCATTCGGCAAACAGTTACGCCAGTTACCAGTCAAAAGTGCCGACGAAGTACAAGGAAATCAACCAGGATTCCTGGCAAATCCAGAAGACCAGCAGACACACTGAAGTTTAACCCCCTTTCTTAGTCACGCATTTCAAGCATCTTTTCAAAGCTAATGGGCTAACTGGCTAAAGTGAGTTGTTGCAACAATTGAAAGCAACAATACAAAATAACAACATTTGTCTTCGTAGATATAGTTTAGAAAGTGAACTGTCGAACAATAATATATGGGGTAGCTTATTCAATCCTGGCTGCGGGAATGAGTTGAGTGCAGGCACAGGGCGGATTAGGAATGGCAAAAGTTTCGTGGTCAAAACCCAACCTGCATTGCCACAATACACCTTGTGAAGGAGTGCTATATAAATTGCTAACAAAAGCCTTTGACAACCAATGTAAATGAGGTACATTTATGCGAACATTTGTATTTGCATTCATCAACTCATAATTGTCGACTAATATGGCCAAATATTATTATAATATAATTAACAGGTATATCGTAAAGAGTTTTGATATTCAGATTCTATTTTTAGCTCTCCATATATTTATTGAGAGACAATAGAAAAGAGGCTTATTACAGTAATAGTTAAAAGAGCTAGCCTCAATATCTTATCTATTAAATATATTTAATAGTAACTTATTATTATTATTATTTTCGTATGAAGCAATTGTTGGAATAATATGAATTTAATTAGCAATAACTAAGCCTGGGATTTTTAACAATTAATTAATCGATAAATTTAGTTATTTGTTAATTTATTTTAACTACTAACATTTTTAAGCATGGGACTTCAACGTTCGGTTTTAATCGAGTATTATTATGTACGTAATCGGAAATCATTTTCTTCTGAACTCTCGGTTTTAATCGGGTTCGGAAAAAATTTTGTTCCGCATTTTCGAAAACCGAACCCGAAAAGATCGAGGACATTCGAAAATAAAACCCTTGCAAAATAATGCATCGAACTTTTCAAGTCTCCAGACCTTACGTGCGTGAGTGGTATTTTCTAAGACTAAATAAATTGAAGTAATCGTTTGAACACATACAGATGATGTATTCTTCATTTGAGCGTCAGAAGATGTTCTAAAAATCTACAATATTAATCACTTCAGTCTTTTCACCTTCCTCCATGTCATCTTCAAAAACATAGTTTCATTTGTGAACCTTTACTTTGGACCAGTTCTGCTGTGTGCAGTAGAAGTTGCTTCTGGAGTGAGGTTCATTTTTAGTGAAATAGAGACAATGTTTCCTGAAGCAGAGAACATTCTTTCGCTAGCAGCAGAGGAAAAGGCAAAAAAATCTTCTAGCAAGTCTGGCAAGGAGTGGCATGGCATTCTTTTGCTGCTTCCAATAAATCAAAAGTTCATAAATTACCTGAGAGCGTTCGACCGGCTTAGGTAAGGTGAGATAGAGATCTATTTTTCTTTTAAGCTGGGAAATTTTGTTCGTTGCCTCATGTTCAGATAACTCAAGATGTTGAAAACTTTTTACATCTTAAAATCTTTTTTCATTTATTATAATTTATTACATCTTTACTCTCTGACTTAGTAAAGTAAGTCCAAAGGAGATTGGCTAAAAGGAGTTTTGCTAAAAACAAAAAGGAAGTAAAGCGAACATACTTATTTGAAACCAAAGAACTTTATTATGTGTCTACGGAACATAAACGTAAAATGGAATAATTAATAATGATTTTGTATTATTATTACAAATTATTATATTGTATATTATTATTAAAATTGTTTTTCAGAAAACCGATTACAACCGAATTTCCAAAAAAATTTCCGAACAATCGGTTTTATTCGAATTAGGAAATAATTTTGTTCCGAACTTTCGAAAACTGATCTTTCGAATACGTACGGAAGGTAACGGATGAAAGTCCGATTCTCAAAAATTTTTCAAATTTTATTCGATTTCCAGAAAAATAAGTCAATGCATGAAATATGGTGTCAGTTGTTAAAAAAACCTCTGCTCATATTCCGTGTTTTGGATTCCGAATCTGAATATATTGTTTCCTCACCAAGCTTATTCCAATTATTATTCTGGTGCTGAAGTAATTATTTTTTAGAGTGCTAGTTTAATTTAAAGCTTTTAAAACTACAAATATTGAAACGTTTGGTATGCACTAAATATTATTAGATATTATTGGTATATATATTTGTATGTGGAAAGATTTTTAAACATGGTACCAACACAACCGAGTGGAAAATTATTGTGAGTAATCAATGGATAAGCAGGATGTTTCAACAAGATGGAACAGTATTTTTGAGATGATGAAGAGTTTACTGAGGGCCCGAGAAGCAATAACCAACGTTTATATAACGTACGTTTATAGGAAGAAAAACACTGTAAAAGTCCAAAAATGAAATATTGATAATTTGATGCAGCTTAGCTGAAGCCAACACACAAACCTAACAGTGCTAACAAGAACCCTAGTTTTTATTTTTTTTTTAAATAAAACTGGTCCTGGATCACGTATTCACATTATCTAAAATTTCAATCGTTTGTTTGTCTGTTTGCCACTTCGACTTCCAATGCTTAGTTGATTAAAATTCAAATTACTGGTTAAAATAGAAAAGAATAAGTATTAAAATTTAGTATTTATTTATTATTATTAATTAACAGTTATTTAGAATCGCATCATAGCCGGAAGGTTAGGATGGAATCATGGTTATCTACTTAGCATTGTGTTTACAAATACTTTAATACGTCACTATCATGGAGACTTACACTGCATAAATAATATATTTAAAATATTCGATTAAACTGTAATTTGAAAGATAATATGTCATTATTATATTTAAATAATAATGTTTTAATAAAAATATCAATTTATTAAATATATTAATTTATTTTAGGGTTTGCCGTTATCTGCAAGAACAACTGTACAAGAACCTATTTACTCGGCTAATATAAAAAATGCAAAACTGAATATCATGTAAATGTAATTAATGAATCGGCAAAAATAATGATCGCTGAATTATGTATAATTGATTATCTATTTATAGCTATTAGTCATCGTAATAATTTATTTATTGATGTCATATATTTGTTCTCATTTTCATGTACACTTTATTTCCATTATTTTTGTGAACTGTGGCGTAATAAAGGCGTATCATAATCAAGCTTGGCTGAATGGCTAACATGTTATCATGGCTTGAATTGCAAGAAATATTATGGTTATTATTTATAAATTAATTGCATGCCATGTTTTACATTAAATTACATCAAAACGGTTGAGTTCATACTTCTCTAAAAGCGAACAAATTCGATGTTTCTGGGCATTGAAATCTGTAAAAACATTTAAATATGAATAATTATTAGCGGTAATAACAAACTGCCATTCTACAAATCCGTACAGTTCTTAATATTATACCAAGGACGCAGTGCCGTACTAACTGTTTTTGCCGCCCTTCATAAGATTTGTCGCCTCCCCTTCTTGGCCGTTAATCCTTTAATCTTCAAGTTTTCGAAAAGCTCTCAAATATTTTTACAATTGAATGGGTTAAAATTTACAAACTCTCCCCACTTTTTCCGCATTTTTTTGGTAACAGTTTCAAAATTCAGTCTATCGGCAAGTTCCCTCTATGTAGAGAGAACTGGCTCGTCGATGATCGAAAAGTTTTTTATTAATTTAAGTTTGGAGAAAGATCACAATATTAGGGGCAGAATCCCCAAGGCGGTATGAAGTTGAAAGGGACCATCGATTTTATCGATTCCTGAAGCTTCCACAAAATACTTCAATCTTTTTTCTTGTTCTTTCGGCAAAGAATTTTTTCTATGTTTTCATCAACTCCTCAATGGACACAGTAAAACACTGAGGATATGGAGATGCCGTCAACTTCTCCACAAAGAAGACCATCAGTTAAATATAGGTGTAGTGCTATGCAAAAACTCCCTTCAAGTGTGAAAAGCCCCTTTCTTAGTTTCCTTAAAGATATCATTCTACTCTTTGGAAGAAGCTCTCTAAAATAATCAGAACATCAAAACAAATTCTGCGCCGTCCCCAATTCTCGTTGTAAGACCTGCACCGAAAGTAATTAAGAAATTAGTTAAGATCGTCAGCCGGCATTTACGGTCGTACCATAGGTCTGTTGCAACAAAATAATATGTTGAATTTATAAGCTATTAATTTACTAACAGTAAAATGTTAGTAAAATCTTAATATAATAAAGTACCGATAATGAAAATTATATTTACTGTAGGTATTTGTATGTAAAATACCAGAGGTAAGCGGATATTGTAAACAACCTATCAGAGCCCATATGCATCAGGTTGTTTTTATTAATTCTCTTCAGTGAGTCATTTATTACGTAACGGATCAACCACTAATAGTTATTTCAGCATTACCTTGTTCCAATTTATGATGAGTTCAAAAAGAAAAAGTTATTCCATCGAATACAAGAAAGAAATCTCACGAGGCAAAAATCTAACAACTTTCTGTAAAGAAAATAAGGTGGATATATGAATGGTCCGCAAATGGCAAGCAGAGTATTAACAGGTGGACGAGGGAAGTGCAAGTATGGATCAGAAACTCTGGGAAGCCTAACCTGCGAGAGGTTTTTAGTTTGGTTACGAATTCAGTGTCTAAAATCTGAGCTATGTTAACAATATGGCAGGGTACAAGAACAAGAAATTCTCATTTAAGGAAAGTTCTATCAAGAAATATTGAGACCAATGGTTCTGCGGGAAATGGATTCATAAAAAATAGGCTGGAATTCAGAGTTTGGAAATGCATAACGACGGTTCAAAAAAAGTTATTATTTCAAAAATACTCTAAGTAAAGGATTTTATAAAATTTTTGCTATTAATAAATGGTTAAAACTATGCTCCTTGCCTCTTGTAGCATAATTATTTGTGTAACATGAAAAAATGTGCTGATGCTTTGTTGATTATATAATAGAAGACAAAATAAGCCCTGGTGCGACTTCTGGAGCTAAAATCAACGTAAGACACTGTCTTATTTTCAGAGAAAAACGGTATGTGAAACTTTCTTCAATCTGATCAAACTGGTGTAGAACCTAAATTTGTTAAAGTAACTATAGTTTTATAAAAAGTGTACAAACCTTAACGCGTGCAGTATTAGTAATGACACGGTAATGACATGATCGCCGCTTAATGAGTCGAGAACGAAATGTATTCCGTTTCCCATCTATGTCGGCAAAAGGTTTCATTTATAAGAAAGATTTGAGATATCGGCAGTGATTTGTTCTATGATGGTTAAAATTCTGAACTATTGGAAGATTCAAAATTCGGCACTGAATTCTGGATACAACTAGGACAATAATAAAAAAATATCAATTTATTTACCTTTTTAAATATAACACATATTATTAATTTTCTGTTGGAACGAGTAATAAATTAAATTGTCCGCAAACAAAAAATCTTCAACTATTACGGGTCGTCGGGGTTTTCCGAATATTATTTTTTCTCCTAACGATGTAATTTAGTCTAAAAGAATTTAGATATTTATTGTTGTAAAGATTTTGTCGAAATATTTGCAAATAAGACAAATTTTGCCTTGTTTTCAAAAAGTCCTGTCATGAATTCTGAGAATTTTCTGGATAAATCCGTTATGATACAAATTGATCAAAATCTCAGACAATCCGAGATTAAAATGCTTAAATTTTTAAGTAAGGATATAATACCTGAGAGTTCTCTCGAAAAAATGAAATATGCTTATGAGCTATTTGATTTTCTGGTTGATTCGACTACTTCATCGGATGGCAGATTAATCATCTCTCAATTTTTGTATCTGATTGGACGAAATGATCTAATATTGAAATTAGATGTTGACTACAAAGGGATTGCAGACGTGGTTGAAAGGAACTCGTTTCTTGATAGGTTCAGGTAATTAAGTCTAAGTTCATCATTACGAACAAGTTTTGGAATGTTGAACAATTTATTGCAGATTCACGTTGTTTGAGTTGTCAAGGAACTTGTTAAAAGATGATATTAATTGCTTGAAGTTTTTACTTCTTGATGAGAATGTACCAAAGTCTCGATTAATGGAAATAACTGATGGTGAAGACCTGTTGAGCATGCTGGAGTCAATTTATCCAAATAAAAAAGAACTTCTGGAAAAATTGGAAGAGTATTTCAGGAAAATGAATCGTCATGATGTAGTTCGAGTCCTTGAAAGATATAGTGAGTTAAAATGCCACATTAATTCTGGGTTTGTAAGTCTTGTAATTTGTATGAAATGTGATTAATATTTATATGGTACTACTTATGAATTAGCTTTTATGAGTATCACTTTTTCCTAAACACCATTTATGATAATGTTTAAGATATCTGAAATGTTTCCTGGTGGTGGAATTATTATTCTAAATATTTAATTAAATAATTAATCATTATGGGCATACAATCTAATAATTTTGACTTCATTTTCAATTATCTCCAATTGACTTGATTGAGCCTATAACATAATGCCAGAGTAATTGATAGGTGACCCTCACAACTATGATAATTCATACATTCATCCAGAATAAGATTACCTTTGAATTAATCAACAGAAAAAAAACCCGTAGTTAAACCGTTTGCGGCTTCAGGCGATGAAATGCTTCCTAAGAAGGAGAACATCCCTAGCTATCCCATGACTCACTCTCCACGTGGTAACAATTTTTTTGTTTGTTATGTAGTTTTAATTTAATTTAAGTGTGCAAAGGTAATTAGTAAAGTGTTACTTACAGGAATATGCTTAATAATAAACAATGAATGTTTCGATAGTCGCTCTTTAACGTGGAGACGTGGAACGGATGCCGATGCAGGTTATTCGTTACTGAGCCGGATTATTACGATCGATTAATTGTTATCATAATTAATCTTTACTTGAAGATGCTATTCAGGAACTGTTTACTAGTTTGGACTTCAAAGTTGAAAATCATAAAAATCTCAATTCAGGAGAGATGGAGAAAACCTTGGATCAAGTAGGAAAATTGGACCACAGCAAATATGATTGCTTTTTCTCTTTTGTCTTATCTCACGGAGAGGTTGGATGTGTTTTGGGGTCTGATGGAAACAAGCTCGCTCTAAGATCAGTCTTATCTCCATTCAGGAAAAAAAATTGTCCATCACTGGAAAATAAGCCTAAAGTATTTTGCATTCAAGCTTGCCAAGGCAAAGATGTAGTGAATGGTGGGCTTGAGATGAACAATACCGAAATTTGCACCAAATTAACGTGTCTTTTTTTTCCAAGATGATCTGTCCACAGATGATGCCAAAAGCTCTACAATCATTGAAGAGGCTGACTTTTTGTTAGCCATGTCCACCTTGCTTGGATTTGTTTCAGTCAGAAGTCCCAACTCAGGCACCTGGTACATACAAACTCTTGTAAAAGTTGTAAGAAAATATCACAAAGAGTGAGTTTTAGAAAAAGTTTTTCATGCGAAGCTTGAAATAATTCTTTGATTTACAGGCTCGATTTTTTAAGAATGCTTACCATAATCACGAAGGAAGTTAACGAAAAGAATGGCAGAACTTCGTCGGGTCGGCTGCGCCAAGTTCCCATTCCGATGTCTACCTTGACACAAGACCTGTACCTAACTGGAAATTAAATTTGTATGAACGACTAATAACTCTTGAATAAAACTTAATATCATAAACAAAAATCTGGTTATTTTAGGCAGATATTAACCTCAGTAAATTTCCTGTTTTAGTGTACATTATGAATGTACATTCACATAAGTTACACATAAGTAGGCGTAATTTTCTTCATATTTCTATGCTGCAGTGTATCTAACAGCTAAACAGCTTTAATTTTACTTCAGTTATATGGCGTTCCTTCCCTACGACTTGTGGCAGTGCAGAATGAGTTTCGAACACGACAAATTACCTCCGCATGCAAGCTACTTTACCTGAACTATTTATCGTCGCCATGGAGATGTGTTCGTAATATTGGCATCCATAATACAACGAGATGTTTGATGGATAGGTGGAGCATGGTTAGTCATATTCATGGACTTCATGGGACAGCGAAGACACAAGGCGCTTTATAAATTAATTATTATTATTATTATTATTATTATTCATGGCGTTCCCTGTTTTTCTGCAGTGACGAACAAAAGCACATGAATCACCAGATATAAGTTGCGCAACTCGTCATGGGTGGCGACTTGTCTGATGACCTGAGGAAATGGGTCTTCTCTTTTCTCAACGTTTAGAGAACTCAAGGGATAAAGTCTTGCGGAGGGGGAAGAGGTATTCCAGGCAGCAGTGAAGGGTGGGAGATGAACGAAGGCAATGTGGTATATGTATGTGGCGGCGGTGAATGAGGTGGCAAAGGTAGGATGCTGTGGATGTCGCGAGATTACAAGATATGCAGGTGCACATATAAGAATGATTTCAGAATTCTGTGGATTGAATTGAATTTTTAAATTTGGTGGCTAAATCATTTCGTGTCTCATTTCGCAATTTTGATCAACTCTAGTCGTTAACTTGACCTCTTGATGCAATTTGGCGCCGAAAGGCACTTGGCTCGGCTTCGCATGAAAAATTGATGAAGCTGGAGATCGTGAAATACCGTTATTAATCTTATAACACACAATCTCTCTCACTTTAGCTTATGAAATGAATTTGAAACTTTAATTAAAAAAAAAATGAAATAACCACAACGTTCTATTAAACCTTTCTAATGCTCTCTATGGAATCCTAGCCTTTTCAGTTTTTTTTTTATTTTTAGATCTTATTTTCATTTTCAACACATACAGTGTTGTGAGAAATTACTGATTCATGAAACCATTCCTTTCATAAATGACTCATTAATTAATAATTAATTATAAATAGTCGTATTACAGGAAGTCGGAGAAGGGGACTGAATGAATTGAAGTCGGCATTCTAACATTTAAATAATTATTTATTCCACCAAATTCAAAAGTGCTCAGAAGAAAAGAATAAAGCTTTGAAGGTTTTCACAACTAAGCAGTTGTGATTTCGTCAGCAATTGCCTCTTAGCTTTAATTGAATGAGATGATAAAAACAATCATTTCAAAAATTAAAAAAAAAATGAAATCTTACTATATAGACTTACAATCATCTTATGGCATTTTGGAGGCTTATGGAGGCTATTGATAATGAATTTACTGAGATAAGTGAACGGGCAAATGACTGGATGAGTGAAGGAGCTTGTATATCTTCGACTTGAATGTGTTTGCTATTAGGTGATCGGAGGGTTCAAGGAAAGAGAGGTATTCACAAAGGCAGATGATCAAAACCAGGCGGGAAAATATATTTCGTAAAACCTCAACAAAAACTGAGAAAATATGTCTTCAGGCATGAAACAACTTTCAAGCCACTCGCTTTCAATCTCTCGAAGTAAATACTCGAAGGGCTTGTGAAAATTGAGCAAATTCAGAAAATCAATAACAAACAAAAGTGCAGATAAGAAAATAAAACTGAAAATGAAGACACACATGAAGTTTCTCTCCTCCATAAAACCGTTGAAAGATAAGCGAGTTTTGGAGCTGTCTTTGCCGAGCGGTTTGCATGAGAAAGGAAATAAATGCGCTTTAAAATACCTCCATAGCAACGATAACAATAAGTATTACAACAACACGAGATCACGGAGCTTGATAATGATTTCGATAATTTTCCATTAACACTTAAATGGACATTCTCCTTTCCGGCTTGATTTCTTTTGTTAGAGCGGGCACGGCACTCTTCATTCTTTTCCTGAAGTTGAAAACACTATCGCTGGCTTTGTTGATGGTGTCGTTGACAGCTTCCATGATGACGTTTATGACCATAGCGATGAGTGACAGACCGAGAAGGATGTAAATGAAGGAAGCGAGAAAGAATTTTGGGTGATCGGGAGTGATGTCACCGAAGCCGATAGTGGAAAGGGAAATGAAAGTGAAATAGAATGAATCCAAGTAGCTCCATCTCTCCCACCTCGTGTAGATGAAAGCGCCCAAGAAAATGTAGAAGAATGCGATGGCAAGAGCGATGATTGGCGGAAGATTGAAGTTGTCATCGACCTCGTAAGGAACTATTTCTTCCTCATCTTCCTGTTTACTCACATGAGAGGAAAGTTGTTGCGACATTTGCTTCTCAAAGTCGAACGTCGGAGTCTGAGCGACGTCCCAGCTCTTGCGGCTGCGATTGGACTTAAAGTAGCTGTTGAGGCGCTGGAAGATGTTCATCCTCATCGTGCTCAGTGGAATCATCCTGCGAACTCTTCTGCAGCTTCCGGTGAAGTAGAAACGCCTGATGAAACTCCAGAGGAACTTAATGGCCTTTGTGAGGTTCTTTCCGGTTTTTGTGAGAAAGATGAGGCAGAGGGGAATGCCGATGCAACCGAAGACCATCGTGGCCACCCGTCCGTACTCAGTTGCCGGCGTGACATTACCATAGCCTGTTCGGGATTGTATTGTCATTAATCTGATTAACTCGCTGATTAATTAAAATTTATATTATTTGTATTTTGCTTCATTAATCTGAATAATTTACATTCGATTAAAATATTTGCTAATTATATTTTGAGCTATACCTGAACTGCCTACTCTCGACATGCATTCGATTAAATATTCTTAAAAACATATGGCGAGGCAGATAAAAAGTGGCAAGATATCGGGAAAAAAAACAAATTATTTATAATCCCCTAATTACGCACCGCAATCGATTATGCAGGAATGTTCAAATGGAAGCATGAAATGGAATTGTTGCTGGGGATTTAATTGTAGTGGCATGTGAATATTTCGTGAAAAACACCCACAAGGGAAATAGATGCCTCAAGACGTAATTAGAACAGAATAGAAGTTGAATTTGAACGACCACCCTCATATCCGATAGTTATAAACATTGCATTTAAAAGAGAAATTATAAAGTTATCAAGTCATCTACTGATTTGCACTAAACGAAATTCAGAAACTTTTCGTAACTAAAAATGGACTTTAAGATGCAATTTAAAATTTATTTTCAAAAATATTGTGAAAAAAAGAGGTTTCAGATGAAGTTTTTAGATGAAAAAGATATGGTATCTCATGCTGAATCATAATTTGCAAATGTCCTCAATTGTAGGAAGTTGTTCTAAGAAGACATTTGTTGTTTGTGTTGTACTACGACAGACTCGATGCTGTCGTCATTACTCATCACAACATCATCGTTAACAAATTATTTACTTTTCAATCAATACTCGTTGACGTCATAACAAAGAATTAATTGCTCATGTGACATTTTGCAAGTTTTGACGAATTATTATAATTACATAAGTTGAAATTTGAACATAATTTTAAATCCACGTACTAATCAAGAGAGAAAGTTCAAAGAAGTGATGATAAAGTGAGCTCATGTGTGAGATAAATAATTTCTTGTTGCATTCTTTTTTAAACTCTCAGAAAACCTTTGAAAAAGTCTTTGAAGTAATTCAAAGTTCATAATATTGAAACTCCAAATCATTGCTCTTTGAATTGAATTTAATGGATATTACGACTATAATACATCATAAATATGTCTAAAATGTAATAAAAATAAATTATTTGGGGTTATTTTCTTATTATTTGCTGCTGAGACTTACCATACTTCTGAATTTTTAATGCAGACACGTGCAGGAGAAATATCAAAGGTAGGTTTGAAATGTGAAAGCGTGGCAACAAATCTCCTTCGTACAATTATATGCAATTACAATTATACTCGCCACGCATAAAAAATATTATCAGTGGTTTTACCTGGTTGGACGTCATTACACTTTAAAATGGACCATTAAATGGGTTTCACTCTCAATAACCTAATTAAAATTCCATTTGAACAGTATATGTATTATGTTATCTCATTACAGTGTCTTGGAAGATCATCATCATCATCATCATTTACTGTGCGACATGACTTATAGAAGATAATATTTACAAACGTGTTACTTATTGTGACTGCATAAAAAAAGATGATTTGATGTGCAGTTATTAATAGTCATATAGATGCTTTTCGAAGCACAACAGCTAACAGCTGTGAGATTATCATCATAAACACGTTATTGATTATGCAAATGCCGACAGCAGATTGCTAATTGTAGACTAGAACTTCAAACCGTCATTATTTGATCTAGAAATTAACGAGAAATCCAAAATAAATAGTAACAAACCACAGATTGAATGATACTAACTCATGCTATCCAAAGTTTGGATGTCAACACGTGCAATTAAAAGATTATAATAAAGTAATTCTTAATAGAACAATAAGTAGAATATATAAGATAGGCATAACGTCATTAAACTATTAACAAATTAATCTCAATTCAATGTTGTGGTCCAAGACTTAACTCCTCCATACCTTCATCTATCAAGGATCTAACTCAGTTAAACACATGCCCTTTCAAATTACTTTATTTAATATTCAAAATGTCGTGCAAACAATATTTATCGTGTGGAAGTGTATAGCTTATGATTTTGTATATAACTACTTTCAGGGTCAGTCCGACAGCGGAAGCGTGTGCTTCCAAAGGCTGGCCCTTTGGGTTTATTTGAATTTATTTGCTTTCGCTATTTGTTTTTTCTGTATACATAACGGCTTGTTTGTTTGATTCAATAAATTCGTAAACAAAAAAAAACAACAAATAAATCATCACAAAGAAATAATATAAAGCGATAAAAATCATGTTCAAACAACAGTTACAACAACATATAAATAAATTAATGATCAACCGCGTTTATTCATAATTTACAAATAATAATTGAAACAATAATTAGTTCGAGCTTTGCATGGATCGTCAAAAACTTGTTGGAGTGTTAGATGACATATACCAATCTCCCAATCCAATCAACTCCAATCACAGAAATTCCTTCAAAACATGTAAATCGCCTGCTGGCCAGCGATGTTTTGGAGGGAAAATTTGTTGAATTGTGAGCAATTAGGAGCGTCGCAAGGAAACAAGATCTTTATGCAAACTCGAGAGATTCCATTGTAAGCAGTAAAAAATATCTTCACAGAAACACTTAACGTAATTGTCAAACTAAAATTCTAATTGCACATTATTTCAAAGTAAATATAATAATTTCGCAATTGTGTTAGTGGTCCAATTGGGCCCTTCAATTGTGTCTAATAAAATAAATAAATATAATAAATAAAAAATTAAAATAAAATAAAAAAATAAGGTAGAATTAAATTTTTTTAAACTCAGGGGAACGAAATAAATATTTGCGAAGTTACAAAATAATATAATTAAGATAATATAAGATAATCCCACTTAAACGCACATCTGTCATTTTGATGGAAACTTTTGATGCATCATACTTTCATTTTTTATTAAAATATGCGCCTCTTATATTATTACTCGACCTTATTACGGAATCGGCCAGCGTCATCATTACGAAGATCATTACCACCACGCCATCATCAACATCATCATCATCATCATCATCATCATCATCGTCGTCGTCGTCGTCGTCGTCTTCGCCGCCGCCACCACCATCACCATCACCACTTGATGTTTATTGATTTTTCTCATCATTACCATAAAGTGATTCACATGGGAGGTCTACTTAGCAATATTTGGACCAAGAGCAGATTTATGTTCCGAAAGCAGAAGACGAAACAGAGGCCGCTAAATTAATGTTCTTTTCATGGTTCACTCCGTTGCTTTCCTGACTCGTCACCCTCCTTTCCATGCAAGGTCATCCAACAGGATGGAAGTTATTCACGATCATCTTCGTGTGGCAAATCACGCATCTCATGAGAAAAGTCAGGCAGAGGATGAAGTTGTTTATTAAACAAAACCCATACTGATGTGTATTTTGGAGAATGAATTTGAAAGAGTGAAATGTTTTATTACTTTCACCACCGTCATGATCATCAAGACCATAAACAGTAACCATTATCATTTTCATAATCATCATTGTTATCACTATTCATGAGATTTTTTTTCAGTCTCTTTACTGAGACACGGTAGAGTACATAACTTATTTCAGATGCTCAAATGAATTGGCATGGCACCTCCAAAAAATATTTTGGCTCCCAGAAAACGAAAACAAATGAAAACACGAAGAATTCATTTTTACATTTTTACTAAGGAGCATTCCATCTTGATTGCATTGTAATAAAAACAATGTCATAAATTCTTTTACTAAGTGAGGCTTAGACACGTGTTTTTATAACTAGTGCATGGTTTCAATAATTGCACAGAATTTGTTTGATGTTTGAAAACAGTTTGATGTTTTACAGACTTTCTGTTGACGGGATTTTATTTTTATTTTTAGAGTTTTCAACTCTTTTAATGTTTAAATTCACAAGGAATGTTGTTAAGTAATTACTGGCATCACATTCTCACAACATATAAAAAAAATGAATGTAAAGATGGATATAAGGATGGAAGTAGGAATGGATATAAAGATGAATATAAGGTTGCAATAAAAATTTAGACAAATACATTGTAAATACGATATTATTTCAGAGAGAAACTAAAAACATGAACAAAGCAGGATAAGAATAATGGCTTCTTGAATCATTGTTTCTGGAAGGACAAAGTGCAGACCTTTCACTGGTTAGCTTTTTTGCAACTTAATAACACGCAGATTATTGGCGTATCGCTTTCCATAAAACCTATGCCACCTTTTTATTAAGCAATAACTTTCATGTAATCAACCCAATTTTGTTGTTAAAATATAATGAATTTCTAATCATCTTTTCCTGAAAAAAGAATAAAATAACATCGTAAAAGAAAAAAAAACAAATTTTGTTGTTGAGCAAAAAGAGATATTTTCAACTTACCGATGGTGGTGATAACAGTTCCACAGAAGAAGAGGGACTCAAAGAAAGACCAGTCCTTCATGACGCTACTCGACTGATACTTGAGCGTCTGGGCGGGCAAATCGCTGAGAAACTTCTCGTAACTAAGGAGCAGATCGGCCACGTTTTCCATTTGCAGAGTTCTGTTGTTCTCCTCCGACAAGTAACGAAGCTGCTGGATCCTGGAAAGACTGCGGTTGTTGTAGATCTGTTCCACCCTGACAACGAAATCCTCCCTCGTATCCAGCAAGAGTTTCCTCAGAATCTTGTCCTGCGGCCCTTCAAGGTAGGAGAAGAGAAATGCTCCACAACTTGCGTATCCTCCGAGCAGCAGAAGAAGTCCGACATTCGATTGGACGATCTTGTAAACGCTCGAAATGAAATTCTTCACTTTCAAGCAGAAAGTGCATTTTGATTTGCAACAGCCCGACTTTTCTTCCTTGTTTTTGTCGGCAGAGATCTTGGAGAGATGAGATTCAAGTCTGGACGTTACGATGTTGTTCGAATATTGGGCGATCAGATCCCTATCCTTCTTCGGGAACATCCCAAGAAAACTGATGCCACTTTCTTCTTCTTTCGACATGTCACTGTTCACAAAACGAGGCAAAGAAATTGAGGACTAAATGGAACAAATTAAATGCTTTAATCAAAAAATGCTTGACTGAGGTAAGTGATTTACGTCTGTGATAAAATCATTGAATTAAAACATCGAAAAGGCACGCAACATCGAGAAGAGTGCTTTTATCTGACATGCACAAACTGCACAAACCAACAATGGTCGAGATAAGCGGATGGTTGTGCTTATAACGAACCATGCTTTCCATGCTTGGAGGCGCTCGAAAGGTTTTGCTGTGTTTGATATTGCAAGAGTTACTTATAATAACATTCGTAATTTATAATATTCGTAATATCTAATAATAATATTTAAAAATCACAATATCTAATAATCATATTATATCGTAATCAGGGAAGCTTCTGTAGGTCGCGAATATTCACTGATAATAATAACTTTACATTAAACTAATTCATGGATGAATGGGTGAAAAATGAATGGATGGATACATGGATGAATATATGGAAGGATGAATGAAAGGTAAATGGATGGATATATTAATATATGGATGGATGAATGAATGAATGAATGAATGAATG
>JAJTWR010000332.1:1337500-1437500 GCA_021613335.1 Whitmania pigra
TTAAATGCTGCTTATATCACTTTACCGGCATTAGCAATTTCAAAAGACAATATGTAAGCATTGTAAGGGACTTTCTTCTGTTACCTTCCGTACGTACTCGAGAGATCAGTTTTCGAAAGTTCGGAACAAAATTATTTCCGAATTCGAATAAAACCGATTGTTCGGATTTTTTTTTTGAAATTTGATTGTAATCGGTTTTCTGAAAAAAAGTATTATAATAATATATAGTATTATATAATAATATATGTTAATATTTTTAATACAAAAACATTCTTAATGATTTTATTTTACATTTATGTTCGGCAGACACAGAATAAAGTTCTGTGGTTTAAAATAAGTATGTTTGCTTCACTTCCGTTTATTTCCTTTTTGATTCTCGAAATATGCATTCCTAGTACTGCCCATCTCACAATAAACAATATGCAAAAAAAAAAACGAAACAATTTTTTACAATTTCCATCAGGAGCGACTTCTGGAATTCCTGGAAATAATAACATTGAGTCATTGAAGCGCCACAAACTCAGATTTATGTTTTCCGTTGATCCTCGTTGTCATCCGCATTCAGATTGTTCCACTTTTCATCCAGGAACCCTTCATTCCAGACAAAATTTAACTTATTTTTTGACATGCCAACTTAACGTGCACCACGTGGAGCAGTAATATCCAGCACAAAGTTCATGATAATCGTCCAATGAACTGATGGAAAAGATGATCAACTGTTTAAATGTGGATTTCGATAAGATAAAAGTATTTTAGAAAAAAAGTATTTTGAAGAATTGCTGATAATATTTTATTATACGTAATTGTAATAATTCATTTCTAGGTCTAATCATAAATAGCGATCTACAAATTTTATTTATTAACCCACAAATGTCTTAAATAGTTTAATTAAATCTTAATTTAAAAAATTTCGAGTTAAGTGCCGTTGGTTGTAGGTTGGCAACATTCGTAACGTATCTCGTTCGCAATCCAGCCAGCACTGCCAGGGAGCGCCACAGTATGGGGATGCTATAAACGATGTGGTAATTGGAACGTGCCTTCGTGCGCCCTCATGGCCCAATGGTTAAGGCTCTGCCTCTCAAGATGGCAGCGCGGATTTGAACCCCGCTGCGAACTAATCATCTAGCTATGCAACGGACGTTAATAAAACATTAAAAAAACTCACCTAATTGGATGCAAAAGAAAATCAAAGATCGATTAAATAAAAATAGGGTTAAAAAAAAGTCGTAACCAGCAACGGACATGATCTATTCACTGTCCATCGAACGACCTGGGACAACATTCATTTTTAATTCTTACTCAGCTCCTTTTGCTCGATCATTCAAAATGTTCAAACATATCGCATGACCTTCGCCACGACACCACGAAATAATGCCCTTTTTCATCATTACGTATCCCTCGTAACCACAGGTATTACCATAATTCTCAAAATTACAGGTAATTTTCCGGTTGGAATGAATCCTCTAATTATGATGTCTCATCCGAATGAGTTGGAATAATGGTCTGAGTTCTTGGAAATGTTGATGAAGTTGTTTTGAAAAAAGTAAGACCGTGGTTGGACTCCTTTGTGAAGCGAACAGTTGCTTATGCTTAGAGGCTTCTGGCAAATAGAAAGGTGGATGAATGGTGGCAAGTGGGAAGATGATGATGCCTGGTGAGTGGATGATTACATCCATCGTCGGAACAACTGGAAAAAATAAATGAGACCAACTTTTTTCACAGCAAATGAACGTTGTCATGGAAACGTTTCATAAAATTGTTCGCTTCCTTGTAGATTTTGATTTTTTGGTTTTTGTGACGTTTTGTTTGTTTGCCGATTGAAAATTAAAAACAGTCTCGAAGCGTAAAATTGAAAATATTTCTGAAGTCTCGCAAATTTAATGTCTCAATTTTAAGTAAATGTTAAAAATGTGGCAATTTTTTGCTAAAATTTTTCTTAAAATATTTGAAACAAATTGAATTGATAACTGAAATTATCAAAACCTGAATAAAGAAATGATGTTGATTTTGTTAAAAGATATTCATTCTCAATCATTCATCCTTTTTACTAACAGCTGGGAAGAAAGGAAAGTTGGAGAATGAGCAAACCTGATGTGTTGCCACTCCAGGATTATGAAGCATCCTTGTGGAAAGAACCACAAAATGTGGTGAGGGGTTTTCTTTCCTAAAAAAACTAATTTTAAATTCATTATTAAATTTAATTTAAATGAAAAAGAATCTAATTTCATGGGATTCGAACAACACATTAGAACAACGAAATGATTAACTGAACGGTGATTATGATGATGATGACGGTGATGGTAGTGGTGATGATGATGGTTGTAATGGTTGTGGTTGTGATGACAGCGATGTAATGGATGTAATGAATTGGTACTTGTGCATAAAAAGGAGGATATTAGAAACATTAACGACGTTTGATGCATCATTTTATTTGCCAAACAAAGACAACCTGCACGAACAATTGCCAATTTTCACGATACGGCGATGGAATAAATGGCTTTCATGCCTAAGACGGTGATGATAATAGTTCTGCTGTATGAATATGAAACGTCAATAAAGCTTCAGCTCTTTATCTGACATCATCTTTCATTTTTTCTCTTTAAGAAGTTCTGCATCATTGAGTTACCTTAGAAAGTTTTCCAAACTGCCATTAATATCTACCTTAGATAAACATTTCCATTTATAGCCGACCAATAAAAATCTTTCCAGACGGTTAAACCTCCCCTCCTATTGGCTCTGGATGACCTGGAACTGGCACAATTCTGCAAACTGGCAAATTGCATCCGGTCCAATGACAGAGCAGCAATATCTCTACTGCTCAAATATGGGGTCGATAGCCTCATCAACTATGTTCATCCGTACGATGAAATAGGTCGGTGAGTGAATGGATGGATAAATTATGCATGTATGCATAACTGAATTTTATATGAATTGATGGATGGAGAAATGAACGGGTGATTATTTTGAAGATTAATCATGGGAAGGCTTGTTTAACAACGTTCAAGAAAATGCAAATTTAAGATATTTTTTTTTAAGGAACAACTTAAAAGATGATAAAAATAAATCGCCCAATGTTCACAGAATATCAGTCACATAATTATTTGTTAATTTTGATGCATTAAATGTTAATTATATAACAGCTTGTTTGGATCGGTTTGGTTTGAAATAATAATAAATTCAGTTAAAAATTTAATAAAAAAAAAACAAATATGCTGGCTAGAAACGTTAAAAGTTTTCGTTAAATGTGGAATTATATTTTAAAAATAAAGCTAGATTAATAAAACAAGCATGATCCAGTAGTCTGGAACTATCTGTCCCCATCATTCTATCTCAACCAACACTAAACCGAGAACCAAGACGACACTGACGGCATTCATGAAACAAATGCCTTACAAATAAACTATTATTACTAGTTTTATTATAATCCTTCTCAGGCACAGCTCTGGGCATAGCGGCGGACATGAACGACGATTCCATGTTGACCTTCCTACTGGAACAGGGCGCCAATCCAAACGTGGTCGACCTCAAAGGAAGAACTGCCGCCACCAGGGCATCCGATTACGGACACGTTGAGTCACTCGCGGTCCTCGTTGAAGCTGGAACTGACATGACGATCAAAGACGAAGATGGAAACGGTTGGAGAGCGGTTTTGCTTTCAAGTTCTGGAAAATGTATTTGTTGAAACACTCAATCGATTGTCATCGGATGAATTACGATTGATGACGGAGAAATAATAAAGTGCCGCATAAAAATTACGACCATTTTGTTGTCGGAGGAGTGAAGGAAAACATGCGGGATGCTCATTGCATGTGCTGGTGTTTTGCTTTTGTGCTCTAATTTCTATTATTATTTATGTTAATACGAGACAATATCGATTAATCATAGGATTTTTACTTCTGAATATGAATATTTTGCGATAAACTAATCCAAAACCCTCCTTTTAATTGTTTTAAATACAATCATTTTATCATTTAATCTCACCAAACTGGGATTTCAAAGGAATGTTTGTGGATTACTGATGGGATTAATATAGAATTAGAAAGATAAGTATTTCGATGTGAGGGCCAAAGATACGTTTATTTTCAGGAATCATTTACTACTGCATTGGTTCATCCATGCGTCATGCATTGTGTGCAGAATTGTGCATGGAAAATGGAGCTGAAGTCAACGTGATTAATAAGCAAGGTCAGCATTCTGGAACTTTAAACAAAAATTAAATATGTTTAAATTATTACGCACGCCACCGAATAATTACAAATAAATATTTTTTTAACGTTAACATTTTCCAGGTAAACCCACCTTTGTGGCGCACTGCGACAACGCATCGAACAACGAGGAAGTTTGTATTCTCATGCTTGCAAACAACGTCGATCCAAACCTGCAGGATTTGGTTCGTTCGTTATAATCTATCAAACTCTTTTTATTCGTTTATTTTATTAACTCGTTATTTTTGCCCCCCCATGAGTCCAAACTGGATTGTATTTGTGGTGATTTTGTAGTAATGTAATGTAAATATTAATTACTAATGTAATGTAAATATATGATAATTTATGTACTTATTAATTAATTAAATACAAATTGACGTTGGTAAATATCTTTTGTTTGGCTAAAATTGATGACATGGGAATCTTTCTGATGAGCCTCTTGTTACTGTTGTTAATGTTATTAAAGTTGCTAATATAAATTAAAGTCGTTACTGTTGTTATTGTTTTTAATGTTGTTGTTAATGTTATTACTGTTTATTTTTGTTAATGTTGTTAATGTTACACGATAGAACACCAGGAGAACAGCCATCATGGCTGCTGCTTCCAGCGGAAGTACGAGAATCGTGAAGGCCATATTGGAGAAGGGAATCAACAACATCAACGAAACCATGGACAAAACAAAAACACACGTCGTTCACGAGGCCGCGAAAACTGGAAACCTCGAAATTCTGAAAGTAAATTTAGTGGAAATTATTATTGAAGAGCTTAATAACATAAATCATACGTATGTATGCATTAATCAGTTTAAATAGAATCTCTATAAGGATCAGAGGCTTAGCTAGGATACGGGGACGAAGTATAAAATTGGGGCACACAATTCTTTTTTGATCCTCCTATAGGTTGTTTGCTTTGTTTATGTTTTGATGATTAATAAATTTAATCAACAAAAGTAAATTTGACAATAACAAAGGATTTACATTAAAGATTTGATTTTTGCTCATTACACTCGTGGCGTCACAAACTCAGCAATATTTATTAATAGTCAATAAAGCTAAATTTAATTGAACGCAAATATTTAGGAATAAGAAAAATTCGTCAATTTAGCTCCTGTCAGCTTATGGAGCAGACTTCGATCAACAGACGAGCAGTGCCTACTGTCACGGTCTCACTCCACTGCACTTGGCAGCAGAGGCCGATAAGGCTCAGTGCTGTCTTTTTGCTGGACAACGAGGTTATTAAAAAAATTTTAAAGTTTAATTTAAGTTGTCGTATTAATTATTTATTAATTTCTAGATGTTTGCTTTAAATAGTATTTTAAACCGTAAGTTTTTAAAAACTCAACGATTAATGAACGTTTGATTGATTTAATCAAAACAATGATTTTTGTAATAATCTTTAAATTAATATAATAATATGCATAATATATTTCGCTAAGGTACGTTTATTTTTATTATTTGATAATTTCTAGGTGTATGTCTTAAATACAAAGTTTCAAAATTTTAACCTAAATTCAACTAAACATTTTTGCTCCACATTCAATCAACATCTTCTGATTGTCCAAGTTCTTCCGTCAGTGGAATAAAAAACTTCTAAAATCAACTTCCAAATCAATTATTTTGCAAATAGTCGACAGGTGTAGAAGACAAATTCCATTTTCAAGTTGTAGCGCGAAGAATTTGTTTCTCGTGATAAAAAGCTACAAAATGCGTACCACTTACATTTGTAAATATTGGGAAGCATTTTACATGAGCAAAATACGATCAATAACCCTTAACGATTTCTAAAAACTGAATTATAATTACATTATAATAACATTCACATAATATATTCAAATTAACTTCAGATATTAATCGCTTCATTCTCGCAGGAGCAAATGCTCTTCTGAAGGACAGGACGGGAGTGACGCCCTTTCAATTGGCCAAGAAAAAGGGATTCAAAGCCACTGCAAAGGCCTGTAGACAAGCTCAGAAATTCGCCCCCAAAAAGAAGCCCAGGAAACCTGAGGTGTGGGTGATAAAACTGCACGATTACATCTTTTACAGGGAGAACCAGTTGCTGGAGGAGTTTGAGAAATACGACACCAATGGCAACCAAACCGTGACCATCACTCAATTCTGGCAGGTGACAAATACAACCTTGCAAGTTCTGTAACAATTCTTAACATTTCGTTAATTGAATTCATTTTTTTTAAATTAGCGTTTTGTGGGAAATAAATATTAATATAAATATTAACATAATGCGATAGAAAAAGCAGTAGATCCTAAAAATTCAAATCAAACATTTTTATTTGTGTATTAAAAGCAATTTTAACCCTAAATTCTTCTCGCAAATCTGATAAAATTCTTCTAAGCTTTTTTTATTCTTATTTTAAGGTAATAGCATTTTTGGTTTTTAATTGAGTACAATGTTATTATTTTCATTATCATGCAATAATAATAATAATAATAATAATAATAAAAATAATAATAATAATAATAATAATAATTAATAATAATAATAATAATAATAATAATAATAATAATAATAATAATAATAATAATAATAATAATAATAATAATAATAATATAATAATAATAATATAATAATAATAATAATAATAATAATAATAATAATATCACTATTACTAATACTATTAATTAATATTAATAATATCACTACTGTTTGATGCGATCCTTGCATAATTCCCTCCCTATCCTCCTTTCGTCATATTCCATCTCAATCTTCAAGTGTTCAGAGGTTACCGAATGATCTTTTTTATTTTTTAAAACTCTCACCATATCTCACCATCTCTCCTAAGAACTCAGCAGCATTTTTATCGTGTCATCATTTTGCTTCCCTGCGACGCTACATTTCTTTAATCTTATCTTCTCAAGTGCTTGATGACGTTTGTGAGTGTCTTCTGAACTCTAAATCTAGCCGAACTCTGAAATCAGACAAAACGGGGAATTTTATAATCGGATGATGACATTTTCCATATTTAATCGAATTAAAAACAAGTCGAATGTATTTAAAGTGTAATTTAATTAAAAGCACAGGAATTTATAATTCCGGTTAAAACAGATTGTCGAACAGTTCAAGTTGCCAATTCCATCCGACAAAGCGAGCCAATTCAACGAAATCGTCGGTCAGCACATGACAGATGAAGACAATGTCAATTATCTCAAGTTCATACTTGGAAATATCTACATTCCCAAGAAAATGCTCATGTCCAAGTTCCAGAAAAAGACAAAAAAGATAAAAGCTCTGAAGAAGCTCAAGGCAAAGCCGAACATTCCGATCTGCCGATTACCGGAGTGGCACAGACCTTTGGAATACATTCTTCTCCACCAAGAAATTTATGACCCCCTCAGGTTCGACAGGGACAGAGTTCCGAAGAATGAGTTCGTGAATGACAGTTTCTGGTATATGGACGTGGTAGAGCCTCGCTACATCGAGAAGTTAGAAGCCATAACAGAAAACGAGGAAGCAACCGTCATTAACGCTTTGGACTCTGGAAATATGTCGGTCAACGATAGGAGCATGTTTTACAAAACACCGCTCATGGCTGCCATCTTGAATTCTGATGTCCAAATGGTCAATTATCTCATTAAAAGAGGGTTGGTTTTATTTGACTCTATATGAATTTTATATAGAATTTTATGCGTTTTTAGAAATTTAGTTTAATTCCAAAATACAAAATATTGATTTGCTAGTTATCGAAATAATGTTATTAATAGTCGTCAAAATGTATTTCAATGAAATTACTGCTTACATCTTAGAGCCAACGTGAATGCTCGAGACAACTTCCTATGGACCCCCCTGCACATGGCCTGCCACATGGCCAGTCTGGACATCGTTCAGATCCTCCTCCAAAACGGTGCCAAACCCAACTTTTCTTCCTTCAACAAGGCGACACCCCTCATGAGATCCATTGAAAGCAAGGCTTTGAGCATCGTCAAACTTTTGGTGACAAGAAAAGATGCACTTGCTGACACTGATGGTGCCTTGACGTTTATTTTGAACCAGTTTTTTGATTGTGCACAACCGATTAAAAATAACTTTTTTTAAATTTAAGCTATAAAAATGTTAAATTATATTTTAAAATGCTTAAAATAACTGAAAATTTCTAAATAATTAATAATCTCTTAATTGTTAACAAATCGTGTTGAAATTAGCAAAACGTAAGTCGATTTAACTTGAAATCGTTTTCCGGAAAAATAATTTCACGTCCTCAACTAATTTTAATTGACTTATGTATGACTTCATTCTTAACGAGTTATATTATTAACATACAGGCTAAAAATTAATAATTCGACTGTTAATTTTGCAGCAACAATCCTTCAAACACTGGCAGCTGCATTTGCAGATTATTTCGTCTTCCAAGCACTTCCTCAACCTGACGATAAACAGGGCAAAAACGCAAAAAAATCTAAGAAAAAGGAAAAGAAAGTGCCAATATCAATTCCGTCTATGGGGGTAGCGGAGGTTTGTTTGATATCAATTTCAAGCTATGTTGTTAAAAAAACTAAATTAAAAAAGTAAATGTAACAATAATAGTAATATAGTTTACTACCAGCCTACTAACTCATTAATAACTTAGCTTTTGAAGCTTTAAGATTCGTACAGGTTTATTTACTTATTTTATTTACTTATTTTTATATAAATTTTACTTTAACGAAACCAAAATGACGAAGTTACTCGCTGTCTTCTTCTCCAGCCAAAAAGGTTGGTGATTCCACGAGTTACCACAACTCAGTGCTCCTTTCCACCGATTTTCCATCACTCGAGAATGATTGACACTTCTTCTCCAACCGCCATCGAGAAACTTTACTTCCAGCCACCAACACTTTGGACGAAAAAGAAGACAACCGAGGAACTGCTTACAGAGAGGAAAGAAAAGAGGGACAGATTGGGTAGTTATTTTATGTCACGTTTTTTCGTATCTCTTATTTTTATTTAAAGGCTGGGACGTAAAATTTGAAAATTATCTTATTATCATATTTATATTGCTGTTTAATTTCTCTTTTTAATTTAAAGGCTGGAAGGTTGAATTTGAGTATTATCTCATGCCATTCCTTCAAAACGTCCAAGAAAAAGTGGATGAAATTGAACGAGAATCGAGTGATAAAGTCGAAAGACCCATTCTTAAGAAAAAAGCTCGTTAAAGTCCTCGTTTACATTTAAAAACTTAAGCCGAGAGCAATTTGCTTTTATTGAAATGAATAAATGAAACAATTTCAAAATTGTTTAATAAAGTAAGTTAATTGACTTTTTTGAAAGGCTGTAATTTTAATAATATTATTTGGAAATACTTTCGATACAATTCCAACAATTCAGTCCGCAACGTTAAGAGTGCTTATTCAGTTGTTTACATGTCGCTCAATATTATTCAATAACTTCACAGAATCAAAGCGTAGGCGTTGACATTTCAACTATTTGACTTAATTAAGAGTCACTCTGTAAAAGCGTTTCCATTCTTTGAGCTGAACACGCCTCACATTGTCAAATCTCACCGTTTGTTTTTATGCGTGCCTAACGAATCAAAACAGGTGGACATGATTCCTCTTAAGTTCTTTCATTCATTCATCGAATGAACTAAAGCTCCGATAATTGGAAACGAACGCTAGGCGAACAAAAGGGGAATCAGAAAGTCAGTGCCTTTGAAGATAGTCCCTCTTAATAATAATAATACCTCTTCATTCAGACTGGTTTGAGCAAAGGAAGGGAGTAACACCTACGCTTAACATGCATGCCTAAAGAATGGCCGTAGAGAGCATTAGAATAATTAACGGCGTAACTGATACTGAATGCGTTGGCTTATGCGGGTTTCGTGTTGTGATTGGTTTGCTCTGAGAATAAGAATGAATGAGCCACATAACGGCACTTAACCAATATCACTTCGTGTGTGTCGTTCTCTAGTGTCTGCTTCCGATATAATCTCTCTATTTTACCTGATGGTAGCTCATTTCATAAGTAAGTTAGAGTAGATTTTATTCATTACTTCAAACATTTTGATCGCTTAATTTATCAAATAATTTTAAAGTTCTGAACAAAATGACAAGAAATCCGAGTTCCTTCTTCCAATGGGTGAGACACAAATTTTCATTTGCTTCCAAGAAAAGATATGCAGGTGCAACAGTGGAAGAAGGTTACTTCCACTACGAAGCATTCAGACTCGACCAACCAAAAACTAAATCTTTCGATGACCTGGAAAATGGTGACATTTCTCACTCTGCAATTGAAAATGAATTGTCAAAACCACCTTCTCCTCAGACGGAGTTTACAGAAGAACTGAACGAGAAAAACTCCGTCGTTGAAAGTCTTGAAAAGAAAAAGAGCGCCAAAAGGAACAGCGGTGCCTTCAAATCAAGGAGAAATTCAAAAAAGAAAGAACAAAAGAAGAGGATGACAGTGATTCCGACTTTTACAAATTGTTCTGATGAGAAGTTTAATACTAGCCCAAATGAAAATACTTTCAGAAGGTCAGTTAACAGATTAAGTCGACTAAGATTTTCATTTGTTGGAACCCTGAGGAAAAAGTTGCACAAGGAGAGCGGTTCAGCTATGCATGATAGCCGAGATTCAAAAAACAGCCCAGATGTTTCTGCAGCGACTTATCAGCGCTCAAAGAGAATCATGTCTGCTCCCTCGTTGAAAGGTTTAACAAGCAAATCCCTTGCGGACGACATCAATGTTAGACATTCAGAAACGAGTGAAAATTTGTTCAAATTTTCTGGAGACAATATCTACAAACCCAATTCAGCTTCGATGTCTGAATCTAAATCACAGACCAAACGTGGCCTGAGCCAATCTAGTCTGACTGAAAATTGCAAATCACAGATGACCTTAAATGTAGAAAAAGAAACCCTTAGTAGCAACGCCATTCCATTAGTTAAAGTGTCCAGCTTCTTCCAAGCAACTCCGTTTCCAGAAGTCAAACTTTCAAAACTCACGTCACCCACTAATGTTTTATCTATTTCCAGTAACAACGAGTACATAAGATTCAATGTCTGCCGAGATAAATCTCACGATAAAGCTCCTCAAAGTCCCTCACATAGAAACTCTGATCCATACGTCAACCTGAAGTTTCACCAGCTCAACTTATGTCCTCCTTATGGAGGGTCGCAAGAAAGCATCAAGGAAGACAATTACTGTTTGAAATTTGACGAGTTAACACCAGTTGTGCCGCCCAGAACTTACAAACGAAACTTTCGCACTTCTAATTTTACCCGGAGTGCACGAACTTACCAGTCGTTCTCTAGCTTCAGTACACTTGCAATTAGCAGCAGCAACGTCAACAAAACCATCCAACAACTACCGAAATCCGTCGCCACAAAATGCGAAGCGTTCTGCAAACGAATAGATGCGTTATCCACGGATTATCTCCCGATGAATATGCATCCTCTCTCAAACAAACTTTCACTTCTTTGAAAGATGTTCGATAGACTTGTTTTAAGTGTGATCCTTTATTATATTAAAGATGGAAGTTGTTGAATTTTCTCTAAGACCATCTAATAACTGCCTAGTCCTTGTGTTTATATCAAATATAAAGTATTCACTTCATAATTGTGAGGTTTTTTAATAAAGATCGAACGAAAAATAACTTATTGACTTACAAAGTGAACAAAGCAACCTCAAATTTCCAGGTGATGGCGCACGACGTCAGGCAGTACAGGAGTGATTCCATTCCAAACGCTCAATACTTCTCTTCCGGATCGATATTCGCCCTTTCAATTATTGCAGCGAGGTATAAGATCCATAAAATATTCGTACAGAAAATCATTGCTGGAGTTGCATTGGGCTAAATTTTAAATATAAATGCCAGAAGTCGGGCAACTACGAGTGAAGGTCATCAAAATTGTCAGCATTAGCATACGATAGACTGTAAACAGTGTCACATTTGCCGCTCAGTGGAACAGTCTAGTCGTTGATTTGAAATTATAGATACGATCTTTCGCTTTATTTGGGAGAGTCCATAGTTTGCTACACTCACTTTAGAGCCGTCCAAATAGATTGAAACTAATAAGCATTCTCAAATGTGTTTATTACTGAGTTATTAATGGGTGCGAGGTTTAGAATGACTCGAAAATGATTACGATCGAAGAGATCATAATTAACAGTTTATATCACCGT
Source organism: Whitmania pigra (assembly GCA_021613335.1). Classification (NCBI taxonomy): domain Eukaryota; kingdom Metazoa; phylum Annelida; class Clitellata; order Hirudinida; family Haemopidae; genus Whitmania; species Whitmania pigra. Next base: position 1,349,818 of record JAJTWR010000332.1, read on the forward strand.
TTAGTTTTTGTGAGAATAAGAAGGTCCGACTCGCATACTATTTCTGCTGAAAACAACTCAACAAACGAAGGAAATCAAGCATCTGGTCACAGTAATTCTGGTGATGCTGTTGACAGGGGTCTTGGTTAGAGTTTTTGATGGTTTTAAATACGTTTTTTTAAGCAATCACTAGCAGTATTAATATAATTTATGGTACAAGTAAATTTATTATCAAGTTATTGTTCAAAGCATCATTTAAAATGTGCAAATTTTCTAAATGTGAAACTAAATTGCTCCAGGTTTTCTGTACCTTGGACCAAACAGAAAAGAGTCTCAAACAGACCTGTCTAGTTCAAGAAATGTTTTTGTGGACACAATAAGATTAGAAAGACCTGCATTGAGTTTAACTGAACCAACTCTAAGACTTAGGAGGAGGAGGTATTTTTGACCAGCCAGATTGGCAGAATTATTGAGATTGGAGAGCTTCATCTGACAACAAGAAGAATCAAGTCATCCACTGAGGTGCAAACAGATTTTGAGCCAATATGGTGTTTCAATAAAAGTGGTAGTCCGATAAAAAACTTTGGTTCAAGAGAATCTCTTATTAATCTGGAAAACTGCAATGAAATATCTCTTGTCAGACTGGAAAGCCTCGAGCAACCAGAACAGAGATCACTTCTTGTCATCAACTCGAAGTCAGATTCGAGGGAGCCGTGCAAAGAAGAATGTCGGCAATTCTCCGTCGAATTTAGTCAAGAAAGCAAGGCCGATGCTCGTCCTAAAATTTACAACACGAAGCTCAACAAATCAAAAAGTTCAGATGAAATGGTTAAAAGTGCGAAGAGAAATTCTGTGGCAAATGTGCAGCATGATGAATTTGATAATTTGAAAGAGGGGCTTATGGGCTCTTACAAAATTTTTAACCTCACAAATGAGGGTAGTGAGATAATGGTTTCAGAAGAAATGTCGAATGAGTCCTGCAAAGAAAGCGACGCCCGAGAGCTCGGCGGCATCGGCGACGCCTTAAAGCCGACTTCGTTCGTGAAATTCGTCATCAACAGGATCGACGCCGAGGGCTACGGATCGGACGTTCCCGTCGGTTTCATTCCGGCGAGCGTCGACTACGGGGAGATGAAATTCCAGGAAAGCCGGGATCTGACTTTCGAAGGCGACTCGCCTAAGATCAAACCTGTCGGAAATTTTTTTCGAGAGAGGAGAAGATCGTCTCAAAAGAGAAGCAAGTCTCTCAGGAGGTTGCACGGTGGAATAATAGATAGAGAGAAGTTGCTCAGACACATCATGTCTTGCGGAGCCCACGAAAGTCGCAGGCGCTCGGTCGGTTTCAAATCTCCGCACGACGTCATAACCATCACGGATTTCAAGATTTCTCCGTTGCACCGTTTACATGCATTCAACTCTTCACAGTTTGATCTAAGGAATCAAAATCTCGAAGAATTTTCACAAGAGGGGGGCATGGAATCGAGTTCGTTGAAGTTCGACAGGAAAAGTCGAAGCGAACGTTCTTCTCCCCTCATGATGGCTTCCGGAAGGTTCCTCGACGACGACGCTCTCAGTTCCTGCACGAGCGATGAATCGAATCGAAAACATTCCACGATGAAAGGCATTCCGTGCGATACGTTGTGGAATGCGAGCTGTGATTTTCCGGTTTCGTACACCAGCAATTCCTTGCCGGACGACAGCTCCCTCTCCACGTTCGATTCGTCCACTATGACCTCATCCTTCGATTTTGAAAAGCATCCCGATTGGATGATGAATCTTCCAGAAAAACTCAAGAATCTTCCACTTTCTCAAATCTGCATTCCTGGTTAGACAGCAAATGTTTAAATTTTTTTTTAAACTTTTAACTTTTAATAATAAAACCTGTCTACGAAAGGGAGCCATATTGCTCTTGCAATTGACAAAGACATGAAAACAAGCATGGACTTTTCGAGGTGTAATTACGAGATGGCCGAGTTCCTTCGAAAACTTCCGAACCTGCCCGTCTTCAACAACTTCAGACATCAGATGAAACACATCTGGAAGGCTTGGATGCCGAAACAATGCTTGTCGATTTATGACCAGCTGGTGGCCGGATCGAGGTCATTTATTCTGCCACGATCGTTCAATAATTATTAAATTATTGGCCTGCATAATTTAATATTAATTAATTTTCTAACAAACCATTGAAAATACCTTTGCCAGGTATTTAGACATGAGAGTCACGAAGCATTCGAACGTGTTGTACGGAGAGCACGGCCTTTACACGGGCCAACTGAAGCGCTACTTGAAGGAGGTCAGACTCTTCCTCGAGGAACACAGGCAGGAGGTTGTCGTTATCCATCTCCAACTTTCGGACTTCGTGGAGTCTTCGGACAAGAAGCACCTCGTGACGCTGCTGTTTCAAGTCTTCGGCACGAAGCTGGCATGCTGGGATAAAGAAATGCACGGCGAGAAGTTGAAGATCAACTTTCCGTCGATCGAGAGACTTCTGAGGTCCGGCAAGCAGGTCGTAGCCTTCATGCCGTCAGAGGACGTTCACGTCCACGCCAGGAACCACATTTTCGGAGGATCCGTGTGGCCCGACAGCCTGGTGAGCATCTCTGCTCCCAAGAAACAAAGCCTGGATGAATTGAAAACATTCCTTGACGACTGCTACTCAGGTTTTATACAAAATCAAGACCAGAGTTGCCTCGTGGTCCTCAGGGCAGTGCTTTCTCCAGACATGAGCATGGTGTTTGGGAGGTACGACAAAAGGAAGTCCATGAAGGAATTGTCGTTCATGGACACTTCTCCCCTGCTGGTCGATTGGCTCTCGTCGGACGAGGGGAAGCGGCATTTGAACGTCGTCGCCCTCGATTTTATCGGTGCACCTGGACTCGTCAGGTGCGTGTTGGACCTCAACAACTCGAAAGTTGAAAAGCATGAGATTCGTCAATAGCTTGTTAGTCATATTTCAATGCACTTGACCAAAATGTAGCAATACAATCAGTTTCTTTGGTTAAAAAGTGTGTTTGAAGTTAATTAAAAAAAATTTGTTAAAGTTAATTAAAATTATGGCTTCCACCAGATTTTCTTGGTGCGTGATGTGATAAATGCTTCGTAATGTCGTTGTGTTATCACTTTAGAAACTTATTTAATGCAATGAATGTCTTGACAACGTGACTGGCTTTCAATCTACATTGTAATGTATTTACATGCTTGAGTATTCACTTGCAGACCAAGCGACTGATTGTTTTTTGTGGCATCTCGAGTTATTTTGGTTTAATGACTCACAAGTTTGCATGTTTCGTATGATCTTCAAGGGCATCGCTTCTTCATCTCGTTTACTTTTACATTTACATTTATTCGTGTTTCTTGTGAAACATTTCCATTAGCAACTCATTGGATTTCTTGGTCGATATTTTTTTCATTTTTGTGAATGTGTGACGAGGTTGTTGTCGCACGTTGTTGGATCAAACTTAACACGTGTGACAGTTTCTAGGGGATTATGTGGCAAATCCAAATCAAGTATATTGTGATTTCAGTCAGTTTTTATTCACCATAAAATTGCATTTTAATTTATATTTGATTAACAATTTGGCGAGTTTAAAGTATTTCGCACGTTCGTGCAATTTCAGCTTTTACGAAGTTTTCATGGAATTACAACAATTTTTTTTAAATTATCTGGCTTGCAAGTGCCTTTCTGAGAAGATGGATTTGATTGGATTGAGGTATCGATTGACAGGTTACTGCTTTCAATCAGAATTGGTTGATTATTGCTTTTGATCATTGTAGTTCCTTCAAGGGTTTAATTTTAATCATGGTTTTACCATTGATTTACTCAGTTTTTTAATTTATTATCTTGCTAGCTGGTAATTAAGAGCACATTCATATTGAGAGATTCAAAAATTGACAAGATCATCATTATCATCATCACCTTGCAGCTGCAATAAGTCAAGGAGGGTTAAGTTTTAACCTAAAACACTTGAAAGCTGATTGTTCTGACGTGAACACCTGTGCATTATGTGTCAGACTTTCATTTGGGATGCTACGTTGTAGACGCCATTATTATTATTATTATTATTATTATTATTATTATTATTATTATTATTATTATTATTTTTACTGTTATTATTATTATTATTACTATTATTATTATTGTTATTATTATTATTATATTATTATTATTATTATTATTATTATTATTATTATTATTATTTCATCATAACAAACTTGCTCTTTATGTTGTCGCAGTGCCGAATGACTTATATCTATATGAATTGACCTTGAGTACGTGCATGAACTACAAAAATATTACTTAATTAATCAATTAGTCAGCCAACAGAATTGTTTGCATAACTAGCAAATGAGTCTTGCAGTCATCCATCTGTCAACTGCTTCATCATCCTTGTCATGTTAACCTCCCACTGCTTGTTGCAACATCAACTGCTCCATTCCATCTTCATTGTTTGCTTTGGCTGTCATTTAAAATTAAATTTATCCATTTTTTTCCAATAAATGTGTCAATTGCTGAGTCAGAAATAGATAAAGTGTTAAGTGGGTTTGCAGAAGAGCATCGAGATTGTTTTTATTCTTTTCTGAGGTCGGACTTTGGAAAAAAGGAAAACTACTTTCATGAAGGTGCCAGCATAAAGCGTCGTTTTAGAAATAAAAACCAGCTGAAACCACTTCGTATAGATTACTTTCTACTTTGCCGAAATTCAAGTAATATTCGTTTAATTGAACGCATAAACAAGTCGTTAATATTAGCATTAATTATTAATATAATCTAAGGTTAAAATCGGGTCAGAGTTGGTGTTGTTGGTGGTTGTGGTACGAAGGAACACTCGAAGATGAGCGGTGTGTGGTTGGCGATGAAGCTTCATTGAAGTGCGTGAATCATTCATTTCATTTGCTCTGACCCGTTCAACCAGAAGATGTAGTCCAAGTGATGTCTGCAGCTACCGCTGCTGGTGATGATGATGATGACTACGACGGTGATAGTGATGATGGTGATGGAGGTGATGATAAGTAAGTTAAAAGGCAAATTATTTCATAATTCATAATTATTCAACATCAACCCATCAAGATCGAGAGAGATAAATTGTTCGATGATGATGATGATGATGACGACGATGATGATTATGATGATGACTTTGATCATTTTTCCAGGCACGACTGACTGCTGACTCACTTCTACTCTTGCAGGTTATTCACCTGCTCTTTTCCAGTTCAAGTTGCTGGAAGGTCAATGGATGATCATCCAACTCCTCAACAAACGCCATCTTCATCGTCTTCCTCCTCCCGGCTTCGTAAATGTTTATAAATGACTTTATACTCTCGTTTTTTCTTTAGTTTTGCAACTCGAGCAGCGCTACGAAATGTTCATTCTGATAATCGTCTGCTCACAACTTCTTTAATGAACCAGTTTATGAGGAGGCTTCGTCGTCCTTGACCTATTAGTTCTACGACGATCGTCCAGCATCCAATTACTAATAGCAAAATTAATTATATTCATATTATTATTATTCGGGTAATCGTTTTATCGTTCGACTGAAGTCAACAAATCGAGATTTTTAAACTGTTGCAAGCCTTCGAGCGTCTGTTTCCGTCTTTTGAGAGTTAACTGCTCGTGAGGAGAGAAGGTTGAACTGTTTATGACTTTTATTTTCCTTTCAAGCATTTCAATTTCAATGTTCATCCGTGTTGTTATTGTTGTTGTTGTCATAGTTGCACTCATAGTTGTGATGGTCGTCTGCTAATTTAATCTTCATTCACTCAATAATCATGCTCAAATGCTTAGCTTTATTGCTTCCCTACATTGTCCTGGTTTAATTGTTTCATTTAATAAAAAAATAATAAAACGAAAGACTCGTTTTTTAGCAAATAGTATTAATAATGTTAATATATGTATTATTATATTAATTAAATAATTAATCGTTATTATAATAGGTTAACGATGTTAGTAATTATTGTACGCCGAAAGTTTTAGCTTGTTATATTAAAAATAAGTATACGATGCTGTGATAATGATGGCTTTCGTTGAAGTCTTAATACTAGGCATCCCGTAGTGAAACTTGTATTAAGCGATCTTTATGTCTATTAGTTAATGATAATGATGATAATGATGATGACGACGGCGGCGACAACGATGATAATTGTGATGATGGTAATGGTGGTGGTGACGATGACGACGACTTTTTAAGAAAGCAAAAAATATCGGATACCGTTCTTTTTCAGAGTAATAACTCAGATGATAACGGGAAAGACGATGATAGTGATCACGATGTTGATAGATGATCACGAGATGATAATAGTACTCACGATGATGACGTACACAGAAAATTTCCACTTTCTAAAGAAGATACCTAGAAGGCATAAAAATTTAAAACAACAGTAATAATGTCGTAATATTTCGACATATTGTGATATTCTACTGCGAATATTATTATTTTATTTAATTATTTATTTATTATGTTAATTATTTATTAAATTATTTAGTTTTAATGTGTTATTATTATCATTATCATTATTATTATTATTATTATCTAAAAGTTTATTGTTATTGTTTATCATTACTGATTTCTCTCTCGATCATGTGCGATGTGCATTTCGATACCAAAACCCACTTTTATCATCAAGGAAAGATGAAATAGAAAAAATAAGCTATCACTCTTATATCATTCAATCAGTTCTATTTCTACTTGTGTCATCATCATCATCATCATCATCATCATCATCATCATCATCATCACATCATCATCATCATCACATCATCATCATCATCATCATCATCATCATCATCATCATCATCATCATCATCATCATCATCATCATCATCATCATCATCATCATCATCATCATCATCATCATCATCATCATCATCATCACATCATCATCATCATCATCATCATATCATCATCATCATCATCATCATCATCATCATCATCATCATCATCATCATCATCATCATAATCATCACTCCCACATCATCTTCTCAACATTTTCTAAATCTGCATTACTCAGCTGATAGCGACGAGATAGTTCTTGCTCTGAGAGTCTGGTGAAAAAGAGATGGAAAGAGAATGAAGAAAGAAAAAAACGAATAAAGAAAGAGAGATGAAGATGAGGTGGAGGGGAGAGAAGTTCTGATGCTGTATCGTCTCGGAGTTTAGTTTAAATCCGCTGCACGCAGGCTACGAGCGAAAGTCCACCTTTCCTTGGGTTTTTAACGCTGAATCTCGACATTTTCCCTATTATTGAGGACATCTCCGAAGCCATCTTGCCGAGCGTTTCGACTTTAGGAGGGGAATTTTCTTTGAAACTATTTCACTCTCATTCCATCCCTCTTCTCAGACCTTGCCTGGATGTGGAGAATGCTGTTCTGATGCAGTGGAAAAGTTAAGCAACGCCGCTTACGGAGTAGCTGCTCAAAACAATCTTTAGGTCAGGAGAGACATTAGGATTTCTTGTTTTATCTAGGAAATGTTGTTGTAGTAGTTAGAAAAACAGCACTTGATTATGTCGTTGTGATAAATTATCAACACCGGCATTAGGATTTGTCTTTTGGGAAGCATTAATTAGTGCTTAATTAGTGAAATTTTATGAATATACCTTGTCCGACATAACTCAAGGCCATGTCTGGTTCGAACGATTGGTTTGGTTCTGGTGACAAAATAGTGAAAAAGGAGGAGAGGGGCATTCCTGGACTTAACGGAAACATTGGAACCAACCCTGGAGATTTTTTGAAAGATTTTGAAGAAATTCCGGGCTCAACACTTCCGGTTGAGTGTCAAGAGAAGAAAGTCTTGTTGGAAAAAAACTTTTTTCCATCCTCATGTTCATCGCTTTCGTCCTCACCATCATCATCATCGACGTCTTCCGAGATATCCTCGACCAGTAAGGACTTGTCAGACGACGAAGGGCGACCTGCCAATGAGGCAGACGTCGTAGAAAATCGTCCAATAGGCGCGGATGACGATGTAGAATCTTCTGCCGGTTGTATATCAAACTTTAAGGCGTTCCTTAGCCTCATCAATTTAAACAGGTTTGTTAATAACTCTCGAAATCTTCTTTCAGGTAACTCCAAAGCGACCACCTCCTACAAACGACGTTCTCTGTCCATTTCCTCATCGTCATCTTCCTCGGCTTCTTTGGAATCGTCATCACAATCATCCAGATTTTCGTCGTCTTCTTGTACGAAAGGATCTTCGATTGGCAACTCCTCTTCTGTTTCAACGTCGTCCGAAGAACGTCAAGTGGTTCCGGCAGAACTGCCCTCCATATCGAACCTCACTGGAGAAATTTTAGATGATTCTGAAATCTCGCAGGAAACGATAGTAGAGAGCAGCTTAGAAGTGCCTGCTGGAACAAACACGAATGAAGTAAATAATTTGGAAATAAAACAGCCGCTGAAAAATACATGTGAGTTGGAAGAGACAGTTGCAAGAAAAAATGAAGAAATTCAGTTCGACAAAAGACCCACTCATGAGCAGAACAGAATAGATAACTCCGCCCCAAACGAAAATAAATTTGAAAATCAAGACGATATTCCTGAAAAAGAACCAATTGACTCAAATTCCTGTCTTCAATGTACGCTCGTTCCAACTGACAATAAGGAACAAGTTTCGGACATAAACTTAGAAATCGTCGACAAATCTGTGGAACATCCGACCGAAAGTAATTTGGAAACTGCCAATTTCCAGGCTGACGAAGGAGCAGACATGGCCACTCGGAACTACAGCAACGGATACAACCTCATTCGCGATCCAAAGGACTCTCTTGGGAGTCTAACAACGAAACATCTGCTCCTGGATTACTTACACGGATCCGACATTTTCAACAAATCTCACCTCCTCGCCCCAAAATCTCTGAAAACTTACGTTCCACCCAGTTTATCCAGGTACAACGATACTTCTAATTATCCAACCTCGGGTCCTTCCCTAAAGGATTCTCTTGGCGCTTCAACGAAATCTGACAACATCACAGTTCCTCCGACCTCCAAATATATCAAGTATGCCGATAGGATTGCCCTGAAAAATGCCTCAAAAAATGAAAAGATCAATTTTTCAAAATCCCTCGACGAACAGTCGCTGAAGGTTTGGCTTTCAATTTTGAAACGTGATTCGACCTCTTGAATATTTTTTTAAACTTTAATTGCGAATTAAAATCATTTTTTACCATCTTAACGCCAAAGAATTTTAAATCTCCCAGACAAACGGTGAATGGGCGCCAGTGAGAAGTGGATCGGGACCCAGTGAAAGTATTTCAACAAAAGCTGGTGAAAAGAATGAAAATGAATCTCAGAAGCGGCCTCTCGTCGAAGACGACGAAGAAGGACATCTTGTGTACAAAGAAGGAAGCATCATAACCGATAGATGTTCGTATCTCTTTGATGTTGCAAAACAATGTTTGAGTAACGTTAAGAGCAACGTGGTGCCTGGTCTTACCAAATTTTCAGATATTTTGATAATTTATTTCTCTTATTGCAAGATCAAATCTTAAGGACCGTTGGAGAGGGCACGTTTGGCAAAGTGGCAGAGTGTCTCGACCTAAAGTTTGTGAATTTTTAATAATTCTTTAATAAATTAATCACTTTAATGCTTGCGTTTTTATTCTTTTTTTCAGAGAACGTATTCGAGTGGCCTTGAAGATCATAAAAAACGTAGACAGATATAGGGAATCTGCAAAGCTAGAAATTAATGTTCTCCAAAAAGTAAAAGAGAAAGACCCAAAGGGGGAGAAGTAACTCATTCTTTAAGCAATATTCGAGCAGACAAGAAAATGTTTCTAGGCATTAATATAATTACATAAAAATGCCTAACATTTGAAAATTATTTGCTTGGAATCCAGTGTAAATACATAGACATATTAAATTTAGAAATATTTAAGTTTCCCATTAAAAATCACTATGACAATTTACTAAGTCTCAGAGATATGTTGTGACATGTGCTTATCCAGTAAATAATTAGTGTTGTTTCAACAACTTTTCAGTTTGTGTGTCCTCATCTTAGACAGCTTTCAACACGGTGGACATGTCTGCATATCGTTTCCGATGCTGGGACTCAGCGTTTATGATTTTCTGGTTAGTGAACTTACTCAAGGTAATCAAGTGCGGATTGTCTATTATGTGCACCTAGGATGTCTGTCATTGTGATCTTTGAAGTACTTCATCAAATTTATAATGTTATTGCATTCACTACCAACTATTTATTATGTAATTCTTTTTCTTACGGACATTTGGAAGGATTTTCCCTTCAAACTAAGTTGATGAATTCACCTAACTACGGTATGATGTGGCCGAAAAGAATTAGAAAAGACGATTTATTACTAATGTGAGTATGTGACTTTGTTTACAGAAAGACAATTCTTACCAGCCTTATCCAATGGAGCAAGTTCAGCACATATCGTACCAGCTGTGTCAAGCTGTCAAGTGTGAGTGATTGGATATGACTTACAATTATTACTTACAATTATTCATATCGCTGGACTTATTTAAGACTTGATGTGCTATGATAAATATTCAACAAAATTCAAACTACTACTGGTAACTATTGCATTAATTTAAAAAAATTAACAGTTCTGCATGAAATGAAACTTACTCACACGGATCTGAAGCCTGAAAATATTCTGTTCCTCTGCTCAGACTATGAAATTGTTCCGAGTTCTCAAATCATAAAAAGGAAGAAGGTATGGTTTAACCATGGAAGGATATGAAATAATAACTATTATAATAATGTTATTATTAATATGTTCATCGGCACCGTTATTATAATATAATTATAATATTGTAATTGATAACAATAGTCTTAGTTAATAATTCCAAATCTAGAAACCAGATTACAAGAAAGTTTTGAACACAGAAATAAGGCTGATAGATTTTGGTTCTGCCACGTTCGACCATGAACATCACAGCTCAGTCATTTCAACCCGTCACTACAGGGCACCTGAAGTGTTGCTTGGTAGGTTTCAGTTTTCAATTGAATTCAATTTGTAGCAAAATAATTGAGCATGTTGGCGGAATGGGTAGCGTTCCCGCATGCAGCAGTAACAACAACAGATGTTGTGTGTCATGTTCGCAACCCAGCCTGCATTGCAAGGGAGCGCCCTCGGGTAGGGCCGCTTTATGAATAGGGGATCGATTAAGAAGTGCCTTCACATCCTACCTGGATACATAAGGCACTCAAAAAATCAGATAAATAAATTAAAATATATTAATCATGCAGTTTCTGCTATTAATAAACATATCTTTGTTAATTTGCTAATCAAGCCAAACTTGTAACATATTTGTTTTATTTATGATTAATGAAATGCATTGCAGATGAAGAATGTTCATATCATATTGGTAACTTAATCCTACAACTAAAACTGAATCTCTGTAATAATTTTTTTTCTTTCTAATAATTGATTGTTAATGATAATCTGTGCTAATAATAATCCTTCCAGATATAGGATGGTACCAGCCATGTGACATCTGGAGCATCGGGTGCATCTTGTTTGAGCTTTACACCGGCTTTACACTTTTTCAGGTTTCAAATTCAAAGTCAATTTATTTGTTGATTTTAATAAAACTTTAATGACTCCATTTTTCCATCAATTACATCAGACTCATGAAGACAAAGAACATTTAGCAATGATGGAGAGAATTCTTGGTTCTTTGCCTTACAGGATGACAAAGAAATCAAAGTAAGAAAAGATGATGTCTCATAAGTTATTGTTGTTAATAATGTTGCCTCTCTAGGACGGGTTATTTTTGGCACGGAAGACTGGAATGGGACTATCACAGCCTTGCAGGGAAATACGTCCGGGAAACATGCAGACCACTTTATGTTGGTGTCATTTTGTTGACTATCATTTTCGATTGTTAAGGAAGATAGTAGCTTAGTATTTATACAAGTAATTAAGTCTTAAATATTAGTAATTATGTTAAGGCAAATTAAAAATTGCTAAAGCTTTAAAGGTCTCTGAAGTTGGCTCTGTTATTAATCAATCTTTTAAATTACTTAAGGATATTTTAAAGTTTAAGTAGAGAACTTTCCTATTGCAGAGGTACCTCATGGCTGACACGGACGGAGACCGCCACCTTTTTGACCTTGTTGAACGCATGCTGGAGTACGAACCAGCCCAGAGGATACCTCTGGCAGACGCCCTCAACCACCCCTTCTTCTCCAAAGTCAGGAGGAGAAATAATTAGTAATCGTTGGAATGCTCGTAAACATTTTCACAACAAAACATGTTCTTTTGTACGAATTTTGTTCAATGTAAATGGATTTGATGGAAATGTTGAGTTTCATAGCTTGTGTTTTTATATTGATCTCGGTTAATTAGCCTTTTTTGAAAATACTATGCAGCCCTCACTGAAATAATGCTGATTTCACAAATCATTTACAATTTGACAAATCTGGATTTCATCCAGCTCAGGATGAAATGTGCAATGAAATTCACATGAGGCCTTCTTGAAACGTGCAATTGAATAATTTCTGCAACTGTAAAAAACAAATATTTTTTTGCCAATAAAAAATTATAAGATTTCAAAAGCTGGATAAAATGTTAGCATGTGTATTTCACTGGGATTTATACATTAAAAACAAGGGCCTTGAATTACTTAAATTAAAATATCTCAAAACAATTCAAAAAGTGAACAACAGGTAATGTCATAAAATAAGTTATGGAAAATTTAGTTTCACATGAAATACATCAGCAAGGTACGATGGTTCTTGAAGTAAAACTGGAAGTTGACCATGTCTGAGATTCCTCCCAGGTGAAGTAAGGTCGAAACAGTTGATACTTTATTGCTTCTGTGACCTTCTCGTTAATTTTGCTCGAGTTTTGAATGTAAGGGTTTTTGGTGACAGCATAGAGGAAGGGAGTTTTAAGGAGAGAATAACGAATGGGCAGCAAAACTTTGTCGACAGTTTCTGGATTGCTTCGATCTGGGCTGTGCTGGATCCAGGCAATGACGGCCTTGAACAGAGCATATTCATCATAACAGAACCTGTCATCTGACAGCATCTCTACGATAACATCTGCAGCAAGATTGTTCCAGTTGTCGTCATATTTCTCTCTAATGATCTGATTTCCCATCCTGGCCTCCAAATTGAAGAGAGCAGCTTGATATATTTGTTGATCGTGGCAGAGTCTCAACAACTTCAACAGTGTGCCTACAGAAAAGGATTCACTTGGAATTATAGAAGGTTTGTCATTAGGGCTTGATGCAAATTCATTTGGTGCAAAAAATCCTGGATGAGAAGCCATTTCCAGTTGAAATTCCAAAGGATTTTGAAAACTCCCATTGCTCATGTCATTTGATGGAGTGTGGCGATATGAATGTGAAGGTGTGCCATTCTGAACAACAAAGACTTTCAAACCAGTTTCAATTACTTTGAAACATTCATTATAAAGTGGTTTTATGTCGTATTTGTCTGACAAGAGGAACAACGGTACCACATTAGAATTGTTCAGCGATATAGTACCAGAATAAATGAAATAAAGGAAATTTTCAAAGTGCTTGATGCAATCAACATCTTCATGCAATTCAATAGCTGGTTGTGAATTCGTGCTTTCGACCCAGTTGCCATTAAACATTGATGCAAAAACTTCGCTAGCGGCAGAAAGTATGTTCCGATGGGCAAACAATGTAAGGTCGCCTACCAACAATTTGACGTCGCTCATTTCTGGACGGTTGAACATGGAAGCACATGCTGGCAAAGACGAAAAGCAATACTTCAAATCTCCAGTGTCCCTCAATAAGGGCCTTAAAACAACATGAGGATTGTTCTTCACGTTGTCCATATTTCAACAGCCGACAGAAACACAATATGCAGGAACAATGTGAAAAGTGGATTTGCATTTAAGCACAAACAATTCCAAATTTTTAGTAAGTTTTTATTTATGCAAAATAGTTGTTTGCTTTTACTTTCTAATTACATTGTAGTCAAATTTTTAACAAATCAAATTTTTCTAACACGTTATAAAATGAATTCACAATATCTGACATTGCCTACTTGTGTCCATCAGCAAACACTTATCATATAATGATAAAAACCCAGTCTTTAAGCTAGATGAAGCTATCAGATACTCATATTTAATAAACATTGCAATTTTTAGATTATAATACAGTCGAACCCGGTTATGTCGTCGGCCTAGGGGTTTGCTAAAAGCGTCGAGATAACCGAAAATCAATATGGCGACTGCGTTTTAACATGAGCTTGCAATTTTTTTAAAGTACATAATGTTTGTTAAAAAGTGAGAGTGCACATGCACGTGTTTTAGGTTTTTCTTACACAACAGCAATTGATATTTGATATTGGTAACAGCAATATTTGTCGGATTAAGCCGATGGGTGGCCGTGGGCCCACTTGGAAGGGAGGCCCCCTTTCCAATTCCCCTTATTGCACACGCCACAACATTACATACTAGTAACCTAATATATAAATACTTCGATCACGAGTTGTACTTACCAAATTTATTTATAGTTATAATAATTTAATTTTCAATAAAAAAATAAAAATATAATATAACCAAATAAATATGGCTAAAATCAGAGAATGAATGAAGTTATAACAGCTATGATTACAGTCCAAATATTTTTCTAGATTTCCGTGTGGCAAAATCGCTGATGGTGTCACTGAAATTTAATTTACGCAGTACATTTGACTCGATGCTTATGATTTGCAGACCATTGTACTTGCCACTCATTGCGTTCCACTGGGCCATCTTTCTCCATGTATCTCAATACAAGGATCAGCTGGTCAATGTGGGCTGCATAGGGTGTAGAATCCAAAGAGATGGAGTAGTACTTTGATTTTTTTAATCGAGAAATGATTTCTCCGAGGACTTGTTCACCCATAAAGCTGATAAGCTTTTCCACTATTGTAGATGACAGAGTTTGTGTGTCCCTTGCCGCGATTGGCTTGAGTTTCGATATGCTGTGCAAGAAAGTTGCCTTCAGATGTTCTGTTGACTGCTCATGACTACGTAGATGTTCTTGTGAATGTTTCCAATCACAGAATCCATGTGACGAAAGATGAGAAGACCCAGGTTTTGCTGTATTTGAGCACATCAATCTGCACGTGAAGCAGTAAACAAATCCATTAGAGGAAGAGAAACATAGCCAGTTCCTAGCTATAAATTCTCTATTATGATTTTGACGACGGAAGAGTCCATTTCTGCTGGAGCATCTTCAGGCTGATCAGGTTCTGCAAATTCATCACTCCTCTCTGACATTTGTATTGGTTGAACAGTGAAGAAGTGGTCCAATTTTCTTAACTTTGTTACTTCTGCTGATGATTTCATTGCTGCTTCCTTCGCTTGACGTTTTTAGAAGCCCTAGACTCCCAAGTTCTTTAGCAATTCTTGTATCTGTCTCCGTCACGATTGCTGGTAATCTGAAAATAAACGAAATGACAATATATAGAGAAATTGGAAATTAACTCCCTATTTTTAAATATTACCAATTTATTTAGGAATATAATTCTTATAAAAATGAATATAAAACTAAAGTGTATAGCATGAAATTTTATCTAAATTGAATTTAATAATTATAATATTGATGACGTAATCATCATGTTATCATCAGATTTATTTGCCATACCGCAATGGAATGCATGCAAATAGAATTTTAAATATATTACAACATATTAAAAACTTATAAGCATTATAAAATAGGGAGTTACTTGCAGATCACCCTATAGATAAAAGATATTTTTGTTTAAATGCTAATAATATGCCAGGCATACTAATACCTGGTATAATATATTTTAGGTTTTTCCAGTGGCATAGCAACTGTTTTGCCGTTAATAATCTTTTACCGTTAATAATATGTTAGCAGGCCGCAAAACAATTACTAAACAACCCCTTGGTGTGTCAAACCAGCCTATTCAATCAGTCTTGGAAGTGCTAGGCAAATTGTTGTCCCAACAACTTGTTCAGAATGATTGTTTAGGCAACTACTCAGATAAGTAAAACAAATAAATATTGAAAGAAAAAAAAAACGAAATACTAATCAAACTTACCGAGATGCTTCCGAATGCAAGTTCTTCAATGTATAAATTGTATAAATTGCGAATGAATGTAGTTCCATCAAGCGTATGGAGGCAGAATGCATGAACAATATGCTTGAGTCTCGGACTATTTCCATATATACTCTTATTATCAAAAGAAATCACGATCTGAGGAACAGGCGTGACTTTATGAGAGCCTCGTAAGGTGATTCTCTATGATGTGTGGCTCGCATATATAGTACATCAATCGATGAGCTAAACCAAATGCCAAATTGAAGCCTAACTCTTCAATGGCCTATTTATCAAGGACTACTGATTTTGAAAACATACCATACTACACATTTTGTGTAAATTTGATCGACAGTCTATATTGATGGGAGGCCCTGGGCTCGGGTCCCGTCGCCCCCCCCACACTTAATCTGGCACTGCTTACATGTTTGCTAACAATATAATGCATGTGTGAACTAACAGCATAGATTTACCAATTCGCAATAAGAACCACTGTCGATTCTCGATACAAACCTTTATAATTATTTTTTCCTACACTGCAAACTCAAAGATCGCTCACAAAATCCCCGTTGATGGAAAGTTTGGTTGCTCGCGAATTTGTGAACCATTGAAGCACTGCATCGTCGACATCTTTGTGCTCAGCCACTCTAAGTTTTTGTCTTGTTGGATCAAAAACAGACTTCTCGTACATTTGCTTTATCACTTCGGCTTCCTTTTCCATTCTGAAATGTTGTTGCTGGAATGCCATGCTGACGACAAAGGTGTGTCGGTTCTGTTTCTTTTTATAGCCGCCGTTTGGTTTCATTCTTTCTCTCTATTGACTGATTGTCCACTTTTCTCTTAACACTTCCATACTTTTTTTAGAACTAAAAAATAGAACAGAAAAAAAACCAGAATAGCTACAGCATGTTACCCTTCAGACAAAATCAGTAAAGGTGAATTGTGTTCGGCGACATAAATGAATCGACGTAACCGATGAGAAAATAATAAGGCAAAGAAGGAATTTGGCGGTTCAACTTCAAAAACGTCGACTTAATAGGGCTGGCGAGTTAACCGAGGTCGAGTTAAGTGGATTCCACTGTATTTGCGAAGTACGTTTCAAATGCTTTTTAATAATGTTCATATATCAATTGCATTACAATTTTCAGTTTTTAGATATTATTTTGAATTGGTTGAATTCATTTACAAGCCTGCTTATTCAATAACCATGCAGCTCCTAGTGATCAAGTGAACATGAAAATGTTCATTAAAACTTCTACTTTCAAAATATATTTAAAAAAACATTTTTTGGATTGTGGAACAACAAGCTTAAAAACAACTTATTTTTATTTTAGAAAAACTACGTTAAGTTTTATATAACCTTTATTTTTATACATACAGTACAGGGCCATTAAGCCGCATCTAAACCGCTTGACTGCGGCTTAAATTTTTATTGATAATGTATATATTTGATATGTAAACGAAATCACACATAAATTATAGTTTTGCTGTTCAAGAGGCTGAGCTGACAGGCAAAAATGTATACATTATAAAATGTCAGCATTTTGCATTTATCCGATTTGTTGAGAATCCTTAATTTTTAACCGATCCATAATTTATTGTAGCGCCCCTACCCGAGGGCTGAGTTGCGAACACGACACATGACGACTATTGTTGTCCGCATGCAGGAACGCTACCCATTCGGCCAAACTGCAAGTTGTAAAGATTAAGATTTTGGTGTCTAAAATGATGTCACCCGGGTGCAATTCACAACCCCTGCACCCCACAGTGACGTCAATGGTTCGAATGCTTTTAGGTATTTTGGAGTTTGATTGGTATCCGGAAAATTCCAGGTGTCCCTCTGCGATTCTATTGCCCCATCCATGAGCCTGTCAGGTTGCATTTAATATAACTTATCAATTGATGTAACAACATGCGAGCCGCACAAAGAGAATCACCTTGCCAGACCCCAGTCAATCCAGATCAGTTCCTTAAGAAGATCCAGATCGTTAAGTTTCAAATTTTTAAGCAATATCAAATTTCAATTTGGTCAGTTCCGAAAAGAACATTATAAAGTGGAGATTATTTATAACGAAGCAAATGATTAAAAATTTGTAAAAAAAAAAAACATTTTGGTAAAATATAAAAATAAAGAAGAAGCCAGCAAACTGTTGAGTGCATCGTTAGCTTTAAGTCAGCAAATAACGTACAAACCCTGAAGTTTACACAGAAGCATTTTAAGTGTTTGATAAAAAATCTATTTCAATTTTACAAAATACATTTTTATATCTTAAAGACTATTATTTTGGAATGAAATAAAAACGAAATTATTTGTGGCAAGTCTTTCCTAACTGAAAAAATGACATTTAAATGTTAATTCATTATTCGGATAATAAATAGACGAGAGATATTTCAGAGCACAAGTTAAAAAGCACGTGACCAACTAAAATGTTCTGTTTCCAATGTTGCTACATTTGTTTGTATTCAGAGCAGGCCCCACGAGGGGGTTGCAGCCGGTTCGCCGCACCGGGGCCTAGTTTAATGAACATTAAAGCTCAAAATTGAAATGGCGTGAAATTTTTATTGTTACTTTAATGCTGAAAGGGAAGAAAGGAAAATAACCCCTCCACCTCTTCCAGGGAGGCCCACCTAATTTTTCCAAATACAGAGTTTTTTATGTGTGTGTGTGTGGAGGAAAGAATAACAATTTAGAGAGCTGAGCTGAAAATTAAAAAAAAATTATTTTGATTCTTGACTTTATATTTTATTAAGTTTGAGCAACTTTGTATCATTCTTTACTATTTTATACCTTTGGCTTTTTTGAATCATCTAGATATGATTAGTGGTGGAAAGGGGCCGGAAAAAGTTTCGGAAACTTTTTGTCGGCACTTTTTTCTCTTTCAGAGACCCCAGTGGTATTTGTGGACTCAGTGTGTACATCAATGTATAAATCCTTTATTTACTAACAGTAGCCACATAGTGGAGACAAATGAAAAAGCTTCTGCTTTAGAGATGGGCACGCAATATTCATTTCAGTAGTGGTCTAATTTAAAGAATGACCGATTAAGTAAACATCGATTCGCTGAGAATTTTAATTTACAACCAGACACCTGGATAATTAGTTCAACAGGCTTGTCTGTGATTATCTGAAGTTAGGAATCTGTTAGGTCAATTCCAAAATGCTTAATTTTGCTTTAATTGTTAGCCTGTTTCATAACGTTTTAAGTAGAAAAATGATGGCTTGTGTTGATCAGCTGCTTGCATGCCAAAACACTTTAAACAATTGTTAGAGTCCTTTATTTAGAAACATGATATATTTGTCTATATAAACAAATGTAAACCCGGTCCGGGTTTAATTTTTAGGTTAAGTACCTGGTTAGATATTTTAGATGTTTTTATTGTCGCGTCGCAGTTTGTGTTTTGGAATGAAAATTATTGCTCTATTAAACATTTTGCGGATATCGAAAAGAAAATTGTATTTAAGACGAGGAAACTGCTAGAAGAAACGCGTAGAAAATTGTACATTTCTGGCTTGTGCCATTGTCGTTTCAACGAAGAATTTAAGAATCAATAATTACAAAGCTGGTTCTCCAACCAACAGTGTAGTATTAAGTAAAACCGTTATTATTTATACCTACTTTAAGCCCTGATTCATTTCTTTTAATTAGGATTCAGGTGAAATGTTTTTAAAGCACTAGATTTGCAAACGATTATTTTGAATTATTTTGAGTTGGTATTGCATGCAATTTAATTTCATGTAATTTCAATAGAACAAATAAATTTCATTTATTTAAAACAGTCGAGTTGAAACTATTTGAGCAACAATGGAATTGAATGAGGGAACAACTGTCAATCAGAGTGAGATCATTGGAAAACTTGCTGGAAAAGTTTTCAATCACTGCAAAAAAAACCTTGAAACTGGATCAATATTTGATATTCCTCGTTATCCTGTTGAGGAAATTCAACAGAAGAAAATGGTGGAGAACCATATCCTTGCAGAGTATGTGTCCAGAGATAACATTTCAAAAGTTTAATGCATGTTTGACTTTTGGATTGTACAATATTTTCCAAGACTTTGTTACCAGTAGATGGACTTATTATCTATATGATGCTCTAAAATATTTTGGCTGGCGAAGGCATTACTTACAATTTTAATTGTCACTGATTTATAATTATTTTAGTAAGTTTTATTTGTTTAAAAATGTTTTACAATTAGTTTGCCAATCATTGCTGTTAAGCTTTGTTTATGTTATGTTTGAAGATTGCAAAAAATCTCATGTTGTAATTAATGTTTTCATGCTTACATTGTGCTGAATAACTCGATCAAGCAATGAAGTGTGCACAAAAATGAAATTATTTTTAGAAGTGTTATTTCTCCTCCAAAAATGAAGAAGGACCTGAGAGACTTGATATCCTCTGACAACCTGAAGTCTGATCCCATGAAAAGGTCAAAACAACTCCTCGACGTTGGAAAGATTCCTAGTTATCAAAGGCTTCAAATTAACGGAGAAGACGTGAGCGGGGTGAGTTCCGTTTTTGATTTAAATTGTAATTATTTCGCTTTTGTTTAAAGTATTTTAATGTCATCAAATTACCTGTGAAAACTTGAAGAGTACATTTATTTGATTTAAAATTATTTCATTGTCTGATGCATTGTGAGTGTTTTTCATGGCCGTTTGCAGCCTTGAATGTTTTTGTTGCTATTTTTGTCATGCAGGTTTGTTTTGAATACGTTTTTGAGAGATTAAAAATAGCTACCATGCCCAATGAAAACAATTTAAGTGCCGTCACTTCAAACGTGCGTTAAATATTGTATAATTTAAATATGATCAAAAATTACATGTAAATGAATAATTTAAACATAATTGATGTGGAAAGAATCAATTTATGATGAATTGTCGTCGAGGTTTGCTTCGAAGAGCTGGTGCATTCTTCGAACACTTTGATGAAGGCCCTGCTGATCAGACACAAGTACATGAAGATGTCCCTTCAAGAGTTCCCGAAGATCACGGAAAAGTTTCTCCACGTGTCATCGTTGCCCATGTCTCCTCAGAGTTCCTCCGTTTCTTTCCAATGTGGAGACGAAGACTTGAACGACCTCGAGATGTGTGGTGAGTGGATGATGCTCGTTTTATCATGAAAATCGATCTCATCTTAATCCGGAAGAACTTTGCGTTTTTTGCACCAGATGGCATCCTCGACGACGATGACGAGGCGGAGGAGATTCAGAACGATCCCGACTTGTTCATCAAGGAGCCCTTCAAGTACGACGGGACGGAGGATTCGGACCACGTCCTTTTCATGAGGGATGGAGTGGTTCGCGTTCTGAAAAGCTCCTCAATGCACGTGGAGGGAGAGGGAACGGCTTATCCTTTCCCGAACTTGGAGGAGTACATACGCGACCAAAATGAACTCATAAACATCGCATCCGACGGACCGATGTCAGTCGTTGGTTGACCAGAGTTTAAACTCGAGACGTTAATAAATCTGTCGACGTTTTAAAGTGGAAATTTGTTTGCAGAAAGTCTTTCTGTTATCGCCGTCTCATGTACCTCTCTTCCCGCTACCAACTGCACACCCTCCTCAATGAACTGCACGAATTGGCAGCCCAGAAACAAGTTCCCCACAGGGATTTTTATAACGTCAGGAAGGTGAGCCACTCGTTCATGTGATTGCGTGAATTGTAATGCTTTATTTTGTTTTTTAAACTTAATATTTATTTATTTTAATTGATTATTTAACCATCGATTTGGAATTAGTTTGAAATTGTTTAATTACTTTTCCGTTAATAACTCGTTAACCGATCGAATTAACCGATGCGTAAAACATCTTTCCCTCGGCAATTCCGCTCCCTCCTCATCGAACCACGCGTGTTCTTCGGTCGTTCCACATTATTTACGTTATTCTTGGAAGAATTCGTGGAGGTGAAAACATTGTCGGATATGTTCTTCTGCTTCTCTTAACTTCCTTATTTTTGGCCAACTCAACAGCTCCTTCTTCGATAGACATGTGAACATTTACATTTTTTTTTTACAAAGGGGCTGAGATATGTCAACATTTTTAATTTTATTCACAACCTATATATTTTGCCGCTACTGTCGTTTATTAATCCAATTAGCATTTCTTCCCTCTCATTCGATCTAATAATTCTGAATGATGGAGCATTAATACAGGTCGATACTCACGTTCATGCTTCCACCTGTATGAACCAGAAACACCTTCTGAGGTTCATTAAGAAAAAGATGAAGACAAACTCGAACGACGTCGTCTGCCTCGGAGATAATGGCATTCCGATAACTCTGGCCGATGTGAGTGCATTTTGATGCTAATGCTGCTCATGATGAGCAGGTATAAGTGATGATGAGGATGATGACTAAGAATGATGATTATGATGTGAATAGGCTTGAGGTTGCTATGGATATGCAGTCATGAGGTTTTGAGATGGTTATGTGAAGGTAGGTATGATTGCTCTTGATATGCACTTTGTTTATTGTCATTATTGTTTTTCTTGTTGCCTCGTTTTGCGAACAATTTGGGGAGCTATTTTCATGATGATTAAGCAGGCATTCTACCAATTAGACTGATGGTCTTATAGCTAGTTGATGCATGCAATGTTTCATTTTTTTATATACTATTTTAAGCCTTATTTTGATGACTTCTTCACTATAATTTCACCAGCCATGTGCTGCCTGGTCACATTGCACATTTCATGAGCTCACATTTTTTAACCGTTATTTTTTACCTGTTTTTTTTTTAAATTAGTCTTTATTTTATTTGAAATTTAATATTGAATTTTAAAAAATTAAAACATTTGCAGGTTTTTAAGAGCCTTAATCTGACTGCATATGATCTCAGTGTTGACATGTTGGATGTTCATGCTGTAAGATGTTTAAGCTCTCATTTCCTCGTTGTCATTTGCATCACGAATTATGGACATTTTTAAAGTGCATTGTTTTTCCAGGATCGCAACACCTTCCACAGGTTTGATAAGTTCAATGCCAAGTACAACCCTGTTGGGGAGAGTAGATTGAGAAAGATTTTTATTGAGACAGACAACATCATGAATGGCAGATACTTTGCTGAACTTATTAAAGTTGGTTTTAATAGTCTCACTTCATTGAGCCATAATTATTAAATTAAACTATTAAATTATTAAATTACCTATTGTTTTGAGTTATGTCTTATTGAGATATTATTTCTCTCAACTTTTTTTGATGGTGGGCATTATATTTATATCTACAAGATTCTTTTTATTCAATATTCTTTCTGAAATACCAGGCCTTAAAAATCTAAAAATGTTATGTTCACTTCTAGGAAGTGATGGAAGATTTGGAGGAAAACAAGCATCAGAATGCAGAATACAGGCTTTCCATATACGGACAGTCGAGGGACGAGTGGGACAAACTGGCAAAGTGGGCAGTGGATAACAATGTCTACTCCAACAATGTGAGGTGGCTCATTCAAGTCCCGAGGCTCTAGTGAGATTGTTGTGCTAATAAGTAGAATTTAATAATACTAACGATTTAATAGTATTTAGTGAATATTAATCAAGGATTAATCATAATTATTTAATTAATTGTGAATTGTTTGCTTGCTTTGACTGGATCATTTTTAAATGGTTAATTTACACTTCAATCAACTTAAACAGTGTTCAAATCAATTCAATTGAAATAATTTAAGAATGTCAATTGAAATCTTCTAGTGACGTCTACAAGGCAAACAAAATTATGAACTGTTTTGAAGAACTGTTGGAGAATGTTTTTCTGCCCTTGTTTGAAGCCACAGTCCAACCTTCATCTCACCCTCAGCTTCACATGTTCCTCAAATATGTAGGCCTTCACATCAATTAATAATTATTACGTAATCATATTACTTCCAATATTGGTACTTGTTTACGGAAATGATGAAAATGCAAATGTTATTCCCCGAAACATCTTTCCAGGTCGTGGGATTTGACTCGGTCGACGACGAATCAAAACCAGAGGTTTCCCATGTCGACGGATGCATGATCCATCCCCAACTGTGGACTTCAGAGGACAATCCACCTTATGCATACTACATCTACTACATGTTCTCCAACATGACTGTTCTCAACAAGCTGAGAGAGTTAGACATTCTGCAGCTGTAATAATTAAATTCAATATAAATTAACTTAAATGCAACAAATGCAATTAAATGTCAGTTGGATGCATTGTTCCTTTTTTTAATTGTTATTGCTATTTTTTCCTTTTTAAAATGAAAAAAAGTTATTTTGGTTTCGATTTACTTTGTTTTTAAATTTCAGAGAGAGGGGAATGAACACCTTTGTGTTGAGGCCTCACTGTGGAGAGGCAGGACCGGTGGAGCACCTCGTGTCGGGGTTCATGGCCTCCCACAACATCTCCCATGGACTCATGCTGCGCAAAGTCTGTTCAGTTTAAATTTGCATCATTTATTCGATTTAAATTGCCACTCTCGTACTCTTTCAACTTACATTTTTCAGAGTTAGCTCTGTCTCTTGCTTGATATAATTTATTTATTGATTTATTTTTATGATTGTGTTTTTATTTCAGGCACCTGCATTGCAATACCTCTTTTACCTGGCACAGGTGGGCATTGCCATGTCACCACTCAGCAATAACTCACTCTTCCTCAACTACCACAGAAATCCTCTCCACGAATTCCTTGGCAGAGGTCTCCTTGTTTCTTTGTCGACGGACGATCCACTGCAGTTCCACTTCACCAAGGTATCAACAGCTCTCATTCAACTTGCATTCAAATATTTCATCTTGCTGGAATAAGCATTCATAATTAAACTGAGATTATTACAATCATACTTCAGCTACCTAATTATGGTAGACTAATAATTTGATTGTGTTATGTTTATATGAATGACAGCTTGAGTTTCATTAAGCTGGGTTTTATTATATTATAAGATAATTAATTTTGTTCAAGTCATCTCCATGGTTTTTAGGAGCCCTTGATGGAAGAGTATAGCATAGCAACTCAAGTGTGGAAGCTGAGCTCTGTGGACATGTGCGAACTGGCAAAGAACTCTGTTTACATGAGTGGATTCTCACACAAGGTTGAGCATTTGTCTTACTGGAAATACAACTGGCACCATTAATGGTTGATACTTATCAAAATTTAAATTATAAATATGGCATGATGAACCAATAATATTAATTACAGAACACAATTAATAATATTTTTTAGTATTTAGTTATAATTCAGTGTAATACTATAAAAAATAACATGCATTTTTTATTTCTTTTTATTTTGTATTCTTACAAGAACTAGTTTTATAGTCATAAACACTCGACACTTTTGTTATCAGATAAAACAGCACTGGATTGGAAAGAACTACTTCAAGATAGGACCAGCAAGCAATGACCTGCACAAGACCAATGTACCAGACATAAGAATCAGATTCAGATACGAAACTCTTGTACAAGAACTGAAAACTCTGTTGTTTGTGACATTGAAGCTTGAAAACAAATCCATTGATGACTAATAAACATTAGCTTAGCGATAATAGCCACTCATTGCTTTTGCTGTTATTTAGTATTTCTTCTGTCTGATCTAGATCAGCATTCCATAGCCAACTACAAACTTGTGTCATCTAGTTCAATGATGAATCATGATTCGCAGTCCATCCGTCAGTTTGCCACCAACAAATCCCTCGTGTTTTTGAAAAGTTCAGTTTAAGATGTTCCAACCTATTATGTAGTTTGACATAAATGTCCACATTTTATTTTACAGCATTAAATTTGTAGACTTTCAAATTAAGACTTGCAGCATTTTTTTAACATTTAATTGACATGGATACCATACGTCGTAACTAGCATAATAATGTTATCAGTTCATTGTATGTTCGTCATCTTGAGCATTTGTAGCCTTTATTGAGCCACTTTTCAGATTACAATGACAACTGTAATATAAATCCTTTGGGGCCAATTATTCTAAATCACAGGATTTGTTCAGTGTGCTTGGATGCTGAGTTACTGCACTCCATTTTCATCAGCATATTTAAAACTATCAATAAGAATTTCTGCTAATCCAAAATCAGAATTTTTGTCCAACTGATTATAACCATGCTCTACAAATAAGTTTAAAATGAGCAATGCGGCCAATTTACATCCTGAAAATGGATG
Organism: Whitmania pigra; assembly: GCA_021613335.1. NCBI lineage: Eukaryota > Metazoa > Annelida > Clitellata > Hirudinida > Haemopidae > Whitmania > Whitmania pigra. The sequence goes on from JAJTWR010000332.1 coordinate 1,375,898, forward strand.
ATTGTTACCTTTGCTGAGGGTTGTGCAATACCAACCAAAGATTTATTATTAAAAGTTAAGTGCCATGATACTGAAACATTTAACAAGACATGTAAGGAATAAACAAAGCACAATTGCTTTATTTCGACCAACATAACTGGTCAACGCCATATAAAATATTTCCATTTTGTCTTTTAGTTCAGTTATATTAAGGCAATGGTCCCCGATGTTTTGAAACAAAAACGTGAAACGAGCACTTGAAACAAACACAGCCATCAAATAAGACCATTGTGAGTGCAGAGGTTGTCCTTCCATTACCACCTTGGTCCACTTCTTCCCCTGCCTCTGGGTCCTCCTCTTCCACCCCTTGGTCCACCACGTCCCCTGCCTCTTGGGCCACCTCCTCTGCCTCTGGCAACTGCAAGAACAATGGTTTAGTTGTAATGTAATGCAAGAGATATTTATTAGTACATAGTGCACAGTATACAATAGCAAAGAAAAAGCAAGAATGTCTTTGAACTAAAATTAAGGAAGCAGAAAAATTCAAAATGAAAATAACCTGTGCTTCTTCCCCTGCCACGGCCCTTTGGAGTGTCATCAATTAAAAGTGAGTCCAGGGGCAGACTGTCAGGTAGAATGTAGTAACGGATGTTGTTCCCTCTGATGCTCAGCGTGTCCAACATGACAGGATCTTTGTTCTTCAGAGTCATTTTCACAGACTTGAGATGTGTGTTCATACTGACATCAACACCTATTGCGATCAAATTATCAGCATAATTTCAAACCAGAATGTGTGCATTTACTTTACATAATGCTTCATAAAATCATCCAAAAATACCCATAAAATTATCATTAACAATCTATGAAAACAATTAATATGTATGTAGGACGTATAAATATTGTAATATATTTAATCAATAGTTCAAACATTAAGAGTAATCGCATAACTATGCATCAAACTTAATATTATCTTATGTAGATTAATTGGTAACTTTAGGCTAAAAGCTCATAAGACTGAATAATGCAAGTGAAAAATGAATACTGAAAACTAGCAAGATAATTTTTATGTAGTGTTTAACCAATTAAATATGACCGACTAATACCTGTGATAGTTCCATGGACTTGAGTGCCATTTTTTAGCTCAATTGTCACTGTTTCATGACTCAATTTCATCAAAAATCTAAAATATCAAGAATTGCAATACATAGAGACATGACTCGTTAATATATAGCCCGTCGTCCCACTAAAGATGGACGATAATATACAATTTCCAACGCTAAACCACAACTGACTAACTGCAACGTCGGCCATAATCTTTATAAAAACTTATAATCAAGCTTAAATTACACTCAAACTAACCTCACGAGCTTCATGACTCAGTTTATGTATTGCAAGATGATAAACGAAATCAAGCGCCGATAGAATGCTGCCAAAGACAACGAATTATAGCCGACACTAGTAGCTTCAAAGCAATAAATTAAATTGTATTTAAAAGAAACAAAAAAGTTTTTAAAAACAACTTATTTATTGTAAGTTAAATTACATGTGCAATTATAAATAAAGTTTTATTTTGTTGGTCTTAGGTGTCAAAACAAAAGTTAACTGATTACAAAAGAAAGCTGGTCAGGGGCCTGAATTGCGATGGCTGGTTTTATCAAACTCGTTCTACTAACTGTGTCGGCATTTTTTGTAGTTCCTAGTGATGCCAATTCAGATGAATTTAACGAAGAATTATTTTTTAAAACTTTACCGAGTGGCCATATTTATGGACATTTCCAGTTCGTTACGACATGGAACACTTCATTAAACTCTCCTGCATCAAAACATTATCGATTGTTTCCTAGAGCTTTGGGAGAAATTTTTGAAACTTATTCTGTTAAGGAATTACATTTAAGTTTTAGTCAGGGAAGATGGAGACACGAAACATGGGGATATCCTGTCATAGATGCATCATCTGGTGCAGAACTTTTAGCGTGGTTTCAGGCTGACAGAGACAACATAGATTCAGCATGGCTTGGGCTTATCAATGTTCTATCAGGAATGTTTTGTGCTTCTTTGAATTTCATGGATGCCAAATCAACAGTAATCCCTGTCATGAATTTTCGTCAAACTGGTGTTACAAGTGACAGTTATAAACGCCACTTTGACAAGCATGTCAGGTATGCAGTACTTGCCGATGAGAACGTTTGTACTGAAAATTTGACTCCATGGAAGAAGTTATTGCCATGTGGTTTAAAAGCTGGTTTATCATCATTGCTTAATGCAAATAAATTATATGATGCATCATATCATTCTCTGGGCATTCACTTTCGCCATACTTGCATAAACGAAGATTGTACTCAAATAGGACTCGAGCTATCACAAACATTAGGAGTTGTGTTTGACCCTATAATAAATCTAAGAATTTCAATGAACAAACCTGATTGGAGCTTCAAGAGGCTTTTCGGGAGAATGATAAGTAATGCTTGTCCTTTAGCCTCCATTTCTAAGGTTTATGTTGACATATCAGATGGTTCAAGAAACCCATTTCTTAATTTGCAGCCAAGTGAAATTGCAGAGACAACAAGAAATGGAATAGATTTGAAATATGCTGTGTACAACATTCCAGATTATGTTTCAAGCAACAAAGCTTTTAACTTGGAAGTTAGTTACATCCAAAATGCAGCAGAGTACCAGGGACATGCTCCATTCATAACAACAAATAGATTCCAAACTGGCTATGGTCAGGTTTTTGGTGGAGTGATGTGCCTGATTTACAATAGACATCCAACAAAAAGTGTCAAGGCCACTTACTTGGAGGTCATTCCACACTACCTGCGAATGTATTTTCATACTCTTAAAATTGAGTCTTTCAAAGGAGAAATTGGAAATGTTGGTGATGAAGGCCAAGAAGTGAAGCCTTTGAAACTTCATTATATACCAGGTCTTGATTCTGGTAGACCATACCACTTGGAAATTGCTTTCGAGTTGCCATCTGATTCTGTCACCAGAATTAGTTTCCAGTTTGAAAGGCAGCTTCTCAAGTGGACCAATTACCCCCCTGACGCAAACCATGGCTTCCCTGTGGCTTCATCGGTTCTGAGTGTTCTTCTTCCTAGTGCTGAGAATGTGACTTCTCCTTGTAATGGCCAGACCCTCATCAGAAGCATGTTTGACAACAAAACACAGGCTAACGATCATCAGGGTTATTTTGTCAAGATTCATACGGAGCCTCTCCTTATTATGTTGCCAACGCCAGATTTTAGCATGCCATATAATGTCATATGTCTGGTCTGCACTGTCATTGCAATCTCGTTTGGCTCTATTCACAACTTGTCTACCAAGTCTTTTGTCAGATTTGATCCAGAGAAGCATAAGAGTTTTTACATGAAAATTAAAGACAAAATTTGGAAAAAGAAGGAAAAAACTCAATAACTTTTAACTTTCCAATCAAATGATGTTTTCATTTTTTCCAGTTGAAATGTTTTGAATTATCTCCTGTTGATACACGTTTATTTATGAGTAGCTATGCTAACAATTGTCAAAGGTACATTGTTTATATTTTGTACGTGTCCCATTTGTATTGCTTTGCAACATATTGGGAACATCTCAAAAATTTGTGAAGTTCCAAATTAGATCATTAAACGAAATGTGCTGAAAAATAAACGATTTGTCAAGATATTTATTTATTTTAATTAAACCAAAAAACGTGATAACTAATGCACTGATAACTAATGATTAGAGTAAGTGTGAGGATATAGAGTGCATTAAAAATTTGTAGTCATATAGTAGTTAATTTTGAAGGTTATTTTTGGTGAACTAAAATTTACGGAATGTTGTTGGCTGAGGAGGTTTATTTATTGTTGAGTCTGTTATGCGAAGTGGGTATGATCAAAATAAAAGTGAGATTCTTTCCCTTACAGGTCTAGTCTCTAATCCGACATTTTGCCCAGCCGTAACCTGTTGATCTGGGCAAATCGGACAATCCGTCTTCAGACTGCACGCTCCCCAACAGCTGTGCTTGCTGGGGTGACATTGGAGAATAGAGGCCTGCTTAATTGCAATTAATTTATTGTAAATTGGGTTAGATTGGTTTGACCCTTGACCCCGCTCAAGAAACCTCGTAAATCGTCGATCCTTTAAGAGATTATTTGAGGAGCTGCTTTGGTTATGTATATCCCAAAAGCAATATCATATTTTTTTAATCATGCACACTTGTGTTAGAGTGCCCTATGTCGTTCAAGTGATTTAAATGTAATGATCTTTAGTGTTACTGCCATTAAATCGTTGATATTAGTGTTCATTTAAATTACGGTCTTCATTTCTAGGTTGATGCTGATTTACAAACGCTAGAGTTTTCAGCACATTTTTATTTGGAAATTTGAGTTTTATATATTGATTTGTGTATGAAAAAAGTTCAAAGCAAATTCTGAAGCAATTTAATGGTCAGTACTGACATGTTGCTAAGAATGTAAGTGACTTTAAATGAAGGTAAACATAAAAAATTTTAAATAATTTGTAAATTTAATTTAATTTTTATATACTGTTTAAAACAATATTTTTAAAATCTAACGTTTTAGATTAAAGTATCTCACGAAAGGTCTTTGGTTCGCAAGTCTTGTTTTGAAAGTTTCGAGAACGTGAGTGTGTATTGGGGATTAAACAACTTCTTGTGGTCAGATTTTAAAGATGTCTTCCAGAGACGGTAGTCGCCTTGAATTTTTGAATTTTATTAAGTTAGGGCAGTTAGGCTACTATGGTGTGCCTGAAATCACATTGTCCTCGTGGATACTAGAGTTTTATATCAATTTTAATTTATTAGACCTCAAGTAATAATCTGTTGCATTGAATTTATGTCAATGTTTAATACAATATTTACTTTAAAAGGTGGAAAAAAGAAGCCCCTGAAGGCACCCAAGAAAGAAAAGAAGGACTTGGATGATGTGTGTAATTAGTCAGATCTATTTGGGTGTAACCAATAGACATGTGCATTTCATATGAAGCATTTATGCTTATTTGTTAATAAAGGGCAAATAGCTTCTTTATGTAATAAAATTTATCTAAAAAGTTTAAAATTATGAAATGGATTGGCTAGTATGTTATTAATGTCAAAACCTTGAATATACAAATTTTGTAAAATATCTCATGTTTATTTTTTTCAGACTGATATGGAATTCAAACAGAAGCTAAAGGAGCAGCAGAAAGCTCTTGAAGAAGCAAAAGCTAAGGCTGCTGGAAAGGGTCCCATTGGTGAGTATCGGACATTGTCTTTACGTCCATAAAGGATTTGTTATCATTAAATGTTTGTGTTCACATTTTTTGTGCAGGTCAAGGAAACAAGAAAATCACAGGGAAGAAATGAAGTGCATCATACTTTGAATAGTTTATTATGTTAGGCATTTGTCTTCTCATGTGTTTGCCTTTATAAAACAATTGAAAACAAATTTTTTTGTTTGGAATTTTCTGAAATTTCTTCTGAAATATTGAGTACTCTGGGCTGATTTGGAGAATATTTTGTTATTCGTATGTGAGTTTATTGATGTCTCGAGTGCACCGTGTTTCTATGTTCATTGGTCGGTTGCGCATTGCCAAGACGTGCTTGGTACACTTGACATCGTATTTGCAGTAGTGGTCAGGCTTATTCCGAATAAATAAATAACGTTGGACAACTTGGTTGGTTGAAACCATTAAGCCCTGCGTCAAGTTGTAATGAGCTACTAAAGTCTCATTACCGAATTGAAAGATGAAATGAACCGATGGATATTAAATTAATAAATAGTATTGATTATTATTATATTGTTATATACTGATTGTTGATAGTAAAGTATTGATTATCATGGTTCGTACAGGTCCTAAAAAGTCCCAAATTCCCAAAATTCAGTTTTTAGTACTAAAAAGTCCTTAAAAAAAAATGAGAAAAGTCCTAAAAATTACAATAAAGCCCTAAAAAATGGTAAAGATCCTAAAAAATAATAATGTTCTGAGATTTTATTAGTAACAGTTTTGTCGAAGTAGCAATTAGCGGGAAATCGGTTGTTCTAGTTGCTCGGGAACGCACTCAATTGAGTTTCCTGTAACGTTCATTGACTCGTCAGTTTGATACATTAAAGTTTTAATAGTGTGACTATATATTTGTAAATATGCAGGACAGTTCTTAATGTGCGACTGCATGGCCTAATGGTTAAGGCTAAGTCTCTCACGATGGCAGCGCGGATTCGAACCCTGCTGCGGGAGCACTGTCCTAATCGCCTAGCTGGGTAACGGACGTTAATAAAACAATTTATTGACAGTTCTTAATTCTTAAAGAAGGGAGCAAAGATTTGATATTTTCTTCAAGGAGCACATGAGCAGTTGTGATGATTATGCATTGATATGGAGGGAGTAAAAGTTTTGCTAACTTTGGGTCATGGCATCTCTTGAAAGAGGTTTCTGCATAAATAAAAGTTTGATTTGTGAAAATCAAAAAGAGATGAGCTTGAATGCAAGGAGGATGATTAGAGACCATACCAACACTGTTGGAGGTGCACATTGGTGCAATTTTAAGATTGATAAATCTGCCATGAGCCATTTTAAAGCATCAAGGAAGAGACTTAAATTTTATTTGGAAACATTACATGAGGGAGAGAACCAGGCAGCTGTAACCTCAAAACGAAAAACAAATGAAGATGACATGATCGTGCTGAAGAAGAAGCTGAAGACTCTAAAACATGACAGGGATATGCTGGACAGAAAATTTCGAATATTAATGGATATTAACTGCAAAAACCAGGAATGGGCTCTTGGTACAAGCAAACAGCCTGAGGAAAGATAGTGAGGCAAAAGCTGTAGAAATTGCTTCTTTAGAGAAAGACTTGAGTTGATTTTTTGTTTAAACAAATTGATGTTATGAACTTTCATGTATTAATTTCTTGTATTATATTTCTAAATTGAATAATGAATAATTAAAATCTAAATACTGTTATTATTGTTGGTCCTAAAAATGGAGTAGAAGGTCCTACAAAAGTCCTGAATTTTGGTTTTCAAGCTCCTGTATGAGCCTTGTATTATTATTATTATTATATTATTATTATTATATTATTATTATTATTATTATTATTATTATTATTATTATTATTATTATTATTATTATATATTATTATTATTATTATTATTATTATTATTATTATTATTATTTATTATTATTATTATTATTATTATTATTATTATTATTATTATTATTATTATTATTATTATTATTATTATTATATTATTATTATTATTTATTATTATTATTATTATTATTATTATTATTATTATTATTATTATTATTATTATTATTATTATTATTATTATTATTATTATTATTATTATTATTATTATATTATTATTATTATTATTATTATTATTATTATTATTATTATTATTATTATAATTATTATTATTATTATTATTATTATTATTATTATTATTATTATTATTATTATTATATTGATTATTAAACAAAGATTTTTGCTGTCAAGTGCCACCGAGGTGCAATGGTTGTAACGTTATCGTTGTTTGTTGTAGCTGGCGAAGTTTGAATTGCTACGTTGCAATCGTCATTCGAGTCATGGATTCGTCTTAAAATCTTGACTGCTTTCCACGTTTACGACGCTCGAATATCGCTTTTCGAGTGTGCGACTGGGAGGCATTGGAGAGGTCAGTTGTAAGCAGTAAGCTTCCAGTAGTTGGCGATTTTATGGTTTGTGTGGTCGCGATGTGAACGTCTCCTGGCATCGAGCCAGAGATGGAAGAGTTGATAAGAGAAAGATAAACGTTTTATTGGGACATATAAGCGGATCTTAAGTAGACCATTAGTAGCACCAGATGACCGATTCTTGCTTGCATCGTGTAATTTCCAAGTTATTATTCTAGACTAGCGTGATGTTATGCTGTTTTTTGTTATCTATTACGCTTTACATAAAATTGAAAAGGTATTATTATTGTTTTACAGGTTTCGCTAGCTGTTTCAAATAGTAAAAATGATATTACTAAAAAGTTTTGAACTTAACAAGTTTAAGTAATTCAATTTAATTAATGCATTTTGTCGTTAAAAGGCAAGATAATGACTCAAGCGTTGACAATTTCTGAAACCATTCCTCATACAATATCGTGTCAGATAAGGGGCCCGCATTCACATGCTACCCATGACAAACAATTCCCCCGAGATGGAGATATGAGCGGTTGACATGGCAGCAGAAATGTTAGAAAATTTGGTTTTTAGCGAATTTAATTCTATAAGGAATACAATTTTATTTCTACTAGTGGCGGTCTAGAAGCTTCAAATCAAATATGATTGAGATGGACAACCAACGGGGTCGCAGCTCTTGACCCGGGGTTCAAAAGTTCAACTCCTCACCCAACGCATAATAAAGTTTGGACTTTAAACCCGTCCAATACGTTATGCACTTAAGTCATATTAACACTGAAATTGAGTTTTGGAATGGCCGGGGGTGGGTGGTGGTGGATGTTTAAAAATAGTTACAAAGATTTAAAACCATGGGTGACATTAACTCTTTAATTTATGACTCATAAGTTATGAAAGTATTAAGCAATTAAATGTAGTCAGGTTATGTAGAGAGAAATATTTTTAAAACATTCAATAAATTGCTTCAAAATAAAGTATTATAAAGTATTTTAAGAGGGAGTTACAAATTAAAAATATGTTATTTAGTTTCCAAAACATTTCTGCAAATAATTGCAAAAGTTATTAACTGAAGCGTTGAGAAGCAAAAAAGAAACAACGAAACAAATGGCAATGAAACAATTTGGGGCAATAAAAACATCATGAACATTTCATCACGTGGCGTAACCAGAGCAACAGGGAGAGTCCATTGTGAGGAAATAGGGGTGCTCGGGATGAAATGATAAAAAATCCTTTAGTCACTTCGCACCGTGAAGGAACCATAAATGTCATCTGCAATGACTTATTTTCAGGCCGAGAAGGGAAGGATGGAGAAAAAAGAAATTGAAGTGTTGATGACGTCATTCAAGAGGAACGAGTAATGGAATTCTGTGCTGGAAAGACTAATTTCCATGATGACGCGACATCTGTTGGCAGTGCTCCATAATTCGTCTTCGGCAAACTTTAACTTTTTTTGTTTTAAATACCATAACTCATTGTTAATACTTAATAATGTGTCAATTTAAGTCATTTTATATTAAATGACATTTAATTCACTAATGTCACCTCAATTAAGTTTCACGTTAAAAATTATACTAATTAATTACTTCTGTACAATTAAATTACCAATGAATAAACCGAGCAAAAATAAATTATGAAAACCTTCATTCGTGTCAATATATGCCAACTTGATGATGAACATACTTAAGCGTTAATAAAATGAATTATTATGGTTATTAATTTACGGTAAATGTTATAATATTTTCTGGCGAAAATAAGATGTAGAAGAAATTGGATTGTTTGCCATCATACGAACGTGGAAATGTAATTATCGCCTAATTTGCACAGTTTCCGGAAAATATTACAAATTTAGAAATCATTAATAAAATGAAATAAGTAAGTGAAAAATTACATTTAATAATAATAATAATATTAATAAAATGGCATTTACCTGTTTGTAAACATTTTGAGGGTTATTATTATTATTATTCTAATATTCATTAAAAAATAATGTGAATATGCGATTTAATAAATCCAAATTTATAAACAATTTATACGAAATTAAATTTGCAGAATTCGACAAATTCGAACAATTTGAATGTCATGGAAAAACAAACAACTCGAAAAAATTTGAACTGAAATTAAAGGAAGAAGCGATGAATGTTTGCGAAGTGAGGCTTCATTGACAATTCATATTTCTCCGCATCTTCTAAAATTTATATGCAACTCACGAGAGGGTCTCATTTCTTTATGGACCCAAGTTTCAAAGCCTGCATTTGTCCGTCGGAACTTCGATGGAAACTATTTTTCACACCTCGTGTGCTCTTCCGCCAACTATTATTTATCAGAACATAGAAATCTTGCGAGGCAAAAACTAGTGTTGAGGGAGGCAAATATCATTTGCATAAACAAATAATGTAGGTTTGAACTAAATTTTTAATGTAAATTACTATTTGCATTTTCAAGATATTGTTTCTGTTATTTTTAGGAAAGCGAAAAATTTCGTAACTGCTTCAATTTTGTATATAATAATGTTAGAATAATAATAATAATAATAAAATAATAATAATAATAATAATAATAAAATAATAATAATAATAATAATATAATAATAATAATAATAATAATAATAATAATAATAATAATAATAATAATAATAATAATAATAATAAAATAATAATAATATAATAATAATAATAATAATAATAAAATAATAATAATAATATAATAATAATACTAATAATAATAATAATAATAATAATAATAATAATAATAATAATAATCATAATAATAATAATAATAAAATAATAATAATACTAATAATAATACTATAAAATAATAATAATAATAATAATAATAATAATAATAATAATAATAATACTAATAATAATAAAATAATAATAAAATAATAATAATAATAATAATAATAATTATATAAATAATCTAATAATAATAATAAATCCATAATAATAATAATAATAAACTAACATAATAATAACTAATAATAACATAATAATAATAACAATATTTTTATAATCATAACAAAATCATAAAATTATAAATTATTATATATTATATATTATTATAAAAGATAATTAAATGTACATCTAAGTTATTTGTTTAAAATTCTCATCAACTGCAGTCATTCGAATTTCCACAGAAAACAATCCCAATTTTATGGATGGCAATGACAAAACTGCGTGACTGAAATATTAACAATGTTTTATATTAATATATATTTATATTTAATATATTAATTTATATATAATATATTTTGTATTAATAAATATTTATATATAATATAGTAATTCATATGTAATACCCTAATATAAAATTATGGTTTAATATTTTCAAAATTTAAAGTATGTCAAAATCGTACATAATAATTAAGTAAGATTTTATTAGTGAATATTTAAAATAAGAATCACGTGCGCGAACAACATTTACAAATATTCACTGCAAGCTTTCGATGGAATATTGACATTTCAATAATTTTAAGTTTTCTGAATTTCGTACTGGATACTGGAATTGTCTGATTCTCGTTGAGGATTATCGACTCATTTTTTAAAAGTCAATGCAAACGTTGAAACAAAACAAGATTAAAGTTTTGAAGAAAATAATTTAAAATTAAATTCAGAAATTATTTTTATAATGCAAAACATTATGAAGCATTGAAATTCATTAGGTTTAAATTTCGTTGAATTAAAATTCAAAATGGAATTTTAGATTTTATTATCTTTCTACAGATTTTCTTTCAACAAAAATTGAGTTAATTGAAGTAAATTGAGATTTTTATGTCTCCTCAAGAACAAGAAAATAGATGGATGGATGGACAAAGAATGAAGAAGAAGAGATGATAAGAAGCGAGGGTGACTACATAAAAGCTCAGCCTGTTTAGTTCATCCCTGTTCTACAATCCTTGGATCTTCAAGTGAGGAATTGATTAAGTTTTGTCACTTTTATTCCAATAATTTGTTTATGATAGTAATAATAATAATAATAATAATAATCATCATGATCATGATCATCAGCATCATCATCATCATCATCATCTCATCATCATCATCATCATCATCATCATCATCCTCATCATCATCATCATCAATCATCATCATCATCATCATCATCTCATCATCATCATCATCATCATCATCATCATCATCATCGTCGTCGTCGTCGTTCGTCGTCGTCGTTCGTCGTCGTCGTCGTCGTCGTCGTCGTCGTCGTCGTCCGTCGTCGTCGTCTCGTCGTCGTCGTCGTCGTCGTCGTCGTCGCGTCGTCGTCGTCGTCGTCATCATCATCATCATCATCATCATCCTCATCATCATCATCATCCTCATCATCATCATCATCATCATATCATCATCATCATCATTCATCATCATCATCATCATCATCATCATCATCATCATCATCATCATCATCATCATCATCATCTACTTTTTCTTCTTCTTCTTCTTCATCACCATTTATGAGATTTAAAAGTAATGGAGATGATGAAATAGCAACACGAGGAGAATTGTTACTTATGTTAAGTTTGTTACATTCGTTATTATTGTTATATTTGTTATTATTTTTATATTTTTTTTGTTGTTATATTTGTTATTATTGTTATAATTGTTATTAGTGTTATAATTGTTTTTATTGTTATATTTGTTATTATTTTTACATTCTTTATATTGTTATATTAGTTATTATTGTTATATTCGTTATTATTGTTATATTCGTTATTATTGTTATATTCGTTATTATTGTTATATTAGTTATTATTGTTATAATTGTTATTAGTTTTATAATTGTTTTTATTGTTATATTCGTTATTATTGTTATATTTGATGTCAAAGTTACATTTGCTAAGTTTGTTGTGTTTGTTGTTATTGCTTCAGTGATTAGGAATGCTGAAAGTTGTGTGAGGCTGACAAGCATAAACAGGCAACATTGAAACTTTTGTGTTTAAATTAATTTAATTATAATATTTGCAATGACAGAAAGTTTCAAACGTTGTAATCCTGCTCATATCTCGATCGAGTGATTGGATCCGATGATTCGTTTGTAGTTCCAAAACAAATAATGAGAATCTTAACAGTTCCAATTTTCAGGATTTTATGTTACAGTTTGTAAAAATTATTGAATAATATTTGGAAATATTTGAAATAATTTGAAATTTATTTGAAAGTTTTCATGAAAAATTGTCCTCAAAAATCTTTTTCGACATTTAAATAGACATCAGAAACAAATTCATAAAATTAAATTCAGAATTAATTTGATTGGTTCTTTTTAAAACCGAAGTTTTCAAATGGCAGATGTTTTGGGTGAAGTGACGGAAATTGAAGAAGATGAAAGTTCAAAATTATGCTAATTAAATATTAAATCATTATTTAATTATTAAATTATTATTTAATTATTAGCTTATTGTTCAATGAATTACAAAAATATGAATTAAAGGCTCATAAGTTTGTTTAATCTCTCATCTCTTCTTCTGATCAGGTGACAATCTGGAAAGTGTCAAAGGTTAAACCAACTTTATTGCATGTCCCATGTGCACGTGTTTGTAATACGTGATCACTGAAGCGTGAACTTTTGATCAAAGTAAGATTAATTTCCAGAACTCCATGATTTTTAAAATTACTCACCTTCCTTTCAGAGGAATTCAATACTTTGAAAACTTACGATGGCCATATTTCAATTAATTTTAAATTACGTGTTTCATGATTTTTCTTTATTTTTTAGTTTTATAGAAATTATTAATTAAAAAAATAAAATAATTACCGAATAATGACTAAGCAGTCCATTTAGTGTTTCATTTATGGCGTTGATGAAGTCAAATAATGTCCGATTATAACGTCACTTTGACTTAGAATTATTTATTTGAAAAAATTGCGCTGATGACGATGATGCTACTAATGATGCTAAAGTTGATGATGATGACATTCACGATTTTAAAGTTGATGACGATTATGATGATGACGATTCAGAGATGAACAAGATAAATGATCGATTAAAACGATCAATAGATTAAACTCGATGTCGGAGGGGGAGGAGTTACGGAACAACAATCAATCACGTGACTGTGAACATCCGATCAGTCCAGTTGTTTGAGTTGTTTTATAAATCTGTCTTACTCGAAGAAGGATGCAAGGTTATACAATTAATTAATATTATTATTACATAAGATTAACAACAAATATATTAAACAAGTTTAACAAATAAACAACTATATTAACAACAACAATGTTTTTAAATAATATGATTAATACATAGAACCATTAACAAATACTGAGATTAATGGTCAGCAATTTTTGATAGTAATGCAAATGGGTGATATCAGTTATCTTGAATTTAATTGTTTGGAAGGATGGATTGTGTGCTGTGGACTCATTTATCAACATCGTTTGGAATTTTCGCATTTTTTTGTTTTGATTCTAATATGTGCACAACAATTACAACTCTACATTAAACAGGTTATAGCTATGTAACAATTACCAGGGAATATTAAAATATTACCCGCAAATCCAAATAATAAAACTAATAATTAGTTATTAATTAGTAAAACTGGAATTTAATTAAAATAACTGATCTTCAAATATTGTTGTATTAATATTCATTACTAATTACTAATTAATAAAACTAATAATTAGTTATTCATAACGATAAGGATGACAGGAAAGCGGTGAAATAAGTGTTTACCTTGACATTGTAACATAATCTAAAGCGACGTCATCAACTCTGCTACCTTCTTCGCAATTACCATTCGCCTTATTCATATTTATGATCACGCAATCATAATAATCATTGTCGTGGCCGTCATCGTCGTCATCATCATCATCTTCATCATCATCATCGTCAGCGTCATCATCATCATCATCATCATCATCATCATCATCGTCATCGTCATCGTCGTCGTCGTCATCGTCATCGTCGTCATCATCATCATCTTCATCATCATCATCGTCAGCGTCATCATCATCATCATCATCATCGTCATCGTCATCGTCATCGTCATCGTCAACGTCATCGTCATCGTCATCGTCGTCGTCATCGTCATCATCATCATCATTTTTTTGCAAAGTCGAAAATGTTAAAAAAAATGCTAAATTATGATTCTTGCTTTTAAATGACATTTCAGTTTAGAATTATTTGAGTGAATACTGAATTAACATTTATAAATATTTATGATTAATTGCATTAGTATATTTTACGTTAGCATCACGTGTGGATGTTTGATTTGCTAGTTATTGAAACGCTTTTATAAAAATAATGGCATAAAAATTTATTTTTTTTTAATTTAAATATGATTGTAATTGATTTACATTTGAAGTTAAGGTATGAATTAATTAATTTTTAAGCATAAAAAAGCAGTTTGAAGCGGTAAAATTAATTTATATTAATATTTTATAATTTAAATTATTATTTCCTCACATCATAGGTCATAGAACTTAATATCGTAGAACAATTTTAAAAATCTTATACAGTAAATAAACAAATTTGATTTTCCAGAACTTGTTTCGTTTGGGGAAATTTAGTTATTTTCAATTTACTAATATTTGCACATGTTGAACTTGTTTTATTCAAGTATTTTAATAAATATGCATCGAGAATAATTAATTGAATGTTTTACAAACAACAAAATATGCTGAGATTAATTAAAGTAGTGGTATTAATATAGTAATATTAGGACATCCACATTAATTAATTAACAAATAATAAAATAATAATTAATTAATATCAAATACGAACACTAAAAGATAAGACACGAGTAAACGAGGCATTTTATCATCTTCATTTCTTCATCCTTCCATCCATCTATTATCATTCCTCGATAACTCAAATGGGCTGACGTTGATGGACTTTTTATGTTCCTTTGAAATGGTCAAGGAGTCTTTGTAATTCCCCTGTTACACGTTCTTAATGTTGGCAACCCTCAAAAATGGAATCTCACAAGTTGTCTCAAGCTGTACTCCCTTCGGAGAATATTTACATTGTCCAAGTTTGGCATTTTATGTTAGAATGGGATTTCAGCATGTTTATTCTATTAAAGGAGATTTGTTCTGCATCTTAAAAATAACCTATTTTTTCATTTCGGTTTAAAACTTATTTCAATCAAAAAGGAAAACCTGGAAATGTTTAAAACCCAAAAATGATTTTTTATGTCTTAAATATTAATGCTTCATTATAGATTTAAGATATTTATCGATGATTTTAAACATTTACAAATTAAATACTTAAAAATCACTTCGTTGTTAAAAGTCGGCATGGATCTTTTCTAAAGAAAAAGTTTTAATTGAGTGACCTCACCGATAAATTCGTGTTGATAGGCTGTTGCCAAGTAACGTCATCAACAATCTAAAATAAACATAGTTTCGTTCGAGACTTAGAAGTATTCAAAGTTGAAAATTCAATTCCATATAATCGTTACAAGTTGAAGAATTTAGTAAAATATTAATTATGAAAGTATTCAGCAGAATATAAATTGTGAAAGTATTCAGTAAAGTATTAATTGTGAGAATATTCAGCAAAAGTAGTATTTCAAGTAGAAGTGATTTTAGAAAGTGCAAAAATGGAAAGAAGGTAAAAGTGAAACCCACGTGAAGAAAGGAATTGAATTGAATTGCCATCTTAAATGAGAACGTCATATGAAACTTACTCCAAGTTGCTCAATTCCATCAATTTATTCAATTCATTTCATTTCAATTCATTTCATTCATTCAATTTACAATTTGCGTTGTTTTTGTTATTTCTCAATTTTCTAAAAAAAATTCTGAACATTTGTTTGGTTCAATTGAATAATTTATGACATTACAGGATAGCAGGATAAAAATATTATGTAAATTATTCATCACAACATAAAGCATATTTCAATGCTTTTCATTTTTAATTTCAACAAAAAATCTAAGTTAATTTCAAAGTTTGAATTTTACTGTTTATTGAATTTTATTGCGATAATTTATTCATTATTATTATATTATTATTATTATTATTATTATTATTATTATTATTATTATTATATTATTATTATTATTATTATCATCATCATCATCATCATCATCATCATCATCATCATCATCATCATCATCATCATCATCATCATCATCATCATCATCATCATCATCATCATCATCATCATCATCATCATCATCATCATCATCATCATCATCATCATCATCATCATCATCATCATCATCATCATCATCATCATCATCATCATCATCATCATCATCATCATTATTATTATTATTATTATTATTATTATTATTATTATTATATTATTATTATTATATTCTTTAAAATGTCCGTTAATGAAATTTAGACATTATTCCCTTATCAGCATAATTTTGTAACTGCAAATAGTACTATAATAAGTATAAAAGGTACGTAAGTTATAATTAAAGTAATAAATTATATTGACTTTATTATAATGCGTATAGCTTCAATAATAACATTACATTCACCACAGATACTTAAAAACATCAGCTAACATTGTCGTAATAATAATTTATTATAATGATAATTATAATAATAATATTAAGAACAACGTAGATAATAATAATAACAGTACAATAACAATAATAGTGAGAACAATATTAATAGTTTTATAAATCCTTAAAAAGTTGATTGGATGGAGATTGATGAGCCAAACAAGGAAGCAATCCAGGAGACTCAATGACTTGGTTGGCGCTAACGAGTTGCGCAACCCTCGGAAGAGGAATGGTGTTCGAATGGAGCTTCAAATGGAGATTGATGACGTCACAGGCACTTGCATCGATGACGTTTATTTAGCGCTAATTAATGCCGCTATGCATTCATGTTAATTAATGTCATTAATATTGTCATTATTACATAATAAAATATAATATGATAAGTGTCATTATTGTTCCCAGAACTCGTAATTATGAAACTATAATTTAAAATTATGGTTTTATTGTTGTTCATTTAATGTTGATTTTAACGCGATACTAATAAGTAATTGGCAATTCTTCGCAGGTGCATGGAGGTTTATTAAGTTAAACAAATAATTTCAATGATGTTATTTTTATGAAGACAATACTATTTAAATACATCTGATGATAATGTTTTAAACCAGGTTGCATAAATAACTCGCGTTTAAAAAACCTCAGTTTTTGAAATAATACTGATTGTTAATTAGCCGATATTTTGAATGCTTTTAACTTAAAAGTTTTAAGCCTCCTTGTATGATGTCACTTTTCACCATTTATTCAGCTTCCCTGTATGAGGGCGCTCCCTTGCAGTTCAGGATGGGTTGAGAACCCGATATATTACAAACCATTAGCGCCGCTTGCAAGGACGCAACCCATTCGGTCAACCTGCAGATGATAATGATGATGTCAATGACGACGGTAACAACAGTAACCAATTATCAATAATTTAAAATACTTAAATTGCTAATTTAGTTATAATTTTATTTAATTACTAATTTAATAATTCAGTCGAAGTTACAAAAAACAACTTTCATCGAGCTGCTGTTGTTTGGCAAAAGTAAAGTTATTCTCTTTTAAGCAAAGTTATATCCGTTTTTATAATTTTTGGTAATTAATTTATGATTAATTTACTTTTAATGAGGAATTTTATTCTGTTAGTGAATAATGATTTGAATTTAATTATGTATATATGGATATTAATTATTTGAAGATTGACAAACGAATGAGCATTGTTTATCTTTATGAAGGCCATAATTAAATTGATTTACGATTTAAACAAATATCATTCTATATTTTAGAGGACATTTGTCATAATAAAGAAGCTAATGATGATTTATGCTTATAATAATCATGGCAATTTGGAAAAATTGTGATATTTTGATCATTTATGACAAAAACCATCATTATCATCATCATCATCATCATCATCATCATCATCATCATCATCATCTCATCATCATCATCATCATCATCATCATCATCATCATCATCATTATCATCAACGTCATCACCGTCATCGTCATCGTCATCACCACCACCATCATCATCAACAACAACATCAACGTCATCATTATCTCATCATCGTCAACGTCAATGACATAGAGGTAGGTTGGGTGGATGGATGAATGAGGGATGGATGGAATGATGGACGAATGGATGGATGCGTTGACAAAAGAATGAGCTTTGTAAATAAATTTATTTACGATTTAAAACGTATAACTTAGATAAAAGACTAGAATATTATCCAGAAAATAAATATAGAATCTAATATATAGAATAATATTCTAGATATAGAATATAAAAGAATATTAACATAATAGATTAATATTTTAGAGGACATTTGTCATCATAAAGAAACTAATGATGATTTAAGCTTGTATCATGGCAATTTAGAAAAATTAGGATATTTTTTATTTATAACAAAAATCATCATCATCATCATCATAACAAAATAGCCGTTTTGTCCTGGACTATTTTGATGCCGGGCTGTTATGACGGGATGCCGTCATCATCATCGTCATCGTCGTTGTCCTAATTATCACCTTAATTTTTACACCAAAGACGTACTAATGCAATCAAAGATCTTGTTCTGAATGATCGATGGTTTCGTGATGAAAAGAAATTCTGTGATTCTGAATTCTGATTAGAAAATTCAAGATTCACGTTTTGGTGAAAGTGTTTGAAATGTTACTTGGATTTATAACAAAAATGTATTAAATATTGAATTAATAAAATTTTAAATTTGGTGATATCCACAACATCAAATATTATGATCTTTATTATCAACTGCACGTAACAGTTATTACTGCGTGCTTCGGGCCATAAACTTTGAACTCGGTGGCAATGAACTTTATTTCTTTATAGATCTCGTATGAAATAAAAGTTTAATTTTTTAAAGTTTCCTGAAATTACAATAAAATATTGAAAATGATGAGTTGGTTGGGCTTACAAGTTCAAGCATTTGCAATCGAAAGCATCTGCTTTTGTGGCGGGAAGGCATGATATATTGGAACGAACCAACACCAGACCATTTATCTCCTGATTTGTTTCCACATTTTACAGGTGAACTTTTTTTCACTAAATTTGGTTTTATTTGTAACAATATATTCATAAAATAATAGTTAAACGGTCAATATGATTTCAGGTGTTTTGACTCATTTAATCATCCTCATGTTTTAGTATTCAAAGTATTCAATGTAAGCATCTTAAGTTGAGTATTTCAATTATCACCATTAGAACATCATCATCATCGACATCATCATCATCATCATCATCATCATCCTCATCATCATCATCATCGTCGTCATCGTCATCGTCATCATCATCATCATCATCATTGCTGTAGTCGTCGCCGCCATCAAATTTCAAATGTCATTTGTCGAATTTATTTATTTATTTATTTGATTATAGTCCGTTGCATAACTGAGATGATTTGGACTTTAGTTAGTGTTAGTAAGTTAGTAAAAATGAAAAGTATTTGAATAATGAAATGCATTAATTAATTATAGTAATATTGTAAAGGGCTTAGAGTAAGCCACTTCTGTTCTTGCAGATCCACCGATAAATGATGTCCACACTTGCTGGATTGCTAAGCATGGATTTCATGTCGGATAGACCTGTGTACATTTTAATTTCTCTCCTCAGGGCAGACTGGGCTGGGCATTCCATGAGGAAATGCTGCACACTTTCATCTTCCTGAGGGCACTTCTCGCATCTTCCGTCTGGGTGCCGTTTCATGAGAAACAAGTGCTGATTTAGAGCACACTTTCCAGCTCGGAGTCTGGAGATGAGGACCTCCTTCCTCCTTGAGACACATTGGAATTTGCTCTTCGTCGACACTTGTTTCTCTATTTTCTTATAGTGCTGGCTTCGCGGGTCCTCGTCCCATCTGGATTGCCACTGTTGGAAGATGTTGCGGGCCACGGACCTTTTGACATCCTTGATAGACGCCGGAATCCGAAAGTCTATCTGATCCCTTGCAATGACTGCCTTTGCCAGGGCATCGGCCTTCTCATTGCCAGGGATTCCAACGTGGGCAGAGACCCAGACGAGAGTGGCTCTTCTGAAGCCCGCTTGGTACTGGTTCAACAGGTTACCGCTCTCTAGGAACCATCGGAGTCTCGTGGCAATCACCCTCTCCAGGAGTTTGCAGAGAGTGGAGGTCAAAGAGATAGGCCGATAGGAGGAAGGAAGAGCAGGAGGCTTCCCTTTCTTAGGGATTGGGACGACCGTGGCGCTCTTCCATAAGGAGGGAACCTTTTCTGGTAGCCAGGACTGGTTGAAGAGGGCCACGATCCCTTTGAGACTGGAGCTTGGGAGTCTTCTGATCATCTCGTAATGGATGCCGTCAGGTCCCGGAGAAGAGTTCCCGCATTTCCTTAGAGCATCTAGGACTTCAGAAATGCTGATGGGATCAGAGATGGGGGAGTCCTCTGGCACGAAGAGTTCCGGGGACAGCAGGAAAGCAGTCTTGGCTTGTGCGAAGAGCGGGGAGAGGTTCGCGTTGCTGCTGGCTTGCGCAAAGGATTGGGCGAGCGTGCCTGCCTTCTCTGAGTTTCCGAGTAAACCCCCAGAGTCAGAGGCGATCGGGGGGATTCTTGGACCCGAGCGATTGCCATTCATCCCTTTGATGGCTCTCCAGAGAGTGGCGATACCCGTTGAGCCGTCGAAGCTGGCGCAGTGCGACCTCCAGTACTCCCTCTTGGCATTCTTGATGGTCCACTGGACTTGACCCTTCGCTCTCCTGTACTCTTCATGACTCGACTCCGTTCGCAGTCGCCTGTGAGCAGCTCTCTTCTTGTTCCGATCTTTGACTGCTCCCTTGCAGTCGTTGTTCCAGTAAGGGACGAGAGGCCTCTTGCTCTGCTTTTTGTAGATCGAGGAGCTCTCTGTGGCTGCACTGGCGATGGAGTCGGTGATGAACTTCGTGTTCTTCTCCAGGTTGTTCGTGGGTAGCTCCTGGAAGATGAGGGAGGAGCACTTGGCCTGGAAGATGTTCCAGTTGAGTGTCCTCATGTTTATTCTCGCTGGTCCCAGGTCCTCTCGGAGAGCCTTGTCATTGATCGTCATCTGAATGATGAGGTGATCACTGCCAAGGCCTGTGTTGAGAACCTTCCAAGTGGTCCTGGCCGCCCAGTGCGGTGAGGCCAGCGAGACGTCGATGGGTGACGGGCTGCCGAGGGGGTTTATGTGGGTGACCCCACCTAAATTTAAAATGACTAAGTTCAGGTTTGGTGCTAATTCTTCCACTATCTTACCTCTCGTATCTGAGCGTCTGGCTCCGAAAATGGGAGAGTGGGCATTTAAATCCCCGCATACGATGGCGTCTTGGTGGTTCAGGACGGTCTCCAACACGTCTCTTGAGTAAGGTTTCCCAGGAGGCGCGTAGAAGTTGACGATCTTGAGCAGGCGACTTCGTGATGATCGTGGTCGACTGGCACTGAGGATCCTGACAGACCGGTGCTGTACGACAACCTTTCTCTTATGCATGTAAGGATGCCGCCACGATAGAGTTCACCCGGCCGGTCGAACCGCTCCACTTGATATCCTCTAAGTCTGAAAGAATGCTTGCTTTTCAGAAAAGTTTCTTGGAGCAAGATTACATCAGGCAAAGATTTTAAGGAATTCAAAAAGGAAACGAATTCACCGGTTTTGGGGCTGATGCCCTGGCAGTTCCATTGGATAATGTTTATGGCATTATCTTTGTTTGGGCCACCAGACAGCTTTTGACTGCAGCTATGGCAGCACCAGGGATAGGTTCCTCCTTCATGCAGTCGAGGACGAGGAGGGGGACGTGGTTGAGGATGTCCATCATCTGGTCCTGGTTTCCTCCTTGGAACCTCCTGTTCATGCCCTCTGAAATTTTTAAAATTAACTTGGCGAGTAGTGCCGGGATGCCCGAATGAGCAACTGCGGCCTCACCGTTAGTTTTAGAAATTACATGAGCAACCGGCTGCTTGGTGCTGGCTACAGCTACAGATTTCTTAGCCTTGCTCTTTCTCTTCTTGTTCTTCGGTTTCTGAGGCTTGGCCTGCTTGACGGTTAAATCAGCAGGAGCCTCCTGCGAAACTGAGGGCGCCGGCGCGGCTTCTTCCCTAGCGACCTTACTTGTGGCCGCTTCCACCGCCTTTGCATAACTGATATGCTTGGTGGTCTTCAGCGTAATAGCCTCCTTGGCCTCCAAGTCGTTAAGGCTCGTTGTAAGGTCTAATTCGTTATTCGCATTATCGTCTCCTTCGTTCAATTGTCTATGAGTCTACGTTGCGGGCAAACCGCTTGACCAGTGTGGTGACTGGCCCCTCGCAGGTCGCGCAGCGGCGCTCGCTTTCTTTACTCTTGCACTCCTTCAGCTGGTGCTCTCCCAAACATTTTGGGCATTTGACCTTACCGGTGCAATTGGCGGTTATGTGACCATAGCCATTACACTGGTAGCACCTGATCGGTTCCCTTATATAAGGTCTAACCTTAAAACTAAGATAGCCGATTCTGACTTTCTCGGGAATCCTTCCCCTGTAACTAAGGATGACCACGGTAGTGGCCACCTTCTTTCCTCCGACATTCTTGGAAACTCTCGCATCCAGTGACTGACTCTTCATCGACGCTGTCGGGGACGCCGATAATACAGTATCTCGGTTTGGCCGCTACACGTGGCTTAGCCGCGATACCTCCCAACTCCTTAATCTGAGATAGCCTAGCTATCTCTGCCTCGTTCTTAGCTAGTACGATGAGAAGATCTTTGCTAGCAATGATCTTCACATCACGCCTACCTAAAACTTCACTCACCTCTTTCTGAACCCGGATTGGGTTCAGCTTCCTAATCTCGATATTGAAGAAGACTTTCGTCATCTTCTCCTTCGAGACATCTTGCGTTGAAGCCGCAGAGGAGGAGACTCTCCTGCGCTTCCTACTCTCTACGGTTATGAAACCGTCGTCCATTGCATCGATGCTACTGACGTCCATGCTCTCTGTTTTCATCTACCTTTGGCCCGTCATTTGTCGAATATTCAAAGTGCCTTTTATATCTTAAATCTGGGATGTCAAGGCACAGTAACAGACTGCAGCAGTCAGAAATCGTCGAAAATGAAATAAAATAAAATCAAATAACAATGTGAATGAGAAAATAAACAGAAAAAAACTAAAATTAATCATCAGCAACAGCAACAACAACAGCATCATCATCATCGTCATCATCCATGGTCGTCATAAAACAGATGACGTAATTATCCTCCGCACAACCTTTCATCCTGGTATTTGTTTTTAACTCAGTGACGTCACGGATGATATAAAACTGTTCATATTTTATTTCTGCTTTGAATGGCCAAATTAATGCTTTTATTTTATATAATATAAAAATAACGTGTTAAATGAAAGCTTTTATTTTATGTAATATAAAAATATTTCGTTCGATTACTTGTTAGTTAAATTATGAGATAAATTAAGTTAAATTATGCTACTCATCTGTCAATTTAGCGTCGATTATAAAATGAATTTACGTATCAATTACAGCTATTTTAGATCGTGCTAATCAGTCAACTGTTCACTTTTAATAAGAACTTCAAATTCGGCTTCAGATGTCCAGAATTCAAAGAAAAGCAACGAAAATGTGATTTAAAAGTAAATGTTGTTCATGGAAATATGTTTTTATGGTTATTGTAACAATGGTTAACGAAATTATGCCTATAATAATTATGGTTAGGATTTTGGTTATAATGTTTTGAAGCATGCCTCAAAATGTTGTTAAACAGGCAAATGCCATATTTTCGTTTGACTCACAAGTATTAGTTATTATTGTAGTTGTTGCTGTAGTTGTTGGTGATACTTATTCAATAAAACCCATGACAGACAAAAATTTAAAAAAATTTATAAACATTTAAAAATTTTTCAATTTCAACATTGGTCCCATAATTTCAATTAAAAGATATTTTTGTTTGAGTCTTACAACTAATAGTAGTTGCTGTTGATGATGGTAACCAACATTTCATAAATTTTGCAGCTTCATCGGAGCTTTGATGATTTGTCATTTAATTTTGTTTATTTCCTTAATTTATACAAGCAATTTTATAGCACAAAATAAACATAAATAGAATATAAAATTATTATAATTACAATAACATCTGATAATAATATTATTGATTAATAATGAATGTAATAGTTGTTATTTTATACTATAATGCAATGCAATAAAAAATAAAATAGCGTATTACCATTTTATTGAATACATTTAACATAAATACTCAATTTAATTTCAAAGTAACACATACGTATAATAGGTAACTGAAGTAGATGAAGTGGTTTTGTTGGGAAACAAATTATAAATTCAATTTACTTAGATTATGGCATATTAATATATGTGATTTTAATATACGCTATACTATTTCAGTATGATATATTAATATGTTCAATAATATCTCAACATAATATACGCCGTTATAATTGTCTTCGTACCATGGGTGCCCGCTCAAGATTACATCACAAATGACGTCACAAATTGAGGCACGCGGGAATAATAAATCTCCCGCCATCGTTTCACTCCATTTGAGCCACTCCCAGTAAGCGGTCATCTTGAGGATTCTCAGAGAATCATTCATTTTCTTTGGATGAGAGAAAGTCTTGGTATTCATAAAAATCAATTTCATCATCACCATCATCATTACTGTAGACGTCGTCATCATAACTTTTAGAAGATGTAATTCTTCATCGTCATCGTCAGAGTGGTTTGCGTGAGATTTAAAAAATAAAGTGATGATTTTTGTGTTACATGAAAATTAACGGGATTATAAATCAAATTTAACATCAATTTGCAAATGTTGCAAAAGGTTTAAATTTGTCATTCGCTCGGCAATAAATTAAGTTTTATTTCTTAAACTTTATTTTTCACAAATATCTGAATGTCTAAAAAAATAATTTTTTCTTGGCTATAATGTTTAAAAAAATCAAAATTGATGTATGTAATGTCCTCGAATATTACATACAATAATTATAACAGTTTCGAAACTTTGCGCTAATGTAATTACCCCCCAAAATAACAAAAATGTTAATAATAATAATAAAACGCAAATAGTAATTTACATTAAAAATTTAGTTCAAACCTACATTATTTGTTTATGCAAATGATATTTGCCTCCCTCAACACTAGTTTTTGCCTCGCAAGATTTCTATGTTCTGATAAATAATAGTTGGCGGAAGAGCACACGAGGTGTGAAAAATAGTTTCCATCGAAGTTCCGACGGACAAATGCAGGCTTTGAAACTTGGGTCCATAAAGAAATGAGACCCTTTCGTGAGTTGCATATAAATTTTAGAAGATGCGAAGAAATATGAATTGTCAATGAAGCCTCACTTCGCAAACATTCACCGCTTCTTCCTTCAACAAACAACTTAAAATAATTCTTATCTGCTCAGTCAAAACTGTTCGGAGTTCATTTATTATGTTTTTCTGCTTTTGTAATGTGTTGGCTTTAATTTGGTTTTCATTTATATTTTAAAGGTTATTTTGTATTAAATTTTCGCATTAATTAGGGCTGCAAACGATTAATTTTTTCTCGATTAATCGATTAATTATAACGCACATATATTTCAAGTACTTTTAGCCGATCTGGTTGCATCGTGACTATGCATTTGTTCAGTATGCACTAAGCTAAAACAATCAATGACTTAACTCCCTAAACACCTTGTAAATTCGTTTATTAGCTTAAAAACTTTGAGAAAAACAACCAGAATCAATCAGTCACTCTATTACCCTTTCAAATTAATTTATTTATTATTCAAAATGTCGTGCAAACAATATTTATTGAGTGGAATTGTATAGCCTATGATTTTGTATGTAGAGACTTTTAGGGTCAGCCCGATAGCTTTTTCCATTAAGGGAAGGGTGGTGATGGGGGAAAACCTGAGGAGATGACCTTTTTTGCGTCTAGTCTGAAGTGAGGGAGGACGTAAAAGTGTTGTCTTCTTATTTTCAACCTTCTTAGTTGTTATATAAAATAAAATGGGTTGCGAACGATTAAATTTTTTAAAATCGATTAATCCAATACATTCGATTAATTATAACGCATATATATTTCAGCTACTTTTAGCTAATCTGGTTGAGCCGTAACTATACATTTGTCAGTACGCAATACACACAACCACACGACCTCAATTAGGTAAAACAATCAATGACTTAACTTCACATGTATGTTGTAAATTCGTTTATTAGCTTAAAAACAATGAGAATCAATCAGTAAATTTATTGAAGGTATCACTTTACGCAGTTTAAATTTCCTGGAATCAGGCAGGATAGCATTTTTTTCATGATATACCTTGCAGTACTGAAGTCTTTCGCAAGGAACAGATGTTGCTGGTGCACAAAGAATTGTCTGCATAAAACTGCCTAGGACATGAAATCGTTGGTTATTAAGTTTCCACCTCATGGGAGCATCCTCTGTTTCTGGAATGGGAGCTTCTTCATGGTACCGCATCAGATCGGACTCTCCATTAAGTATTGCATCTGATTCGTCAGCTGAGGACTGCGATTCAGAATCACTCGTCAACAGAGTAAGTTTTCGTCTCTTCGGCACAGGTGATCTTAGTTCGCTATTTTTTTCCCTGCTCGCTGTTTTCTATCATAGAAGGCTCTGAATGCATTTGACAATGCTCCATATTGCTTCTCACTTTGCTATTCTTAGAAAAGTGAGTTTCTTGTACCATGGATCTAAGGCCACAGCCAAGTACAATGTTGGCAAAACATCAATGCCTTCAATTCTGTCAGAGAAGTCTTTGAATGTTGAAGTTTTGAAACGCGCAATATAACCTGAATCATCAATCACTTTTAGCAATCTGCGAAAAAAGGCCTTTTATGAAAGAACAGCAGAACATGTGCATATTGTTCACTCCCGACATATTCTGTAACCTCTGCAAGTATATGGCCATTTTGTCTCAGTCCAACTCTGTCATTTTAGACCCACTGTAGTTTTTTGGATAATCAATCTATTATTTTTCGATGGCATCTTTTATTTCTAACAATCTGGTCACATCCTGCCGTAATTTGTGGAAAATGACATCTATAGACTGATGGACACTGGAATGGCTTCTTTTCAGTTCAGATGTGTTGGCCGAACTGTGCTTGAAATGCCCCACTAAGTGTCGACATTTTGACAAAAGAGGTGATGAGTCGGCTGCTTTCAAACCTGCTAATATGCCAATTTAAATGTGCTTTACATGATATGTGGTCATAATCAGTTCGTCCGATTGCAGCAACCATGTTGCGTTGCAGTGTTTATGACGACACGGCATATCTTATCGGTGATATTCCATGTTGCAACAAATTCCTCGAAGAAACTAGCAACATTTTCAGCAGTGTGTTGTTCATCAACAAGCAAACAACTTAATGCTTAATTTCAGTTTCAAGTTTGAACCAATCCAGTGTCCCGTTACACCACAGTAAGATTCCTTGCTGTTCGAAGTCCAAAAATTAGTATCGAGGGCTTTGCTAATTTCTCTTTGTACATCTAAGCAACCACATTGCCGATTGTACGTCGACTTGACAAGTTGTAGGTCTGGTTTTGAAGAGCTGTCCGCAGCATTGTTCATAGTCCATCATCTCCACAATTAAAGTAGGACGTCCTGAACTGGCGATCTAATGAGCTAAAGCGACTTTCAAATGTGTAAAAAGTTTGTCGTTTACAGGCTTGAAATTCCTAACTGATCAGGCTTCAGAAATATTCTGACGGTCACTGTCTTCAGCGTCTTTGTATTTGAGAGGATGTTTGTTCCAAAGATGATACGTTTAGCGACGTATTTGAACCGCAGAAAGCAGATTGTTTACTACAGTGAACATAGTGAACTTTGTCGCCATCGACTACTTTTATAAGAGCATTTAGTTTGTAAAAGAAATGCTAGCTCAAAAATATCGATTAATCGATTAAAGAAATAAATAAGCACTGAAACACTGGATACACTTGGATGAATTTAAGGAAGACCTTAACAAGTTATTCGAATGGGCAGAAGGTTGACAGATGCTTTTCAACGTAGACAAATGCTCCATTATGCATATGGGATGCAGAAGCACAAAAGTTGAATATATATTTGGAGGAAGCATTTTGAAGCAGTCTAATCGTGAAAGAGATCTGGAGGTAATACTGCAGAACAATTTAAAAGCATCTCTACATTGCATGGAAGTTGCTAAAAAAGCAGAGTACTTGGAATGATAAAGAAAACACTAGTGAGTAGGGACAAGGATGTAATACTGAGATTGTATAAGGCATTAGTAATTTAAGATTTATTTAAGTAAATTCGGTTATTGGGACTAAAAAGAGTGGTTATTACACAGATCCAGGTCTTCTTAACCACTATAAATAATTGTTATGTTATTGTTTTGTTAAACCTCTTTCGATTATTCCCACCAAATGGGTGTTCAGAGTGAGAGGACACCCTGGTGATTTCCATGTTGTGACCTACAAGAAACAAAATTTGTAAAAGGGTCCAGATCAAGAAGTTTAATGTCAAAGAGTTCCGTATCCAGAAATAGTGCTAGGACATGTAAATGGATGATGACAAATATTCGAAGCTGCAAAAATAAGTTTACAGAGTTATTTATGTTTCTACTATCTGAAGATCCTGATATTTTCTGTTGTACGGAGACCTGGCTTAATATAGATATTCCTAGCTCTATGTTTTGCCCTCCTGGGTACATGTCAGTTAGATGGGACAGAGGAACCAGAGGAGGGGGAGTGATGCTGTTGGTGAGGGACTGTCTCCACTATCGTTCAGTTGATATTCCCACCAGATTTAAACACATTGAATTGGTTTGCATCGACATTTTATGGGGTTGTGTTACCTGGAGAGTGATTGCATACTACCGCAGCGGAGGCTTAGACATTAATGCCGAGAATTATGCAGTTGAAAGTGTTGATTGTTTGCGTCATCTCTGCTCTGTTAAACATACAGTCTGTATCATGGGGGACTTCAATTTGCCGTTTATGAACTGGTCTCAAAACATTGCTCCAAATAATAGCATTTACAATATGTTTCTGGGATTTTTTAATGACTTTGGACTTCATCAATTTGTTACAACTCCAACAAGACATGAAAATTTGCTTGATTTAGTGATTTCAAACGACCCTCAGTTTATCACCAGAATAGAAACATTATGTCCAATTTCAAACAGTGATCACAACGTTATCAGCTTCAGACCAAATATTCCATCGGACTGGTTTTGCAATCAGGCAGTACCATCCACAACATACAACTTCAGGAAAGCCGATTATCTCATGCTCAATGAACATCTACAGGGGATAAACTGGAATTTGCTTTTTCAGTTCTGTCCCACAGTGGATGAATGTTGGCAGGAGTTTAGATACCAGGTGGGAGTTGCTTTTGAACTGTATGTCCCAAAATTCTCAGCTGCAGTATTCAAATATGGAGGGAAAAAATATTCCCTACATATTAACCAGCTTCTGCAGTCAAAATTGAGACTTTGGAGAACTTGGAAACAAGGTAACAACAATGATGACAAAACAAGATACAACAACATTGCTAAAGCATGTAGCAAAGACGTTGAGAAATACTATGCAGCTTTTGAATTAGAACTGCTCCATAGCAGGAACATCGGCAGACTGTATAACTATGTAGGTAGAAAGCTGCATGCACGAAGCAATATATCTGAGATAGCCCTCCCTGATGGTGTCTTGACGAGAGATCCTTTAAAAATTGCAAACACCTTCAATAATTATTTTACATCAGTTTTTACGATTGATGACGGTGTAGCCCTCTATGTTCCTCCCTGTTCCAACACCACATTAAACAGCATTGATTTCTCTCCAGAGAGCATACACAAAACTCTTCGCACACTGGATCCATCATTTTCAGCAGGTCCCGATGGCATTCCCAATGTGTTCCTGAAAAGGTGTGCGTCATCGCTTGCTGTTCCATTGTCTCACATATTTGATACATCTTTTAAAGACAAAAAATTGCCCCAGGAATGGAAAGTAGCTCTGGTTACACCCATCCATAAAAAAGGACCCACCACGACACCAGAAAACTATAGACCAATCTCCATTACTTCAACAAGTTGCAGAGTGATGGAACGAGTAATAAACAGGGCAATTATGCAACATCTAACCCATCACAAGTTGATAGATCTCAGTCAACATGGTTTTGTTCAGGCCCGATCCACAATTACAAATATGCTCGAGTGCACTCAGCAGTGGTCAGAGCAACTCCAAGCTAAGCTTACCACTGATATAATATACCTCGACTTTAGAAAGGCTTTTGATTCAGTTTCACATTCCAAACTTATCAATAAAATCTCAGCTTATGGTCTTGGAGACAGTATTAAAGGGTGGCTTGGCAATTTTTTGGACTCGAGGACTCAAAAAGTTAAAATCAACGGCTCTGTGTCGGAGGAGGCTTTGGTCACCAGCGGTGTGCCCCAGGGTAGCGTACTTGGGCCAACCCTGTTTTTACTCTACATAAATGACCTGCCTGGCCTGCTCGGGACTTCGAATGTTGTTTGCAAGCTTTTTGCTGACGATGTCAAACTGTACACTACGAACGGAGTCTCTCCAATTCAGCTACAATCTGCTCTTGACAAAGTGGCTCAGTGGAGTGACAAATGGCAACTACAACTTGCGCCTGACAAATGTCAAGTTTTCTCTGTAACAGGACGCAAACAGACAGGGGGATTCCATGAATACTCCATTGACGGGCATATCCTACAGCGTGTCGACAGGATCAGAGATCTAGGGATTATAATGGATCCTTACCTGAAGTTCGACTCACACATTGAAGTCATCACCAAAAGAGCCGCAACAATCTCCTGGATGATCCGAACCTCTTTTTCTTCCAAAGATCGAGACATTTTAAAGCTCGCCTTTTGTACATATGTTAGACCAATACTCGAATATGCCTCCCCAGTCTGGAATCCACATCACAAATACTTAATTGACAAAATAGAAAATGTGCAAAGGCGGTTCACCAAATCAATTCCATCTGTGGCATCATATCCATACATGGAGAGACTAAGGCTGCTCAAGCTTCCAACCTTGGAAAGGCGGCGACTTCTGGCTGATTTAACACTTGGATTCAAAATATTACATGGCTTTACTAATACCTTTCTAATACAATCCTTCATTGCACAAAACTATACAGGAACACGAGGACATTGTCTTAAACTTAAACAAAGTAATTATTCTATAGACATTGTTAAATTCTCCTTTTTCAATAGAATCGTAAAGCCATGGAACGCATTGCCAGGTGATGTCGTTAAATCAACCACGGCCTCCTGCTTCAACGCTGTAATACGGGACATTGACTTTAGCCACTACTTAAATTACATTTAATCTATTATATATGCTGCCCCTGTGTACATGCCGGTCGATGTCTTTTGTTTTCTCTTGCAATTGTGTTAGTGGTCCAATTGGGCCCTTCAATTGTGTCTAATAAATAAATAAATAAATAAATAAATTATAGCGAAAGAAGATTGTTGCTGGCAATGACAAAAATCTTAGAAGCTACTTTAGCAAGAAGCCGTGATGATTTTTAAAGTTATAATTTTTGTTTTATATGTTTTTTTGTGTTGAAATATTTCAAAAAGAACAAAACATTTTGTAATAAAACAATTGAAATATTTCATGCTCACATCTCTATATACGACCTCAGGGTTGTGTTTCACACACTTAACTTGCATCATAACAGCTTGCGTCATAACAACTCACAACTTCACACAAATTCTAGCAACATCACAACTACTCTAGCAACATGAATTTTGACGGTTATAATATGCGACATTCGTGGCGTTTCAGATATGACTGACATTTGCAATGTCGCACAGCGAGAATATTTCTGTCAAAAGCTTTTAAAAACTTGACTTTGAAAAATTCCGCTTGGACGTGAAATAGAATCAGACAATCAAGCAGAATTACCCGGTCTTTTTATGAAAAGTGTGGAAAAAACAAACCTATCAGTGTTCTTCCGAAATGTAACAAATTTTTATTCTTTGGACCGTCTTAACTAAAACATTTTGTTGGAATAACATTGTTAATTGAGTTTTCTAACAATTGGAAGTAACTAAAATGCCACCAAAAATGAAATCGGAGGAAGGAACCGAAGTTAGTCATTTCAATATTTCCCAAATAGTTGAGGACGTGTTTCAAAAAATGCTCCCTTCGATGGAGTTTATGAAGGTCGAGAATTATGACATAAAGTCTGAATGGCAAAAAATAAAGGACGAAAATGAAGATCTCAAGCAGAGAATCGAGATGTTGGAGATGAAGGAACGTTCTCAAACTTTGGTGTTCGGTGTAATACCAGAGTCTTCTTTTGTTGGAGAAGCACCTGCAACTGTTGATGAAAAAACAGAGATAGGCCTAGCAGAGAGAACACTGCCAGTGCCATAATGAAATGCAGGCAATAAAAACTTGGCATGAATGTGTCTAGGAGTGATCTACATGTACTAGAATATCTACATGTTCCAGAATAACTAAAGGTGAAACCTCAAAGCCTCAAAACATCACGAACTAAGTGCATTTTAAAGGACAATTTAAATAATAAATATAATACAGTCAAATCTCGGTACTATGCCACCTCACTGCTATGCCACTCTCGCTATTAAACCACTTTTGCTCGGTCCAGACAAAATTCAATACAAAATAAATTTATTATGCCACCCCCTACTCTCGCTACTATGCCACTATTGTGTGACTGTTAAAACTCAAAAACTTTTTCGTGAAAAAGTCTGTATTTATGCGCAGTGTTCGATTATTTATAATAATAAACCCCGAGTTTTCACCAATTTTTCTTTCTATGACTGTACATATAAGATCCTTATTGATGACAAATCTGATCATTTCCCAATATTTCTTCAAGTTACCCTTAAATTTTACCCTAACAGTCCTAAACCTAAACAATTTAGCTTTTGTAAAATACAGAAACACCTTTAAGAAAGTTAAATTTCAAGCCAAAAAGACATACTATAATAAACTATTTTCAGAATATAAATCAAATATGCATAAAACTTGGAGTCTAATAAGATCTTTAATTGGATACCAAAATCCGTCAATGGATATTTCTTTGTTTTTTATGATAATGGTAAATTACGGTCATCTCAGGATGTAGCAAACAAATTTAAACATTATTTCTTTCAGTCTCAATCTCCCTCTAATAACATGGATATATTAACCTGACTAAAAGTGAAGATAAAAGTAATGCTGAAGGATAAGCATAAATGGCAACGATTTCGTTGAAACAAAGAGAACCAAAGTTAACAAAATCCTAAATAATTTCACCAACAAGAAGGAAAATCAGAAAGTCCTTAACAGAAGATTTAATGATGATAATGTTATTTGTAATTAAATTGATAATGATTATGACAACACTATTTATAATGAAACTGATATACAGTGATGCATAAAATCACGTTCAGAGTGATTGGAAATCAATATCAAGAAAAAATCACCAGACAAAAAGTGATTTGAAATCGAAATCAGGTTTACGCATTTGATTTCACGTTGAAATCAGATTCACTTGTAGAGGTATTTCAAAAATCATCAAAATCAAATCATTTTTGACCAAAAAGTGCACGAACTTTTTCAACTCTCAATTTTCAAAGCTTTTATTAACTTTTAAAAACAAAAGTTTTTGAAACATCGAATCATGTAGTCTGTTCCTTTTTGATGTTTCAATCAGTCCTGCCGAACTAAATAACATCTCCACGGTAGCTGATGGTGGCAGCGTTGTATTATAGCGCACAAAGTGACTAGGGGCGTGCAGGTTAGCCGAATAGGTTACGTGCCTGTATGCGGCAGTAATGGCAACAGTCGTAATGTGTCGTGTTCGAAACCCAGCCTGCACTGCCACCAGTTCCCTTGGGAAGGACTGCTATATAAATGGTTACAAGAAGCGCCTCTGACGCTATGCATATGGCATTACATAAATAAATGAAGTTACAAAAAGATTTTTTTGACTAGGCTTGATTCAAGACTGGAGATGACATCCCGCATCAGACAAATAATTCATCGTATTGGTGCGGATACTGTTTGCCTTGTTAACAGTGACTTTTTGTTTTATCATTATCAGCAATTTTACAACTTTCGTTCACCATGAGGTCGGATTAGCACTAACAACAACAATACAAGTAAATAAAAGGAAGTTGCATCGATTATCAACTGATAATGTCATAAAGAAAGATATTATATATTTTAAAAAACTAAATTTTAAAATTTAAATTTTATATGATTTCATGATTTTTACATAATACAAAAATCATCAATCATCAAAAATATGATTTAAAATAAAAAATCAAAATCGCACAACAAACGATGATTTTGAATCAAATCAAAAAATCACAAAGGTGATTTTATTTCGTGATTTTAAATCACTTGATTTGAAATACTACCCATCACTGCTGATATAACAGCTTTTAGGGGTCATTTAAAATAGACAAAACTTGTAAGCCAAATCACAAAATTACAAAATTAACAAATTACCAAACCACCAAACTGTCAAGAACTTTATAGTCAAAGCTTTTCAACCTTTTTCATTAATTACTTGGCTTGCTTTTCTCTTCTTTATAGTCCCGCGGTGATCTCTGACGTAATGGGGAAGTGTGATGGGGTGAAATGTTTTTTTAAGAAAATTACTTTTTTTGGCTGTTCTGGGTTAATAAATTACTTTGGCAAAATAATAATCACAACAACAACAATAATAATAAAACATTACTCGTGCAATTTAGAAAATTTTAATGTTATTGAAAATATGGCAAATAATTCCAGTAGAAATTATATTTATAATTGCAATTGCCCAGCATAATTTAAGCACAACTTAAATCACGGGAACAAGTCATACTTTAAACACCTGACACTTCTTCGCGAAGGATTTCGACAAGGAACATTTATCAAGCCTCCTCTTTTCTTATTGGTTCCCAAAATTAGGTCTTATTAATCACAGGGTCCTTTCGAAGCTTCTTTCTTAACGAGAACGTAAATTACTCGGATAATCATGACATTGAATTTATTTTTTTGAAATGGTTTCAAATTTCCAAAAAGAAAGAAATGTGAAGGAAATTGTTAACATTTTGTTGTTAAAATAAATTTAATGGTTGATTTAAAAATATATGTTATTAATCAGTTAACTTTAAAGTTGTTTATTATGTGTTACCTACTACTTTATTTTCTATGAAATTAAATTCAAATAACTGTGCTCTTCTAAATTCATTACTACAAAAATTACGATTTACTTATACTGTAACTTAATTATACGTCACAAAGTTTAAACCATTCAACAATAATTACTATTAATTATAACAAACCGATGAATTTCAAAGATCATGAAAATGAGAACAAATGACATAAGTGAAGTTAATTTTTATTTCTTCGACTATGTTCAACTGTGAATGACCTCTTTGAAGCCTGGAGTTGTCGTGCTGCTATGAAATAAGAAAATGAGTAATAAGACCCTTTAATTCGGAGGAGTGGAAGTCACGTGATCTTATGTGAAGTGAATCCAATTTGAGACCTGAAAGTGGCTCCATGCAACTGAAGAGCAATTTAAGGAGGAGGTGGACTTCGGCAAATGAACCTGTAATGGTTCAGGATTGAATCTTAACAACATGTTCTGCATAATTTATTTTATTTATTTTGGATAATGACATGATTATTAGAAATTTTAAAATGCTCTAAAGTCAGAAAATTCGAGCAAAAAATGTTTTGATACGATATCCGTGTTGGTGATAAGTTATATTTTTTTATATTAACCGATCTTTTGAGTGACTTTTGCATTCGAACGGTATGTGAAGGCACATTTTAATCGATCTACCATTTATAAAGCGCCCCAATCGAGGGAGCTTCCTGGCGGGGCAGATTGGGTTGCGAACTGGGCACATTACGACTGTTGATGTTACCGTCGCGTGCAGGAACGCAACCCATTCGGCCAACCTGCAAGTTTTATGATGATGATGATGATAAAATGGTGATTGCGATAAATTGGTGATGGTGAAAAAGTGGTGATGGTGATAAATGGGTGATGGGTGTGACCATACAGGAAACCACAAATTCTGACTTAGTCGTTAATCTGCATCCTCCCCTCAGAAATTTATTTGGACAACATAATCTCTGCTGGGGGGGATTTATTTCTTATATGAGAGGTGGTTTTTATTTCATGGTGGAAAAGCGCGGATAGTGAAGAAATTCTTCACCTTATAACTCGCTTGTGTTGGATATTTGTGAGAGTTTAAATTGCTTGTGTTAAATGTACTATTATTGTTATTATTAATTGAAATTACTTTCGATTAAATATATTATTTAATATTATTAATTTTAATATATTTATGCTAAACTTTAAAAGCTATAACTCAACTTCTTATTAGGGCATTTTAAGCAATTTTTAAATTAAAAAACTTCGAATATCTTATCAACTCCGTCCTCGCAAGAAAACATTTTATCACGATAACAATCGGAATGAAGATATAAATAATGAGCGTCGCCATCGCCACCGTATCATCATCATCATTTTCCTTATCATTATCACCATTGTCCTCCTGAAACATTTGTGACGTCATTAATCTAGCTGTAAGAAGGAGACTACCATTTATTTTCAAATAGTTTAACTTCCAGAGCTTATCATTTGAGATGTGAAATTATGAATTACACGTTAAACAATAAATTGAGTTATTAATTATGTGCCAAATTATTCTTATTTAGTTTAATATTATTAATTTATTTGCAATTACTCTAATTCGTGTATGATTAATTATGATGAGGAATCATTAACATGGGATGATGCCATTTACACAAAATTTGCTTTGATCGATATTATTATTTATTATCATTATTTATTTTTTATTAATATTAAAATTATAATAATTAATTACTAAATTATTTACAATTATATTTTTCTGGCAGGTTTAAATTTATTCTTGTTAAAATGACTTTCCTCGAAACATCAGAATGATGAACGTGACACAACTTTAATGAGGATGAAATTAAGTAGAAAAAGAGAATAACGAAATAAAGAAGCGAAGAATTCTTTCATCGCTCATTATCGGATGTGTTTTCATGTTTTCTTCATAAATAGATTTCGTAGAAATTGTCGGAAATAAAATGTTTCTATTTTCCGCTCGAGTGCTGCTGATGGGACCGACGGGAGAATTATTCCAACACTCCATTTCATTCGGTCCTGGAACAATCTATTTCCATTCATTTCTATCCACTTCCATTTTTTCAGTTCTTTTCAATTCTATTCAGTTACGTAAACTGAATGAAGTCTGCATTCCTGGAAATTCTTTGCAATGGCTGAAGAAATTTCACAAAGGACATTAGAGATTTATGATTGAAAAAGTTGAAATAATTAAATTTAAATGCTTAAAAAATTTTAAGTCCTTGAAAATAACAAGGATTCGAGAAGTATTACAAAGAAAATTTAACGAGAAAATTCTCCTCCTCAAAAAAAAAAAAACGGAAATGGAGTTGCAAAAATATTCACAAGTCCTAGCAAGAACGTTTGAATGGAATGGTCTGAATTGTTCCAAAATAATTGCTTCGCACGTTTCGTGAAATTATGTTCCATGCAATTGCATCGAAATATTTTCTTCTGCCTACAAAAGTTAAATATGAACGTGAAAGCCACGGACGAAAACTAACTTTAAAACACATTCCAATTTAACCTCTTAACTCTCAGTTAACTAATTAATTGAAATTAATAACATTTTAAACTTCTGATGTTGTTAAACTCTTCATATAGTCAGCATTTTCTGATTAAATTTGCAAATATAATATAATTTCTTTCCCAAAACTTCAACTTGCCTCAAGCAGATTGAAATAAACTGCTCCTTTCATTCAAATTGATGCCTTTTCCATGCAAATGTCTGCTTGTTTGTTCTCATGAATGTTCTAGAAAAGAACTTTTTTCACAATGCTTTTTAGTGCTTACAACGAACACGTCCCATTGAAATATTCAGCGTTACCTTATTTTCACCCATATTACACGTGCGTTATGTTCGATTTTACATAACGCGCACCCCCTCTGCGTGCTATATTCGTATGCGTGTTATGCTAGATTAAATTTACATGAATTTTATTCCCGACCAACAAAAAGAAAAAATTTAAATGATAGCACAGACTTTTGGTTGTTTTTTTTAAATAAAAGCTTTAGACTATATTTTTAATTTTTAATTGCTTATAATTGGCTGGGCGTTAATGCGTTGCATAAAAAACTTCCGATATATGCTTAGAGAACCATGTGGCAAAACATTCACGTTAATCATTGCATTGTCCGGCTCTCTAATTTGGGTCGTCAACTTGAATTTAGCTGAAATTAATTATTGGCAACTATAAGAAACTTGTGGGGTTTACTAATTTGTATTAATTTATTTTTGTCATAATTATTCAACTATTTGTTATTCATAATTATATTTGGTGTTAGAGTTTTCACTTTCTGTGACAATGTTTTTTCAGCACTGGTTTCAGATAGAGATTTGGTTGGTGCTATTTAACATTTTAGTAGTCAAACATCGCATGCATGAACTTATTGTAGCAAATGTCTTCAATCTTTTAATGGTCCTGTTATAAAAACTCTTTGAACACTTTTCAAAAGAATGGAACAAAATAGATACAATTTTGATAATAGTGTCAGTTATCCTTTTGCCTTTTGACAGTCTTTATTGGAAAACAAAATGAAAGTCTTAGCCCATTCTCTTGGAGCTCATTATAAAGATTCAAATTGGTAACTGTAATGATTTACCACCACTGCTCTGACTTTTGCTAGTGATGAGTCACTTGATTTTTTACATTGCCATAAGAGCATATCATGAAACCCATTGGATGGCAAAATTTATATGCAGCTTTTAGCCATACTTTCATGTTATAGTTGATTCACTGTTTGAACCTCAACAATTCCATACCTTCACAGAGAAGCTGTGTCCCAGAGCATGGTACATCCGCATAACTTCAGTATCTGCTTTAAGAATTTATACCAATTTCTTTAAAAATCCTTGTTTCTTTCAATGCAATTATAAAACCTATTGTAAATGAGCAACATTTCATGCTCAGATCAATGATTCATTTATGGTTCTTGAAATGGAGACTAACTTTGAAATCTCATGAAATTTCATGTTATAATTGATGTACTGTTTGTTCTATACCTTCCAGTGAAGCTGTGTCTCACAGCAAGGCACATCTGCTTAACTTCATCATCTACTCCAAGAATTGATCTCAAAATGTCATTTCTGAATCCAGAGCTTCATGCTGTTGTGTTCATCCAGCCTTTTTTGTAGTAGTGATCAACAACGCTAGCTGAGAATTTTTCGCATTGTCTCTTGAAAATCAACATCGGTTTTGACTTGATGCCAGCCGCAGAGCATCCAAGTATGACTGTGAAACATGTCCGTTCGTGACCACTGGTTGTTATTGCCATAGTTCTGGTGCCAGATGCTTCTACTGTTCTTATGGTGAGAATGTCGAAAGCTATCTCTTCCTTTGTTCCAAGACCCATAGCTTTTGATCAAACTCTAACTTTGGCCATTTCGCCTTTTGCATTCCTTCTTTCTCCATTCGCGAACCGACACTTCATTAACGTTGAACTCCCGAGCAGCTGCTCTGTTACCTTTGTCTTTTGCTCTACAAACGACTTGAAGCTTATTGGCAACGAG
This sequence comes from Whitmania pigra, assembly GCA_021613335.1. Classification (NCBI taxonomy): domain Eukaryota; kingdom Metazoa; phylum Annelida; class Clitellata; order Hirudinida; family Haemopidae; genus Whitmania; species Whitmania pigra. The sequence continues at coordinate 1,416,053 of JAJTWR010000332.1, forward strand.
TTTCGTTTATCAGCCAATTTCTTAACGACGTCGATATTTCAATCAAAAGCACTTCTACCTATATATCACTGTATCTACCAAGCTCCGGCCGCTCAGCCAACTGAAGACTTTTTGACAACTTTTATATTTGATTGTTTTATGTATTAGAATCAGCTTCAATTTAATATTTTAATATATATAATTTTAGTTTTCTGCATTTATTTCGTGCTTTACGTAATGTTATAACATAACAATTATTTATAGTGGTTAAGAAGAACTGCATAATAACCACGCGGACACTTTGCGTAATTCATCAATGTTTCTCATTGAATTTAAACTCTATTTGAACACGATGATTAAATAAAAAATAAATTTAATTTAAATATACAGATACGTGATTATATGTTAGATTTCTTTATTTTGATTTTTTACACAGATTGGAAAAATTGCGCGTTAAATTCGTCTGCGTGTTAATTTCGTAAAAATAAGCTAGTTTGAAAATGAAAATTTTATTAACAAATAAATGATTTAATAATTTAATCAATGCGATTTTAAATGTGCGAAAATAAAACTGTGTTGATTTTTTATAGTTAAAAAGTGGTACAAAGTATTTGGAGTGAAGAATCAAGAAATCCACTTGAGATTCACTTGTTGTTCGGTTGTTGTTTAATTGTTGTTTAATTGCTGTTTAACTGTTGTTCAGTAGTTGTTCAACTGTTGTTGTGGAAGTCTCAACAGTGGCAGAAATGCGTGCTTGTGCTATAAAATGCTCTCAAAGGATGCGGAAGGAGCGACCTCTTGAGTTTTATGATTTTCTGTCACCATGTGATTGTTCATATCATCGTCATCATCGTCATCATCGTCGTCGTGGTCATCATCAATAACATTTTGTGGCGGTTTTATTTAACCTCAACAGTAAGGAGCTTCCAATTGGTGGAATACAATTTCAAGGAATCGTTAAATCTGATGACAGTTATCAGGTGAATTGATTAATAGGCGTATTGTTTACAAATAGCTTTTAAAAATTTTTAAAACTTATGATCCTATCGTATAAAATGTAAATAAATATATAATTTTATTAGAAATTGAAACTGAAATGAAAATCTAATGCAAAATTCAAGTTCATTACGAAAGTTGTCGCAGAGGCACGCAGGTAGTTTTATTTCAACATTAAGTTGTTAAAAACATCATAGCAGGTTAATTAGAATGATAATTTAGACGTAATGATAGCGTAATATTGTATATCATTATTTAATGATTATTATAAATTTGTAATAAGCATTTCTTTTCATAGATATAAAAATATATAATACAAAAATTATATATGCGATGATGCTTACCCGGAAAGTCATAATTTAATTTATTAAAAAACAATTCACTTCAATTTACGTAGAAATTCATCACGACGCATGAATTCACCTTTCAATCAGAATAAACAAACAATTCTGTTTTCTCGAGGTTTTCGAAAACAAATTCTTCGTGATGTTTCTACATTTCTACGCTGACGTCACAACAACTTAATCGCTGATTTGTTTGATGTATTGAGATGATTTTAAGAGTTAAATCAACAATCATTCAAGCAACCAATTAAATTTTATTCAACTTTCAATCAAATTTCATTCAATATTCAATCGACTGAATCAGAGATTTGTCGTATTCCTAATGTAAAGAGCTTACCTTGAGCAAGAAACCAATTATTCATAGTTAAGCCGACCGCTCATCCATTTGAATCAGGTTCGTGACCTTTAGGTCGTTCCCGTCCTTGAACTTTGCCCTCAAAGCCTTTCAAACCTTTTCTGGATCATTAATCATTGTTACCTATTTTCGCTTCTCAAATTTTGGCCATCAGCTAAGTTTCCTTCATAGTCTGCTTGGCTTGTACAACAGACATTTGTTGGATTGGTATGTAATATATTTAGGATTAAAAAATTATTATAAATTCTGATATCTATTACACCCTTTGGTATATATTATACATTTACACACTTTGACACATTCATTCAATTTAAATTCTTCAAGCTTCAAAGTTGTGGATGGATTAATGGACAAGTAAATGTATGAGTGGATAATTGATTAATGCATCCTAACTAATGTTTATCAACCATTAGGACCGATAAGTTGCACAAGTTATATTTAAATAATAAAAAATTACTAATAATAACAATAATAATAATAATAGTCAATCAATTTTATAGCTCCCGTTTTGTGACCTACTTAGGCTATTAAGCAATTCTCAATGAGTTTATTATTTCTTACATTACGTCGTAAACCTCCCTCCTTTTCCTCCACCAAATTATTGGAACAGATTTTCATCATTACTCAATTTTTAACTAGTAATTTTGTTTATTAATCATGTTTTAAAATATTAGGAACAATTACAATTGCGCACAATTTTGAAACTATTAACAAGTTTTAACGATATATCAAGCTGCAAAAAATTATGGAATTGAAAATTACAACATAATAACCTTTATAGAAAACATAAATATAAGTACAACAAATAGTGCAGCATAATAAATATTATAGCATATTAAATAATGCAGTGCAATAAATGTTACAGTGTAAGAAATAATATAGTCTTAATAAAACATATTTTTTATTACAAGTAGAGCAGAACTGCATGATTCTAAATGAAAAATAATTAAAGATGACATTGCGGAAATGCTTTGTAATGTAAAATTGCAAGAGGAAGCAGACATAGTTTTTATGAACAATTTCGCGCCTAATTAGAACTGACAGTCTTCTCGAAATCATTTTCTTTTATTTGGTTCTATATAAACTTAAAATTCATCATTTCTTGCTATGATGTGATTAAAAATATTATTGTGAATAACATTTATTCTAAATATCTTAGTGTAACTGCAATTATAATAAATTATTAAAGTAGTTATGTTGACCCATGAAATATAAAACAATCATAATTATGAAGAATTATCATCAAATTAGCTTAAGTTACAACATTAAATCAAATTAGAAGCATACAAAATATAATTCATGGTATTACATTTGTCAATTCATCCAAATAAATTTGTTATTTAAAAAGTTTTTGTAAATAAAATAAATAATGTAATATTATTATTATTATTATTGTTATTATTATTGTTATTATTCAATTGTTATTTTATAAAATAATAAAATAAATAAATATAAATAAAATTAATAAAAAACTAAATTTTAAAAAAATTCGAAATAAAAAATTATAAATAAATATTAAAAAATTATATTACAAAGTGATAATTTTATTTATATTTATTTTATTTGTAAAATTAAAATTAGATATTTATTTTATTTATAAATATTTAGGACTATTTAATCAAATTTTAATTCCCCAAATTTTCACTCACTCAAAAAATAATTATACTTATATGATAAAATTATGAAAGTTTTTTCTGAAAAGATTTTTATTTAACTTATGTCAAAATATCCGCATTTCTCATTTATGTTATATAATGACATTCGCCTAAATGTAAATGTTTTTTTTAATTTATTAATTATAATTCATTAATTTTGTTTTAATTTAAAAGTATAATTGTTATTTGTATTTTTACGATGTTTTGATTATAAAATGCGAAGGCTCCTCTTACTTTTTTTTTCTTTTTCTTTTTTTTATTAACGTCCGTTGCATGTCTAGATGATTAGGACGGTGCTCCCGCAGCGGGGTTTGAACCCCGTGCTACCATCGTGAGAGGCGCAGCCTTAACCGTTAGGCCATGCGGGCGTACGACAAGGCTCTTTTTAATCGGTCCACAATTTATATAGCGTCCCATCCACTGGCAGCGCAGGTTGGATTTCGAACATGACTCGTTACAACCATTAACACTCGTCTGCCATTATAATTTGTATGCCATTATCATTCGTATGCCATTATCATTCGTATGCCATTATCATTCGTATGCCATTATCATTCGTATGCCATTATCATTCGTATGCCATTACCGTCGTGCATGAACGCAACCCAATCGGTCTACCTGCACTAATCTTTAATATTCTACCTTTAAAAATTACCTCACATAATATTTCTATGATATAATACTCGTAATAAATATATCTTCGAAACTTTTGTGCGACATAAATGGTAGCATAATAGAGAAGTTATCGGCTACCAGATTTGATTTTATTATGAACATTGATTTTCTCTACAGGTGAAATGTTATTGTCATGTCAAATTGTAATTTAAAATTCAAATAAAAATATCGATACCATCAAAGAACATGTACATTAGTGGAATAGCTCATCAGTGACATGGACATGACGTGACATGACACGAGTGATAAGAATTTAATTAATCTTCGTCTTCGTCATTCTCATTTGTGACCGTGGAAGTCGGTGGCATAATTATATCACCGAAACCTTGCATCTTAATGTCTATTAAGAATAATGACGTCATCGTTGTCCTGGTCACGTGACTACCCACGACATCAGGCTGGAAGGCCATTGGTTAATATCAACGCTGGCAGGTGCATTCTCCGGTGAATAACGCTGTTGAAACAATAATAATAATAATAATAAATAATAATAATAATAATAATAATAATAATAAGAATAAGAATAATAATAAGAATAATAATAAGAATAAGAATAATAAGAATAATAATAATAATAATAATAATAAATAATAATAATAATAATAATAATAATAATAATAATAATATAATAATAAATAATAATAATAATAATAATAATAATAATAATAATAATAATAATAATAATAATAATAATAATAATAATAATAATAATAATAATAATAATAATAATATAATAATAATAATAATAATAATAATAATATAATAATAATAATATAATAATAATAATAATAATATAATAATAATAATAATAATATAATAATAATAATAATAATAATAATAATAATAATAATGATAATAATAATAATAATAATAATAATAATAATAATAATAATAATAATATTAGTAATAATAATAATAATAATAATAATAATAATAATAATAATAATAATAATAATAACAATTCTTTTTTAAATTTTATGTAAGTAGTATAAACAAGTAGCAGCATTATGTAGTCGAAATCATCTCGGTAACTTTAATGAATTGTTTTTAAATATGCAAATTAATTGAAATTGATTTTCTGAAGGATATCTAAATGTCATTTTTAATCGTAATGTTCCGCAAAAAAAGTGCTTGTAACACCGAAAGCAATAAAATATCGACAAGGAGTCTCGAACAATTTCAAGACTTACGTAGGAAAAAAAAATCTGTTCCACCTGAAGAACAACTATTGGATAATCACAACAGAATGCCTCTCAAAATCAACTTATCAACATAAATTCAATTTATTTAATCAAATTATCAACTTAAAATCAACCTTATTTTTCGCTGTCGATGTCGACATCACCTGCTGAGCATTGAGTATCAACCAAAAAAAGGAGGGAGAAACAAAACACAAGAAATTGCAAATTTAACAAGTTTAAAACATCGCCCAGCAATAAAATAATAAAATTCGGTTACTCTGGCACATGTTCATCGAACTCGAGTTTGTTGATTGTTTGAAAAAACTGGAAGATTTCCTGAAATGAACTTTCAGAAAAATGCCTACATTAAGTAATGCAAAATGGAATTTCATTCCAAGGGCAATATCAGTTCTTTTGGCATTTATTCTTCAACCGGAGAAAAGTGACTCTCAACTTGCAGATTCCTGTTATGGGTGGGCGAACCGGCACCCCGTCATAACAGCCCGGCGACAGAATAGCCCCGACAAAACAGCCCCGTCAAAATAGCCCGGCGTCAAAATAGCTCAAGACAAAACAACCCCGACAAAACCGCCCCGACAAAACAGCCCCGTCGAAACAGCCCGGCGTCAAAATAGCCCAGGACGGAAAAATCCCGTCAAAATGGCCCCGTCAAAATAGCCCCGACAAAATAGCCCGGCGGCAAAATAGCCCCGACAAAACAGCCCTGTCACCAGGGTCGGACTGGCTTAAAAAACCGTATTTCAATTTTGAAAACGACCTCTCACAAGCAACTTGTGATGAGGATAATGTCAACACAAATTTGTAAGCCAGATACAAATTTGAATAAGCAAGACTATGCAAATTAAACTTCTGGAGAACAATAATAACAACAAACAATACTCAAAACGGTCAAAGCATTCAATCCACTAATTTCGAATTTAATTTTGATTCAGTTTCACAACATTTTTTAAAAATACTTTGACATGGAGTTATCATGGGGATATTTTGAAGGGGCTGTTTTGTCGCCGGGTTGTTTTGTCCTGGGCTATTTTGTCTCCGGGCTATTTTGTCGGGGCTATTTTGTCGGGGCCATTTTGACGGGGCTATTTTGTCTTGGGCTATTTGGACGCCGGGCTGTTTTGACGGGGCTGTTTTGTCGGGGCGGTTTTGTCGGGGCTGTTTTGTCTTGAGCTATTTTGACGCCGGGCTATTTTGACGGGGCGGTTTTGTCGGGGCTATTCTGTCGCCGAGCTGTTATGACGGGTCACCGGGCGAACCATTGGTTTGCTGACAAATTCTACAATTGAGATGCTTATCAGAAGCTACATAGCAGCTTGAAGTTATAGGATAAAGCAAGAAATTCCCTGAAAAAGTTTTGGAATCGAGAACCATCGAGACTGGAAATTCCCAGAACAAATCAGTGTGCAGAACTTGCAATCATGTGTCTTCAAGATCTTTACGATGTTTGTAAACTCAAGGAGTAAATTCAGAATAGATTTAATTTATCTAGTCAACTATCGTATAACTGCATATTAAACTTTAATTATGTTAATTATGTTTAATGATATATTCCGTGACTTTTTCGTTGCATTGCTATGCCTATCTGTAGAGTTGATATGTAAATTTGTAATTGTTTAAATTATGTTAGATCCACAAACTAATTTAATTTATTTTAAGTGTTTAAAAAAAACCACTTAAATACCATCCAATTACATCTTCAGAATTGAAACATATCGGTACTAAAATAAAGCCTTGAAGCTCATGTATTAAAAACAAATTTTTGGTTTAGGATGACATTAAAAATTAGATTAAATTAAATGTTTTTATAAACTTTTGAGCAAAATTTAATTGATTTATGACAGGGACATGAAGTTTCAAAGATATTGTAATATAAATAATATAGGATACCATTATATATAGAAATTTAATTTAATTAATTTAATTCTAAATAAAACATATTATTATATTATTTTTTAGTTTAATTATTAATGATATTAATTTGTAAAATGTTAAAGTAAAATCCGTATTTAAAAAGAGTGCAAAGGTATGGAAGTATTGCATATTCAGGTTCATCCCCCTCTTTCCAAATTAATCCTCTTCTGGAGTTTAAAGCGATGATTGGATGCGATCCTTTTCTGTTACCATGACAACTGGGCTTATTAATTGCCCGGAGGAATTATTTATAAATTCTAGAACAATCATCAATAAGAAAAAAAGAGAACATTTTCTTCTTTTTTATAGGAATATTTGAGCGCACCCATCCACAGATGTCGTTTTTCAACCACAGCAACATAAATTAGATTTTTTCTTCCATTCATGGAATGTATAAAAAGATGGGAAATTGTTTTTTTTCAAAGTGGAATGATATTCAAAGGAGACATACCCAATTATTCATTCTTGAATCAGTCTTTGAAGGAAATCTCTTAGGTTGCGAGGTGATGATGATGATGATGACGAGGGAAAAGTGGTCTTTCTGACTTTGGATGGATGGGTGGTTTGGAGTGGTTTAAAGAAGTCTTTGAAATTCGTTTCCAGTTACAAAAGAACCTCAAGCAAACATAAAATTGCTTTACTGAAAACAAGAACATTATTCATCAATATCCAACAACTTGTGATTAATCAATTGTTAATTCACTGTAAGGAGTTAAAGGACAATCGCTTTATAATGTCAATTCAGATACTGAGGAATATTCCTTGCAAATCGCAATTAATGTTGGCGACGATGATAATGATGAGGATGACGATAAAGGATGAAATACTGTCGTAATGATCTCAACCCATCCAGCTCTATTCCACATCATCTGCACCGCAAAACTAATTTTGCGCGTCAAAAGAGCGTTAGGAGAACCATGCACTCCCCAGGAGGACTTGAATGGATGAATGGATGCATAGATTTGTGATAGATTGATTCAGAAATGCATTATTTTACGAAGTGAATTGTTTCTTGTGCATATTTCATGTAATAAGTCATGAATGAGATTCGTGGATAAAGCAATTCATGGATGCCTGAATGCTTTGGGAGCGTACATCACGTTGTCTTGTTTGCTTTCCTAGTTAATGTGAGAACATCTTTCTTTGTAGGTATTTTCCATGTTCTCCATTTATTCCTCTTTCAATCAATGGTCCTTGCTGTAGGTTGTACTTTCACTCCTCTCAAAAAAAGTTTTTTTTTTACATTTTAACAATTCAGAAATATTTTAATACCTCATATTAAATATCGATATTTTCACAATTATTATAATATATTATTTATATATATTAATTATTATTATAATATAATATATTATTTATGTATGTTAATTATTCCGAGTAAAAATATGTTTTATGAATTATTAATATTTCCCAGTTTAAATATTTTGTTCTCAACATTCCAGATATCCCTCGTGTTTCTGAGCGATTCCTGGCGACATCTATTCGACTTCAATTGGTCGCATAAAACGATGAAATTGAAGGAATGCGCTAAATTGCTTCGTTTATTCAGAGCCACGTCATCATCAACTTTATCTTGAGCATCGATCGATTGTCACAATAAAATCGTATTCATCATCATCACCACCGTGAACACCATCATCATCATGAACACTTCTCTTTCCAACTCCACAAGGACAATTGCGGGCACTCAGACGATGGAAGAATTCAGGAGTGCCCCAGTAAGACTCCTCCTCTTTCTCGTTTGGTTCCTTCCTCTTCTGTTCACCTTAACAACCAGCATCTTCATTCTCAAACTCAAGAAAACCACGCCGTTTGCAATCTCGCTTTCACTCTTGCACTCCAGCACAGTGTTAACCATTACATCCGTGGCCTGCTATTTTTCAATACAAGGTTGTTGCTTTTTAAATTTATTTTTGTTTTTCTTAAATTTTGATTTTTTTTAAAATTTAATTAACAAGGTTTTAATTAGTTAAAACAAAAAATTCCTCTTAAAGTTGACGCATGTAAAAGATGATCGAGAGGTGACAACTGGTTACGTGACGTAAGACATCGTGTGACATTGTCACATTACTCGTGTCCAGAAGCTGCAGTACATTGCCAATCGTTGTTTTAAAGGGAATTCAATATAATATAATATAAGATAATATAATATAATAGAAGATAATATAATATAATATAATATAATAGAATAGAATATAATATAATAGAAGATAATATAATATAATATAATAATATAATATAATATAATAGAATAGAATATAATATAATAGAATATAATATAATATAAGATAATATAATATAATATAATATAAGATAATATAATATAATATAATATAATATAATATCATATAATATAATCTAATATAATATAATATCTAATATAATATAATATAATATAATATAATATAATATAATATAATATAATATAATATAATATAATATATAATATAATATATCTATAATATAATATAATATATATAATATAATATAATATAATATAATATAATATATAATATAATATAATATATATAATATAATATAATATAATATAATATATATAATATATATAATATAATATAATATAATATAATATAATATAATATAATATAATATAATGATTTCTAATTATTTTCAGTGATGATAATATAATATAGTGATTTCTAATTATTTTCAGTGATGATGGATTCCTTAAATGCAATTTATTTTTAAAAATAATTTTTATCGCACAGCTCCATAAACGGTGTTTATATTCTTAGATATTTAGGCAATAAAATATGAAAGTATTTTTTAAAGTAAATTACTTAATGATGCCATGTTTTATAATGTCATCTTTAAAATGGTTAAATTATAAAAATATAAGATATTATAGAATTAATTATAACATTAATTAAGTCATAGATTAATTTTCACATTAATTTGAACAATATATTATCCACATTAGGGTCAGTTCTACTCAATGACCACCTGTGTAAACTGTGGATCACTCTTGAACTTTTCTTCAGCAACAATTCCTTACTCCATCTGGCTTTCTTCTCATTGGATGCTTATCTCCATCTGGTCAGTTTTGTGGCGCGACACTCGGCAGACGTTTCGAACGTGAGAGACGATACCAAACGAAAGACATGCTTCAAAGGGAAATTCTGCAACCCATGTTCTTCTGATGAACAAAGTGAAGAAGATTCGATGACGAAAACCAAGAAAAAGCCTCAAGTTGGACTGAGAGTCAGTCTTGTCTGGCTGATTTCACCTTGGATTGTTTCCAGCATCCAATCAACTGTGGAATTCATTTTGGACGAGGCGGAAGTCAAATCGGAAGACATGGCACTGGAATCAGGTCTGTGTTTCATCCCGGAGAAGAACTTTGTACTCCTGGGATTCTGGTTTTCCTACTTGTTTCCAATGTTCATGGCGATAGGATTTGCTAAAATGTGGAGAAGGAAACTTTCGGAGCACTTCTCTTCGTTTCAATATTTAAGCGACACCGGATGGAAAGGACTGTGCTGTTCCACATCAATTCTAAATGTTTGCAGCAAGTTTTTAAATTCATCGAAGCGTGACGGAAAGAGGTCCTACAGCTACCACAGACTTGATAAATCTCCTCTCGGCTTAACACACGGTCGAACGATTTCAACACCTCCAGGTCACCTCCATAAATTTTTCCTCCTTTCCAGGAGAATGGAGGGCGACCCTTTGAATGGTTTAGGTTTCCAATCTCTCAGAGAAAGAAATCAAATCACGACAGAGTCATCGATCGAGTGTCATGCAAACAGAGCAGCCACTCCTGTCCCTTGCGATGACAGAAGAAATTTTTCTGATGACAACCTCTATCAGGATGTTCAGGATTTTTTGACTCCCGCGGCTCCAAAACATTTCAAATTTCGCAGGCACGACTCGAAGGATCATTTAAAAACGAAACTTCTCCGTAATATTGCTCCGTCATCAGATTCGCTGGAAGTTATAACGACTCCATCTGCTTTTCCAAGTCACGTCTTGCGGTTGAAAACTGAAAATTTATCGAAGTCAGAAGATCCTGGAAAAGAAGAAGAGAAAGGCAAAGGCAAGTCAAAGAATGGCGAAGGACTCGTTGTAATGTCAACAAGTTCTGATTGTGACAACTTCCTCGATCGAACCACATCAACCAGCAATTTGCTCACTGATGAGAGCAGTTCATCCAATAAAGACCTTCTCCATCGCAAGCAGGCTCTCTCCAATCATCGTCATTATCTTCATCTTCCCAGTCTCCACGATGGAGTGCAATCTGAAGATACTTTTGTACCAAACTTTTCGAATTTTTCTCCCTCAAAAGAAAAACACACAAGCAGAATAACAGTCGGATTAGTTCCCAAAGTGCCTTCCATTATTCATCCACCACCAACTCATTCACCTCCAAAAATGCCACCCCTATCGCTGCCACCCATCACGGCCGCCAAAACCGCCATCGACCACTTTTCACCAAACGCTCATCGCATGGTGATGAGATTGTTGCTTGTCTATTGCCTCGCTTGGTTCCCGCTGCAGATTTGCAACGTCGTCTATGCGGTTTGCTTTTGGCGGGAATGCAGGAGTCACGTGACCTATGCCGAGGTCATGACCTTCAAGTGGATGGCCTACTCCTCTGCGTTCATTTGCAATTTGATAGTCCTCCTCTCGTTGCCGAAATGAAGACAAGAAGATCAGGTATTCAGCTTCATGACTGGAAAGCAAAACAATCAACGGAGTCTCCCTTTCGATGGCTCGCGGATTAGGATGGTCTGAATATGATTAGATCCTTAAGCCGCCATCAGCACTTGGATTAACCCTGGAGGAAGTAGATAAATGACTTGCACGAAAAGGGTTCCAAGAGGTGAACAACTCGTAGAGGGGCGTTCGATGTTCAAAACTTCATTTATTTGGATCTTTGAATACTCTGTTGTTGTTGTTGTTGTTTGTTTGAACATTTTTTGATCTTATGTCTGAACATTAAATTGTGAAAGTATAATAATCGTGACGAAGATATATTTTTGAAGCTGAACTGATAAGAAATATTTTTAAAACATACGCAAGATGTCCTCACCAAACTTTTTTACAATCCAGTCAACGGAATCATCTTGTTTAACAGTAGAAAATGATTTTGTGCTAGAAATTCACTTTCTCATAGTTCAATCAATTAAATTAAATTAAAGTTCAAATTCATTCCTTGAAAGTTCAAATCCATCTTTGAATGCTCATTGCGTGGGTGGTTCTCCGAAACGATTGCTCGTTCCATGAAGCAGAACTTAATTTAGAAGGACGCGGCACTTAATGATTCTGAGAAATTTAAACATTGCAAATGAGAAGGTGATGCATTTCAACGATAGCATTTATTAATTTAAATTAATTTAGATTCATGATAATGATTTTTAAGTTATTATAAAAAATATAGTTAGGCAGATAAGTTTTTTGAATTAATTTTATTTTTCAATTAAATGATATATCAAAATTAATCGATTAATAATGGCATCTATTAAACGATTTGTTCCCTCCAACCCTGAGTTTATTGAAACTCGTTTCAACTTACAACACCACAATGAATAAATTAGTTTAATTAGCAATTGATATTGGTCAGTAAAAGTTAAAGGTGGGAGAAGAAAGAACGATAACAATTACAATTAAGAAATAATAACAATAACGATAACAACAACAGTAATAATAGTATTACTACTAATAACAATATTTCATAATAACAATAACGTTAATATTATTTTCAGTACTAATTTAATAACAGTTTAATAATAGTTTAATTAACAACATTAGAAGTTGGCATTAGAACAACATTAGTTAATATTTTAAAGTTCTGTTATTTAACTTAATATTGCTCATTAGTAATTTGCTATTTAATATTATCACTACATTACTTCTACTACTACTACTACTAATAATAACAATAATAATAATAATTAGAACAACAATATTAATATTAATAAATAAAATTAATAATTAAGGAAAAATTTTAAAAAAGTCAAAAATTGTGCCACGCGTTCACGAAATAAAATAATTATAACATCAATCATGTATTCTCCGATAGCTTGAATGAAGCAATAATATTATGATAATGAATTATGCCATAATTAGATTGAATGAATGAACGAATGTTGATGTTGATAATGATGATGGTCATGGTGATGATGATGATCAAATTATCCGTGAGAATTACTAATTCATGGTTATGTCCAACTTGATGTCTTAAATAATAGGATGTCTGTAATGAGATGTTGAATATTTCACGACGGTATCAAGCGATATTTGTGGGAATATCATTTACGGTCATCAGTGTTTATATTGATAAATTTATTAGTTAACTACTAGTAATTGTATCATTAGAAATAATAATTACTTTAATAGGTTATTTGAGATAACATTTCAAGATTTATTGACATTCGATTTGTTGTCTTGCAGTTTTTGATTTTTGGTTGCTTTTCATATCCATCATTATGTCATTCGGCAAGGAATTCGCATATTCTAGTAAATAATAATAGTAATAATAATAATAATAATAATAATAATAATAATAATAATAATAATAATAATAATAATAATAATAATATAATAATAATAAATAATAATAATAATAATAATAATAATAATAATATAATAATAATAATAATAATAATAATAATAATAATAATAATAAGAATAATAATATAATAATAATAATAATAATAATAATAATAATAATAATAATAATAATAATAATAATAATAATAATAATAATAATAATAATAATAATAATATAATAATAATAATAATATAATAATAATAATAATAATAATAATAATAATAATAATAATAATAATAATAATAATAATAATAATAATAATAATAATATTAATAATAATAAATAAACATCAGATCAAATAATATCAAATTAGCTTAAATGTCAAATAAAATTTTAAATAAATAAAATTAAATATAATAATAAAAATTATTATTAAAATTATTAAAATTAACCCCAATATCAAAAACTTTAAAGCTTTTAAATTATTATTATCATCATCAATATGTAATAAATATAATGTAAGTAAATATAATGATTTACTATGAAATGGCTACATGGCTGCTTCAACCACGACAAAAGGCTGCATCTCTAAAATGCATGCATGTCATCCTGGAAATATCGGAATATGTATTCCTGGCTTCTCTTTGACGTAATTGGAGGTTGGAAGTGATGGAGCGGATGTCCAGGATGAATGAGTTGTGCTCTTCTTACGCGGATTATTTGAACATATTTTAACATAATTTTAACACACATTTTCACGATTTATTAGTTTTATCTAACATTTATTCTCCAAATTACTTGTGAACAAATTGTAAACGTCCTGTATATCTCGGTCATCTGCAGAGATTAAAAATAAAAACATCTTGACTTGGGTTTTAAATGGAATTTACACGGAAACTTTGAAATGTTGAAATTTAAAGTTTTCTACAGAATTGCATGGAATGATTCGTTTTTTACTTGAACTTCAGAATATGGAAGAGCATGGAGGATGCAATTTTCCACGGAAAACATAAATATTTAAACGTTCTTTAATAATTAAATGTGATGTTTTTTATGTATACGCAAATAATGGCAACATTCAGTACCGGATGTAGGCATGGTCGTTGTGCATCGCTGCTAAGGGGCCTCAACCAGCCAAAGAATTTTTTTTGCTTTTCAGTGGAAACAACAGGATCAACAAAGAGGCTTGTTTGTGAGTCCCCATCACAACACTGTGCAGGGTACTTCAGGCCCTGGAAGCTTTGAATTACTATTTATGATTTTTTTTACAAAAGGTTTTTCATTAAAATATTAATCAACTGTAATGATGAATTTGTGTTACTGGAAAATTAAGAATACATTTATTACCGTTTATAAAAGTTTCTATAAAATATAAACTCCATTTAATAATTATAAAATTTAAAGACAGAGTAAAGGAAGACAAAGAAACATGGAAGTAAAGATTGAATATTTACCAAAGCATCACCTTGAAGAGTTGAGTTTCAGCAAACATATTGTTGTGGAGACATTCCCTTCATTCTCCCAACGTGGATCCTTTTGCGTTTTTAAGCATGTTATTCCTTTCTTGCGTGATAATGTTTTCGCGAATTTTCATTCAAAATAAATAAAATACTGAAAAACCTGTCAAGCCTTTATTATTAAGATTTAAATTAACTTTAAAATCATGTATTTTGAACCATTATAAATGCAAAACGAAAAAACAACACATCAACGTTGCCCATTAAAACTTAAAACCTTTGATTGTTGTATTGTCTTCACATTTTAAAGTTGAGTTAACATTTTAGAAATTTGGTTAAATTATATTTATTTCAATAATATTAACTTAAAACATATTATATTTATTTCAATCACATTAACTTGAAATAAATTATATTGTAAAAAATTATTCATATTTCATTAAATTAATCATATTAACTTGAAAAATATGAAAAGAACTCATTCATCAACATAAAAGTGCATAAATTATGCAACGGAAATATTTAACATTCACGTCCATACTTTATAATTTTGTCTTAAAATTTTATTAATTATGAATCTCCAATTATAATTTGTCATTCAAATTCACGAAGGGATAGCATTAATAACTTTTTCCTAATTAAATAATTTCATAGTTTTTGGAATTTTAAGAAAAAACTTATTTATATATATAATATTATATAATTATTATGCATTTATTACACAACTGTAATATATAATATTATTTATTATTTTATAATTTGCTTTGTATTATAAATTTATATACATGTATTACATAAACCAACATTTGTTTGATTAAATTAATTCTTTAAAAAATATTACATTATACTCACCATCATCATCATTCTCTTCATTGATCTTTTATTGATAATGGAATTGTAGAGTATAATCTTGGACCATAGCATTGAATAGAAAAGAGTTTGAAAGTAGATTTAACAAAGGAGGGACTATATTCATGTGTAGTACGAAGAAAATGATTAGAGGGTTATTGTAGTTATTACTATCTGATAAAAACCTGTAAATATCATGGGAAATGCATAGTAATCATAAGAAAACGTAAATAGTGCGACTTGCAACAGTGAATTTGGTAGATGCGTAAGAGATTATTATTAACAAACGTTGGCTTAGTTGAGGACAAAAATGGTAACAAAAAAACAATCCGAATACCTTATTCTTCTTCTTACCCGTCCTCCTTTTCATCAATTTGTTGAATATCCAAAGGAAAATTTTGTTATGAGGACATTTTGCAGTAGTGAATCTCAATTGAAGCTCGGCTTAATATAATAATAATAATAAATATTATATATTATAATTATTAATATATTATATATAATAAAAATCCTCAGAGGAGTTTCCCCGTCTTCAAAAGTTTCTACCTTTTGAATCTCCTTAAGTTTTTTTTGGGAGGGAGGGAGGGAGGGGACGGGTCGCATCCGGCGATCAGCCGGATGTCCTTGTCGGTTTTTATCTTTCTGGACCCAACATTCACCAGCAGCTACTATGAGAGGCACTCGTTGGCCGTTATGCCGGTCACTGCTGCCTGGACTAGAGCTCCGAAAGCTCTCAATGGCTTCTCGTCACACGCCACCTGACCTGTTTTTCACCTGAAAACTTCGGCTATGCGAGGCTCTCACTGACCTTGCTATGTCGATCGCCTACACCAGTTTACCTACAGCGGTCATGAAAGCTCTCAGTGGCTTCTTCATACCGTGTACTTAATATATGCAAACTGGACCTCATAATTTCTTTGTAGCGGCAGCCGGAGATAGAAATTTTCGGGTCTCGACCGCCGGCCTTTGCGCAACACAGTGTTGATAATGATAATGAATCCGAATCGTTGGACATTTTTGCTCTCCCTGTCTTACTTGCAGAGGCCGCCTAAGACTTCTGGCTCCTCATGTGCCAGGTCCAGAATGAAGCCGTCAGCTCCAGTAGAATGATGGCATCCGTCGACGGCGACACGAGCACCAAATCCGGCCTCTTGCCACTTTCTATCAGCACCTGGGGTAGTCTCTTCTAGATCGGCTGTGACGGTCCAGTCATTTGCCTCTGCAAGAATGTCTGTAATATATTATTGAAGTTATACATTTTTATTGAATATAATATATAATTTCGGAGTTTAACCTCTCTTTTTGCAGAGGCATGCGATGCCCTCACGCAAGAAATAACTCTTTCGCTGTTTTGCGATCGTACACGAGTTTGCTTTGGAGACTGCTGCTTTTGCGGCCTCACACACTTCTCGAAGGACCTGATTATGTCGTCATGTGTACCGACCGTTGGCAAGGGTATGCATGCAATTGCTGAGCACGTGATGCTGTGTCTCGGTCACCCTAACCCCTGCTTATTGTCACTGGAGGGCAACTCGGTCTTGTTCCACTTTTTGCCTCCTTTCCTGATTACTCATAGCGACTCTGATTTATGAACTTGCCTGAGACCATTTTATTAAGTGGAACTGCATGACGTTCCGTCTGAGTAGGACCTCTCAGTTCAACATCAGCTTGGCTGCTGACTCATCAATCTCATTATGCAATCGGAATTTCCTTCTAGGTCTGAGTTTGACTTCGCTGATCCTGGATGTCCGCGGAGTTGTTGAGCATCCACTGCGTTCTGAATTTTTGGAAAGCTTGTACTCTTCCACCATTGATCTTAGTGGTAGTCGCAGGCTCGTGTTCCTGATGTAGAGGGCAAGCAATGACAGCGCTGAAGGTAGACCTAGCCATTTTCAGGTATATTGGCTAACTTTCTTCTCTAGATTCGGCCATAGCAGTCTTGGAAGGAGCACGAACTGGAGCAACCACATTTTGAACCGCCCTTGCAGCGGTGTCGCCTCGATCTTTTGCAGTTCCTCGATGGTTTGTTGAACAGGGTTTTTTATGCTCTTGTCGGTGAGAGATTTGTCGAAAACCCTTCCAAGATTTTTCACCGGTTTTTCGGATACTGTGGGGACTTGCTGCTCCGCCACATCGAAGAACACGTCCAATTTTCCCCCTGACCAGGGCAAGGCTTTTGGATTTCTCAGGTTTGAAAGCCATTCGACACCACAATGGAAGGTTGGTCAATTTGTTCAGGGTATTTGGACAATCATCTTCCTGTTCATGATCAGGGTAGTGTCAGCCATGATTGCCGTTATTGGAGGCATGTACACATCTTTACGGATGTGCTAATCGAGAATACTATATTATATAAAAAAAACTACTATATACAAAAAAATAGAAAATAAATAAGCTATATTACAGTGTATTATTAATAAATACTATTATTTAACATACTATTGTAATTATTTAATGTTATTAATAAATTTTATTATTGCAAATATAATGCTGTTATAACAAACACGTATATAAATAATAATTTCCCATTTTTAAATATGAAATGCTATTATTTTTTAAAGGTTTTACAATTTTGTCTGAAAATGATATTACTTAAAGCAGGGACTTAAATCTTAAAATAAGAAATTGTACGAAATTGTGAATGCATTTCCAGAAATTCTGATTGAAACTTCATCACTTGAACGAACAGCAAATGAATCCCAACTCCATGCACAAATTGGATCACACGCAAGCTTAGCCAACAAAATCTTTTTAATTAATTTCAGAAAACAGCTGATGGTTTTAACATTTGTGGTTGTTCTAAACAACTTACATTAAAATGTCAAACTTAAATTTTATCACGGGAACAAATATATGCTTGTTATTTAAAACATTCGTAAGTCATTTTTTAAAAATTAAATCCAAGCAGTTAATTAATGCAAGCAAAATAAAACTCCAATTATAAATTAATTTCTAAACCATTTTAAAATCTCAATTACTATTAAATCATCATTAACACCATCAACCGAGTCAGGTGCAGTAGTTTGAAATGTTGATCATTATTGGTTGAGAAGTGGACAGCATGGAGGAAGGATGTATGGAAGGTTGGATGGGTGGAAGGATGGACGAATGGCTTCGTAGGCGTGCACCTGAAACTATAAAAACACGTGCAACTATAAAAACCTCTTCGATGTCCTCACTTCTAAGCAGAAAATTCGTTTCGAAGCTACATTTAATTATATTTTTGTGATAAAACGTCATTCTCAATCGTTTATTTTTTATTAATATACGTGGTAAAGTTTGCTATTCGTCCGACACGTTAAAAGGTATTTTATTAAAATTCATTTCTCCAATTTAGTCGTTTAATCGATTTTAAGACATTAGGTGAAAGATTTCATTAATTTCTTAAAACATTGCAGGTCCATTTTCTGCTTTCATGATGACGCCATTTAATGTTGATTAACAGTTATTCTATTATTAAAGAATAGTTAATTTATTAATTTATTTATCATTTATTTTGTCCAAGCAACAATGACATTGTACAGGCAACCTTTTAATTTTATTTACCTATAGGTGAGTGAACTCATTAACAATTGTAAACAACAGCAAAATCAATAATAATAATATTAATAATAATAATAACATGATTGTCAAATAATTATTTCGGTTCAAATAACAAAACATATTATTTGGATCAAAATTCAAAAACTATTTCAGCAATTTGATATATTGACAACATATTCAATATTTATATATAAGTATAAGCGTATATTTGGAGCTTATTCATACTTTATATTGAAATTGATTTTGCAAAAGTAGCTAAAACATTTTCATTCCTGCATTGGAACTGAGAAAGTGTTTAAAAATCTGTTATTATTCAACAATGATTTAATGATAAAATAATATATTATAATTTTTTTAAGTAAGTGGTTTATGAGTTTATTGAATCAAACAAACAAGCCGTTGCATACACAAAAAGAAAAAAAAAGGCGAAAGCACTAAATAAATTCAAATAGACCCAAAGGGCCAGCCTTAAGGAAGCACACGCTTCCGCTATCGGACTGACCTTAAAAGTCGCTATACAATTCCATTCAATAAATATTGCTTGCACGACACTTTGAATAATAAATAAAGTAATTTGAAAGAGCATAAGTTTAACTGAATTATATCTTTGATAGATGAAGGTGTGGAGGAGTAAAGTCTTGGGCCACAACACTGAATTGAGAATAATGTGAGGGTGGCATTAGAAATATGAAAGACTTTATTCATGTGTATTACGTAGAAAGTGTGAAGGATTGTTGTAGTTATTGCTTGATATGAAAAAAAAACAGAGAATATTTTGGGAAAAGAATTGAAATCATATGTAAACATGAAAAGAGCAATTTGTAAATTACGAATTTGTGATATGTTTAACAGACTGTTGTCATAGAATGCAAAGGCAGTTGATGACAAAGGTGATAATAAGAAAATTATTCGTACAATCCGTTTTTGCAATGCATTCAATTGATGTAAATGTGTGTTGTAAGTAGCTGCCCATATTATATTGCAGTTAATAGATAAGGGTAAATAAGAGAGAAATATAACAGAAGAGCTATTTTTTTGTCAATAAATGGCCGAATTCTAGAAATTACACCAATATTCTTAGAAACATTATTTTGAACGTAAGAGATGCGTTTGAGACAAGATAAATGCTTCAACATTGATTTCAATTAACTAAAATGTAACTTATTGAAGACCAGGATTTCCAATGTCATCGAACATCTTCATCTTGGCAGCCATGTTGGTTGCCTGTTTGCTTCCTCTGCATGTTCATCATCACATCGGAGCGTTCACTGTCATTAGGAATCCACTCATTCCATTTCTTTCTGAAGGTACGTTTCTTATCTTTGGTTTTATAAATAACGAATAATAATAAATGTTATACATGTTAGACAGAATAATATTATAATAAATCCCTCAATAAATAAATATTATAAAATGTGTTTCAAGGATTGAAATTAAAAATAATGGTTTCAGCTAATTCCATTATTTAGTCAATGTAAAACATCTCATTAACCAATTGCAATCATAATAATCATAACGCTATTATTCCTCGTAAAACTGCATAATTCAACCTGCACTCAATAACAGCAGTTAATGAATTATTCGATTACAATGAATTACAACATCGTCGTACTAATAATTTAATCACAATATTAATTTAATTTTCAACATTGTATACAAATAAACAGCGAGACGTAATTTTGAGTGCAGGAAATAATTTCGCATTGAAGCAATAATGCAGTCGATCATTGGGAGCGTAAATGGAGGTCTGGCATACACGCGTGAACACAATTTCAAAATGGCCACCCAGAAGATGAAATATGGCAACACTTTCAACAACACGTCACAACATCAATCCTTGGTCGATGTTTCCTCTCTTTTGAGGGAACAACACGTGGAGAACTGAATTTAATTAGCATTTCACGCACTTTCGTCCAAAGAGCTACGGTCGTAAAGTTGAGCGAAGGCTTTACCGGAAGTTGTCAGAGT
>JAJTWR010000332.1:1442500-1485000 GCA_021613335.1 Whitmania pigra
TCGAGAACGCAAGTTTCACTGGAAATTGCAATCTCTTGAAGTTAAAAGGAATATCCGTGGGTTAAAAACTGATAATCCTTCTCCTTTTCTGTTAAGATAATTACTTCAATTACATCCCAACAACTTTTTAACACAAAGCCTAGTGCCGCTGCAAAGTTTTGGTGGGTCAACGTTACGTAGTAAAATAATTGGAGATCCCAGTTTTAGTAAAAGACGGTGTGGTGGCAAACCAGCTGAGTCCAGTGAGTTTAAGAACTTTTATGGGAAATTGATAACCTCATCAGCATCTACAACGGTATCGATTGACTTGTATTCAGTGACTGGACCTGGTAACATTGATAGCATTTTATTGTTGATTTTATGAACATTTTTGGCAGCAAGAATGGCCTTTCCTTGCAACTAGTTTGAATGTTCATAGTTTGTGGAAACAGTTGGATAAATTGCATTAATTAATTCTGCTACTGTAGAAACCAGGTTACAAAAATCTGATGAGAGTTGAATATTCCCTGAAGAACTGACATTTAATCTACCTTCTCCAATATCCAGTAGTCTTTTTGAAAAGTGTTGAGCACCATCATCTCCAAGATGTACTCTTATGTTTTGCTTTAAAGTAATCTTTTGTACATGTCTCCACAAAAATGAATGTTTTAAACATGCATGGAACAAATTATGCTGGCAGAGTTGCAAAAATGCTGTCAGGGTTGTATTTGAAGGTTGGTTGATCTTTTTATGCACATTCTGGGTTGTAAAATAAACTCTCTGACCATTCTCTAAATGGAAACTGAGGTGAACAACAGTAGGGTGTCTTTCGTGAATTGAAAATCCTAGGATTCGCCAAACTGCCTCATTAGTGCTAATGTAACGTCCTAACTGGTACATCATAACTTCATCTTTGTTTTTCTCATTACCTATGCCGAAAACTGCCATATCACTACCTTTGTTAATATACTTGCACACATATTTAATTGATTTCAGTGAAAAATTACTTGGTACTGTAAACTGTCACAAGATCGATGCGTTTCAGAATTGCGCAGCAACGAATCAAATCGTCTTTGAATTACGATATCCGTTCGTTCCGACGCATCACCAGCTATAACCACCGCAAGTTCATTTACTTGAAGAGCTTTGTAACTCTAATGAGCTCGTGTTCGCCCGCTTGTGTTCGGTCTGCTTTCATTACCACTTTATAGTCATCTGTTGTCATACGTTCAAATGCAGTTGTGAATGTTTTAATAAGATTATTGTGCTCATGAAATATTCTTTGTAGGTTAAACATAATGTGACCTCTAGTTCCTGAAATGTAGGCACACCTGTGGTCAAGTTCTAGTTGTTCGTTTTCAATAAAATATAGCTGCAGAAATTTTGGTTGTTTATCAGGCAGAAGAAGTACTGATCCAGCTTTATGGTAAGTCTGCCCTTAGACCGTGAATGTAGATGAAAATGGATGCTTGTACAATTGTTGTGGCACCGAATCAGGTCATTTGAAAACATGAATTATACTTTCTGATGTTACCAAGAAAATGCTTTGGATTCAGGTGTAGCTCTTGATGTATAAGTCAAAAGAAGTTGTGGGATTGGCTTCATTTGGCAGAGTTTTACTTTTCCATTGCTGCAGCAAATACTAGGAGACTCTGATTTAAATTTTTTGGCATGACAGTAACTATAGACTACATCCATCATTCCAATTGTAAGACTTTGATGCTGTGAATAGCTTTTGTATGGGTCTTAGTGAAATCCTTCATGTAATAAAGTAAAATTTTGAGCAGTATCTGATTGTCTGACTCTACCTCTCTGTTCCTTTAATCTGGCCTCACGTTGTTGTAATGTCTCAGAAGCTCTGGATGCAGCAGCCCTGTCGCGAAGCTTCGCAAGTCTAATATTCCGCTCCTCTTGAGTATCTTGTATACGTTAGTTTCATTTTTTTACTCTGTGATGTCACTTGGCCAATTGCCTTACGTTTCTTTGGAGGCATGGTTACAGTAATCTGTGATAGAAAATAAAGAAACTTAAATAATTATACCCGTAGAAACGCTAGAGAAGTTCCAACGGTTTGCATGAACGGAATTGCAGCCTTGCAGGCGCGCGAATTTATACGTGACCAATTAAAAAAATCTCGCACTGTCTTTTCTTAGAAAATCAAAGCGATAAAAGCTCTTGATGGCAATCTTGTTGTCACAAATTTACAGAGATGGGAGGTTTGTCAGCAAAAATATTCTGAATATTGTAATTTAAATTTTTATAGATTTAATATAACTCAAAAATTGTTCTAAATTATAAAACAATATAAATTAAAAGCTAAATTCATGAACCAGCGTACGTCCAAAAGAGGTTTTTTGGCTATAAAACGCAAAATATTGTATCGATTGTTTTGCAAAGTCGACTAAACTGACCCCTTTATCAACATGCTCAAGTGTTTTAAGTTTCAATCAAATAGGTTCAGAATTAAAGATTTGTATAAGAAATATATATACCCACAATATCCTTGTTTTATATGTAGATTAATATAAATTAAATAATATGAACATATTGTTTATAGTCAAGATATTATAATTGTACTCGGTTACTTCTTGCAGATTACACTCCGTTAGAACATAGAACGACCAATCAATTCAGTCTAAAGTAAGTCAAAAGCTTTTAATTGGTTGCTATAATTTAATTTGGTCAAGATAATTTCGTAATTAGAATCTTCTTTTTATAAATATTCTATTAACAAATAATAAATCAGTTATTGTTTTCTTCGAAACCCATAAACTTTAGTTATAAAATCATGATTTGATAAATGATGCATCGTTTGCGAATATGCAGTTGATGATGATGATGTCATTTGTAATCATAATCCTCATAAGAAAACCTTGATTTCTACGGCTGCTGAGGAAATTTGATGGTCGCAGGTACCAGGAACATATCAATGACCAAGCAAAACAAATGTACACAAACTCGAAAAGACTGACAGCTTCCCAGAGCAGCTCAGACAGTCCTCCTCAGAGTCACTGTCGATGCACATGCGTTCTGAAACCAGATTCCTGGCACAACTCGGCAAGAAGCGGACGACGTCGAAAGGATGGACCGTCGGAAAAGAAGTGGCTGGAAGAGATGAGCAAGAACGAAGGAAAGTCCAACGCCGGTGAGATTTTGAGGAGACCTGCCGAGTCGTTAAAAACTCCATCACCGCTTTTACCATCGTCTTCTACATCGTCATTTCGAGCTTCAAAGACCGCATTGACTGCTCATAAAAACGCGGGAATTGAATCCGAAGATTTGGGAGCGTCGAGTGACAACCCCGGTGACGAGAAATTCCAGCAATCGCTGGACAATTTCAACCAATCAAACGCAGTTGAGATAAGCGAAGGTGAAGGTCACGCCAACGTGGAAGACTTTGAGAATTACGCCACATCCTTGGATTTCAGTTCTCTCCTTCAGAACAGCGATGTCCCGAACAGGTGAGACACAGGTGTCTTGAGAATTGATTAATTCATCCTGAAAAATTCAATCACAATGTTCGCCATGTGCCCAAATTCCCAATCATGCAAATGCATAGTTATTTATGCGTTATTGGCCTTGCATGGACTTATGAATAAAGAGCAACCAAGGAAAACAAAATTGAGTTTGTTTGAGAAAAATTAATTTCTCGGATTTATGAATTTTTCGAAAACTTGGAAAAACTTCCCGAGAGTGGCTTTTGTCAAATGAAGCGAAATACGCATGAAAGTATTGGTCGGTGTTGATGCAAGTGAGACTTGCAACAAATTGAGATATTCCATTTGATTTAGAAGCTGCCAGAGGTTTCAATCTACATTTCTAGAAGGTTTAAACGACAACTGTAAAAAAAGATATTTAGGAGCGTTTTATTTCTATTAGATCCTTTGAATATCAGTACTCCATTACTATAAACATGTCACAAAAATATCGATAAGTGAAAGGAATTGTTACCTGAAGACAGTTTCTTAAGCTGCTTCAATAACCTTATATTTCCAGCCCCAATCCACCTGTTAATCCGGTATTTCAATTTTCCATCGAATATTAACCTTGTGTGCATGTATTATTCATGTCTCTAGCCTCTGAGGGAAAATTTGCACCGCAGAAAAATTGGTTTTTGCTCGTTGATTCATTTGGTTATCTATCCACCCTCACACTCACTTACTCACTTAATCACCCACTACCCAGAAGTAACCCAGAGTAACAACATCACCTTATGCTTCCGAAAGTTCACTTTAAAGCAGCATCGGATGATTTATTGCAGTAGTAGGAATACAGAAAAACTCTGAAAGTTGCCACATAAACGCGAAACTCATAAAAATTTCAGGAGACAATTTCACAGTTGAGTACAGGGAACATCCATTCAGTTCAGAGTCTGTCCAACCAAAAAAAAAACTCACTGAGTGACGACTTTTAATTCAATTTCATCTTTAGTTGCCCTTCAAAGAAATCCTGTTGAAAATGTCGCAGAACAATTGGTACGACCTCGAACTTCACAAAGCTGCGGCTCGATCGGGAAATCTTTCTTTGTATTACAATTAATATAGCTTAAAATTTAATAATCAATAATTAATAAAGTATCTTTGCTGGAAAAGTACGCTGCGTGATGTAAAAAGTGTCTTTGGTGTGCCATCGATTCATTTTGTAGCGAAAAACCCTTTAACGCGAAATTATTAAGAGCACAATTACCAACCTTATCGATGGTCATTATCATCACAATCGTCATCACCATCACAATCATCATCACCACAAAGTGATCAACAATCATGAATTAAGCTCAACAATCTCATCGGTGACACTTAATGAACAGTCATCAGCAACTTGATTTATGCGATTAAATACCTTCCCGTCTCAAAATGGTGTTTGTAACGGTAGTCACATTAGTAATGCAAAGTGTAACATGAAGGCAGCAAGCACTGGCTTATCCAAAATTATAAAATTGATCGAGGTGGAGGATGTCTGGGCCGCCGATAGAAATTTCGGACTCTTAACCACAGCCCTGTGTTATGTCAAAAATAACATGGACTTACGATTTAAAATTCAGACAAGCCTACAAAAATTTCCCTGGCTGACCTGGGAGATAAATTATATTTAACACAACAGTAAATAAAAGTTAATGAAAAAGCGTTAAAATTAACAGACTTGGCATGTTAATAAACAAGTTACGTTCACCCCAGTAATAAATCCACAACAGTGGTGAAACTTCGATACCAACTGATATTTCAAACAAAATACCTTTATCAGGCCACGGCAAAAAATAAGTCAAACATCAACTTCAAAAACTGACGTTTTATGAACATTTTAAAATATTTGTGAAAATTATATGCTGGAAATCATTAATTCTGCAAAGCATGCAATAACAACATTCCAAAGAATCCAATCAACGAAGTTATCTGCGGAACAAAAGCTTTATTGAAATGCCAAACATTTCATGAATTGAAGCAAGTTTCAATTTATCACAAACCAATATTTTCCGATTAAATTATTTTATAAACTTTATTTCCTGCTTTTAAATGCTTTATATATTTAAAATGATCCGTTTGATTTAGTAACGAATGTATTTTTTATTACATTAGTTTTATTAATTTTGTTAATATTTATTCCACTTTGCTTTATAAATGTGGGGAATTTGTAGATTCTAGCAGAAACTGCTTTTTTATCAATTGTAATTTAAATAACGATTTATCACATATAATTTATTATTAATAATTTTATTAATTTTCCAGATACGCAGGCCATTGGGAAGAAAATAGGTAAGCGAAGAAATCTTGAAATCTCAATTTTGATTTGCAGATAAAAATGTTGTCTTATAACTTGTGTTATATTTTAAGTTTTCAAAAAACAACAACATAAATTCACACAAAGCAATGCATTGGTAAGTCTTAATTAAATAAATGAACGAAATAAATTTACGAAGTGAAAACACGACACTGCTGCTGTTGCTTTTGCTGTCCTCGCAGAAACGCAACACTCAGAGCCAACTTGGAATCTATTTTGTCATTTTAAAGTTATAAATAATATAATTTTTTATTAATCCGAGTACAGTAGCTAATGAGTCAATTGAATAATTTTTATTTATTAGTTGAATATTTGATTGGAGTCTAAGTTGGCTAAAATGGTGGGCTCCTGCATGAGGTGGTAATCGTAACGTGTTCGCATCCTAACCAACCCCAGGCACGCTATATAAATGGTGAAGCACTTTCCTACCCTAATATGATACATAATAAGACTTCCAAAAGACAAGCTGAATGTAACTAAATACAAATACTTATTATTTTCAGTTGACCCGACTGCTTGATGGTACCCTAGATATTGGCGATTAATTTTTAATAGATATTAATTTAATATTTATATTGATGTTTATTACTCTAAGATCTTTTGAACCTATAAATAAATTCTGAGGCACTTTGTACTCAAGTACTAAGTTGTACTCAGAAACAAGCTGATGTAGAGCTTAATGAACTTCCTTATAAAGTGGATCTAACAAAGGACGTTTCTCGCTCGTTTTAAAGACTTCCAACATTTTGTTCACCATATGCTGAAGCAATATTTGACTTATAAATTATCCACATTTTAAAATAATATTTAATTATTTATTTTATTTTATTTATAACACCGTGAAGTAGCACAGGTGTTTCCGAAACTCTCCTCAGCTTTAAACAAAAAGACATGCTTTCAAGAAGACACAAAAGTGTGTGAAACGCGAAAATTCAAAATACAAAAACATAAGAAATCAGTAAGAATGAGAATGTCTATGTAGTGAAGAAACTTATAAATTTAAAAACAATACAGGTGGCAAAGGATGGTTTTATCCTTTTAATTTTTCAAATAAGACAGTTTCTTATAAATTGACTAACAAAATTCTCATGGAAAGCATTACCAATGCTTATTAACACTGAATATCAAATAGCTATCTGCATCAAGAAGATAAAATCACAAGTTCCGTTAAATTAGATTCTTTAGAATTAAAATTATTTCCTTCATTTTCGAAAATTTCAACTGTTGCATAGATATTGAATATAAACGAGATTATAAATGATTTTTATTCTGAAATTACAAAAACATTTGTGCAGTCGCTATCCTTACCTCAAGTTGAGGGACGACATGTGCTACAGGCAACCATGCAAGAGGGATAAAGATTGTTGCCGCCAGTACAATCTCTGTGACAAATCCGCCTTCATCTGTATTGACTGCTGGTTGGTCATCAAAACTATCCGATGTAGGCCAACATAGAGATCTCCATAAGTTGTGTTTTTATAGATAAACAACCTAATACTGTGTGTTCGACGCCTACCGTCACAGATTTCGCTTTGAGTCGAAGTTAGACAAATTGAAACGCAATATTCTAATCTGTAATGTCTTTAAATTTATCTCAAATTTTTTGTATTTTAATGTCAAAATGAGTTTACTAGAAACGAGAGAGATCCTCAATACTATCCCAAAAGTGTCTCTCAAAGAAAGTCAACACTGTTTTCAAATGGAATTCTTTCTAAAATGATTGCTTTGATTTGTAGGTATGGACAAAACTGCAAATCGGAGAAAGACTGCTGCTTGAGATTCCCCATATGTAGTCGAAGACAGGCCAAATCATCAAATTCTTCAGCAGAACCCCTGATAGTGTCAGTAGTGGAAGGAAGGTGTGTCGATAAGTTGCCAAAGGCTGAAATAAATTCGCATTGAGGAGATTTTCGATGCTTTAGATGCTTTGAAAAAACTGAACATGCTTCGAAAGAATAAGTGCAACGGAATTTTAAAATTACAAAGATTCCAAGTTATTTTAAGTATAATTTGCGTATCGTCATCATTCATCCAAGATTGTGTCAATGTTGTACGTTTGTCATGATCAACATTTTTTGCCATTACTCAATAATTTGTTATCCACACGTTGCTCAAAACATTGTTTCCGCGTTATGAACATTAACCAAATATGAATGAAAACGAGTCAAAAAACCATTCTTCAGGTGTATAACTTACACTTAAAATAAATTTTAAAGCTTAGACAACCGCTCTTAATAGGCTTAGGTTGAAGCAAGTAGAAGCCATTTCGGTCCTTTAAAAGTTTCAAAGCAAAAAACCAAATGAAATTATTCGTTGTTGCACAAGTAGTCATTTTCCGACCCTAAAATTCCGAAACCTTCGGCAACTGAAGGAAATTATTATTAAACATTTAAGCAATGACGAAATTCTACTTGACCCTCGAGCCATATATTAAAGTAGCTTTCCTGAACATTTTTTCAGCCTCTGGGAACTCCTGCATTAAATTATTCAAAATACAAAGAGTGCTTCGCATATTCTCAAGTTGTCTTTTATATTCTCCCTCCAGAGATTTGACAGATTTCTTATATTTATTTTCTTTCAGTTGCTGGTAACACTTCATTCTGTGTTGTCCAATGACAGTGTCGACAAATGCCTAAAGGCAATATTACGTAATCAGCAATAAATGTAAAAATCTGATATACCACAAATAGATATTTAATATTAATTATGTAATATTTGAAATAATTGTTGGATGTACTTTTTGTTTTTCCTCTGAAATAGCTTCAATTTCAGAATCCAGTGCAGCAGACGTTTCTGTCAAGCGTTTCAAGTTCGTCTGCTCAGAGATGACGGCGTCGCGGAGGTTCTTGTGGTCGTCAGAGAGATTACGGAGATGAGCATTATAATCTTCAGATTCCTGTTTAATTCTTACAATTATTTTATATACGAGTTTTCATGTTATCGTGCTTTCGAATGGCTGCTGAAACTATATTTGTTACCCGAGCTTTTTCCCTAATCTTTCTTTTCATGGCTGTAAGTTCTCTCTTGATTGCATTTTCGGAAGCTGGTTGACTCCTAGACTTCATTGCTTCACCTCTGACCATGTTTGCCTCTCGACTTCAAGAACAGATTAGTATGTAGATTAGCGTCAATCGGCTTACAGGGCAAAGTTGGAAACAAAATTTCAAAAGCGCATTACTTGGCTATCAATCTCTCCATCTCTTGGCATCTTTTCTCAGAATCTCTTTCGAGCTGCTGAAGCCTCACTTCCATTCGATGTACTTCGTTCCTAGCAATTTTTATTTCGTTTTGCATCTCTCCATCGACAGACGTCCTAGTTTCTTGAGCTAGTTGTATTTTTTTGGTCCATAGCAATATCTGTTTTCTTGATTAATAAAGTTACTCAATTAGTAAAGCTTTGATGAATAAGAATGATAAGGCCTAGTGTTTTAGAAATAAACGTTAAAAAGTTTTATGTCCTTCACCAATACAGTGAATTATCACATACTCAGCTTCGATGAGAGCATTAAAAAGATTTTCCCTGTCCTCCTTTGCAGATTCCAACCTGCCTTGAGTTTCAATTGCCTCTCTCTCAGCTTCCTTTTTAAGAATTGCATAATTTAAAAAATATTTGAGGATATCTTATTTTAATTATTAATTATAAGAAACTTTTAACATCATAAATTAAGAATGATCACTTGGTTATGTTAAGACCGATTGTTGTAATCTTTCAGCATGGTAACGGGAAAATAATAGCAGAGTATTTCAAGTATAATTTTAAGTAATAAGTGACTAAAGTAACTTTGAATTATTTACGTAATAAATGATGCCTAAAAGAGTAATAGAATAATTTGCAATGCTTAATGTTTTAAATTTTGAATTAGACATTAACAAAATGTCAAAAACTCAAGCCTAACAGCATATGCATTCTGACAAATTTTTTTCAGTTGTTGGTAAAATAGTTAATAAAGGTGGTAAAATAAATCTCAAATCCTTGAGACAATTTTAAATTTTAGTGAAATCATAAATGAGGTGCTTAATTCCTTTCCTCTACATAATAAGTATCTCTAATCCTATTTCCATTCATTTCTGAACTTGCAAACTTCTCTTTTAGTACTGGCACTTTAACTCAATTTTTAAAATAGCTCAAGTCTTCATCTTTCTTTAAAAGCCAAGTCTTAATCTCAGTTCTCTTGCCATTATAGACCTAACTCTAAAGTTTCTACTATGTCAAAACTACTAAAAAGACTCATTTTGTTTTTTGAATTCATTCCACATTACCCCATACTTCAAGCCATGACCTCTTAATTAATATCATTATTATGTTGATGTCATAATATGTTCAAAAATAAAATGTTCAAATAAAATTGAGAGGCTTTTTAAATAAATTGAATTATTTACTTGATGATTCAATTGATAAATTCTACCTTGATAGATGCTTCGAATTCCTTGATGGACAGTTTCTGATTCTTAACTAATATGTCCCCACTGCCTTTTTCCTTGCAAATAAGTGTGTTTAACTTCACTGTATCATGCTTCATATCATTTATACATTTCTCTATTTCATGCATTTCAGTATTTTGTCTAGCCAATTGCCCTGCAAATCAAATGATGTTTAGTGCCAGCAAACAAGCAGAGCAATAAATAAGGTGTTGTTAAAACCTTCCATTCTCATAAGTTTCTGAGTGAAAATAGTGATTTCATTTTTATAATTTTCCATTGATTCTTCTTCTTTGCTTTTTGATTTAAGAAGCTTCACCAACTCTGCTTGATCTCTGAGCCAGAGCTGTTCAGTCTGCTGAACCTGTTCCTGAGTTGAAGTTATTGATTTCTGCAGAGACTTGATTGGAGTTCCATTGGAGTTGCATCTTTAATCTGAAAAATGTTGCCAAATTTAACATGCATTGTGTTGTAACCTAGTAACTTAAATAAAAATTATAAATGATTTGATAGTTACTCACTCCAGTTTCTGAGACATGAGAATCAATTTTTTTAGTCAAAACATCAATCTGGTTTTGTTTTCTTTCAATAAGAACATTTCTTTGATTCATGTCCAACTCATTCTTAGCAATGAGGTCATACTTATCCTGAACATCCACATTATACTCATGGAGCATCTTTTCTAGATAGTTGTTTTCTATCAGAATATGTGTTTCATCCATGGACTTTTTAGAAATTTCATTCTCAATGTTAGCAATTTGATTATCCTGTTAAATAAAGTCACAACTTAAATTTCATGTGGTTTGTGAAACATTTACTAAGCAAAAAACAGACCAATTCTTTTGTCCTATCTCTGATTTTATGAATCATTTTATTGGTGTATTTAGTGGCAGTATCCAGAGTGATCTGTTGCTGAATTTTGTCCATCATTTGATCTTCAATTTCCATCTTCTCCTTATGAATCTTTTCAATGTCTTTCCTTAGTTGCCCCAAAATGGCATCTTGTTGATTTTTTTCCTAGATGCGAAAAAGAGATTATTTTGAAGGAAATTTAATAATCTGTTGTTGTTTATATTAATGGTTTACATTAATTATCCTGCCATAGGATAGCTCAGTTTCTTGGAGAATTTTGGTTAATTGGATGGTGTGATCCTGCTTTTCT
The DNA here is from genome assembly GCA_021613335.1 of Whitmania pigra. NCBI lineage: Eukaryota > Metazoa > Annelida > Clitellata > Hirudinida > Haemopidae > Whitmania > Whitmania pigra. The sequence continues at coordinate 1,453,836 of JAJTWR010000332.1, forward strand.
TCAATTTCTCTTTTAAGATGTTCAGTCTGCTTGTCAACTCTCTGGATGTCAAACTCAATCCTGGACATGAGAGACATCATGGCTTCATTCCTTTCTTGCTCCTTTTCCACTAGTTTTTGAAGCCCAACTTTTTCAGTAGTTAACATTTGAGAACTTTCTTCAAGCTTGCTGGAAATTATGTGATAAGTGAAATTTAATTTATTAAATTAAAATTATCTTTAAATAAAATATTAGATGATGAGGACATGTTAGCTGTTCCATGCAATTTACTATGTCTTACTTCAGATCTTGCACCAAATGAACTGAAACTTCTTCTCTTTTTTTCAGTGCAATCAAACTGCTATTCCAATCCTGAATTAATTTTTTTCTTTCAGCATTGAGGATCTGAGACATAAAAATACTGTTTGTCAGTTTAAAGCTCTGTAAACTATAGTTTACTTAATCATACTGTTACCATCATGCATACCTCCAATTCCATCTGAGAATCTTGCGCGGCTTCTTTTGCAATTTTCGTTTCCTGCAATTGATCATGGAGCTGCTTTTTCAAGATCTCCAATTCTTCCGACAGTTTGATTGCCTTTCTTGTGAGGCGCTCCACAAACAAATCCTAGATTTTGTTAATAAATATAGAATTGATCGATATGGCCCTGCTTGCTCATTTATTTTTTTATTTTGCATCCCTTGACTTTGGATGCATAAAAATACATTAATTAAAATAAGTAAATTTTTCTTAAAGAATATTTATTTTATGATTGAGCTTACTCTTAATGAAGTCTTACCTGATTTTGTTTAAGTTCTTCAGCTTTTTTCATTTCAGCTTCTGACTTTACTGCTGCTCTTTTCATTGCAGCAATATCTCCTGCTATATTTTCCTTGGCATGCTCCAAGTAAAATACTCTCAAATTGAGGTTGTCAAGCTCTGTCTAAATAAATTAAAAAGCATTTTGCAACAAAATCAAAAGACAGAAATATTTTGAAGCTATGAACCTGAAGCTCAGTTAGTTTAGACTTCTCTTTGTTGAGATGCATTACTTTCTTCTCTAATACTTCTTTTAATTCAACAAAATCTAATTCCTTTTTTTGCCTTTCTGCATTTTTAGTTTCCAGCAGATCATTTTGTCTCAGAAGATTTGTTTGTTGTTTCAGTAATTCCTGTTGATTGTTGTACAATTGAACACCTATATCTTCCCTTTCAATCTTTTTCCTTTTCATAAGCTCATTTAACTCTCTGATTTCAATAGACAGCTGTGAAGTCTTTTTGTCTAGCAATTCTTTAAGAGATTTTTGAAACTTTTGCATCTGTGGATGATCAGGATCAAGTACTATAAATTCATCTTCGATTTGATTTTTAATTTCCACGTTGCTCTTATCTGCTTCATTGTGCTTTTCACGTAGTTTTTTACTAGAGGTCTTCAAACTTTCACCGGATTCGCTAACGGTTGAATGCGCCTCTGTTCGTTTCGTCAACTTTCCTTCATGTTCATGTTTATTTTCTTTCGCCCACTGACTTCTTTTCGCAATTCTAGTTTGAACCTCGCTTATGTCTTCATTTTCCACAATATTCAGAAACAATTCGTTATCACTACTCATGGCTACACAAACTTTTGGCACTCGTCAAACTTCAAAAATCTCGAATACGGTGATGAATCTCAGGTGTACATCACCTTGGAGACGGGTATCATGAACCACGACGCATTTTTGTGGCAAACAGATCAAATTTAATAGGTTCATATAAATTAGAAAGAATTAGAATTTTTAGAACATCCTTAGGTTTTTTAGTTTCTGGACGCGCTATAATACCAAATCATATAAATAAGTAAATTTAATATATAGTTTAAGTTGCAGCGAAATTAAGACTCTTACACTAATTTTTGTTCCAAAGGAGAAGACAGATTTTATTTTCTCATATTTTCATGTTCAACAATTTATCAGCACATTTATTCGTTTACGTTACGCAAATTATTAGGCTGATGTTTGTTTGTTTGTTTGTTTATTTGATTATAGTCCTTTGCATAACAAATTAAATTTTAAAAAATTTAAATTTTAACAAATTAGGCTGAGGCTTTAAGCCCTTAAAATCTGTCCCGAAAGTAGGAGTCGCAAAGAGGGGAGGAGCTATGTTCTGTCACAAAAAGTTTTTAACTTATAATGACCTTTAAGAAATTAGTGATTGTTATTAAATTTAGTTATAACGACCGAAGATTTTATCGATATATTTTTTTATTACAATATGACATCAGACATTAGAATTAACATAACAATTATTTATAGTGATTAAGAAGACCTAGATCTGTGTAATAACCACTCTTTTTAGTCCTAATAACCAATTGATATACTCAACTTAAAGTTTGTTAAATATACAGCGAGAACATTATTTTAGAATTAATATATAATGAATTCAAAAAAGCCCTTAGGGGCATCGTGGATTTTGATATCGTCTAGAAAAACCATACCAAATGCGGCCTTGAGGTCTTGTGATTGGCCACCATAAAGATTGTCTTATTTGATTTGATGTGGCAAAGAGTTGCCAGATGCTTTCTTTGAAAGCTTGAAGAATATTTTTTTATTAATTTTTCAGAATATGAATCAGAGGCTCCTGTTGCAGAAAGAAGCTCTACAATTTCTGATGTTTTTCATTATCATTACTTTTACATGTTGTCATAAATAGTAGCTTGCTATTCAGTTACATGCTGGATTAAATTTATAGATATCTCTTACTTTACAAAGTCTTTGAAGATGTTTTCAAGTTATCTCATTAAATAACTTTTAACTAATACTTTTTTTTATCATTGTTTATTAAATTTTTTATGGGAACTACACACGCTTCGTGGATGCCACTTATAAAACCTCCGGGCCTGCATTTTCCCTATTTCTCTTGTGTGTTGGGACAAACAGCAGCCCGTGCGTGGTGGCACTGTTTGTCGTTGCTAATGAAGTAAGTGCTGATATACATGAAGCCAGAGGGAGGGGCGGCATTTTGAGGGAGTTAGTAAAAATTTTTAAAATGGCCGCCCTTTTCTCTAGTTTTTCTGCTGTGTCTATTGAAGGATCAGGTTTCAATTTGGCATTTGCTATAATAGAGACGTTGCAGGCAAAATCCTTTAGTAAACTTTAAGCAAGGCGATTTGCATGATGGGTCAAAGAGCATGAACTGAAGAACACACTTATTATGACTGTTATTTCCTGAGCTTTTAACTAAAGGTAAAACCGTTTTTATATTATAATAATACATATCATTTCTTTTACATAACTAAAACTAATTAACAAGTCAAAATCATCTTAGTCATGTAACGGACCTTAACCAAATAAATAAATTAATTAATTAATGGCGATAGCCCCTCATCGGCTATCTCGATCCTCAGAACTAATCGCCGACTTTGAAGTGAAAAAGCCGACTTCCCACTTTGAAGTGAAACCGCCAAATTCCCACGGGTTGGGATTTTGAGTATTTATTTATAAAATGAAACAATTGTAGAAATAATTTCGTTAATTGTTCTCAAGTATAATAATAAGTTAGGTGATGATGATTATTATTATTATAAAATAAAACTTTTTTTATATTTTTAACTCACGCTCTTGTTATCATACTTATTTAAAAAAAAGCCTATTAATGACTATCATAAGCAGTGATAGTGCGGTCACTAGTCGGGTTTTCAGCAAATTCAATCGTTTAGTATTTTGCGGAATTGCACGGACACCATCAATGATTGGCATCTCGTTAACTTTCTTAAACTGAATCCGCAGATATCCGACATTCATTGACACACTCGCTCGCCTCAATAGTCCGTACGACTGCCTGAAACAATTGCACTGGTTACCGATTCACATCGTACCACCTTCAAACTCGCCCTCGTGACTCTACTGACATCCAGCCCACTTTATCTACATCACTTTATAGATCGCCGCCAAACACATGATCTTCCACCATTCATCTTCAACTAATCAATATGTCATCACTAGTCAACAGAGGCTTCTCTTATGCCTCCCCTCGTAAGAGTCCACCCATCTCTGGAGCTCTTCAAGCGTCACCTGAAGACTCATCTCTTTAGGACTTCAAAGGACAACGAAAACACAAAGTCTTTCTGACGATATGCATATGGCCTTACAAATTAATTATTAATAATATTATTGTTATTACGAATTTCATCCTAAAATTAAGACTCTTGTCACAGGGTGTTAAGTTTTTATTTATCAAATGAAATAATTGTAGAAGTAGTTTTGTTAATGGATCTCTAACTGTGCTGCGGGTCACTCAAAAGTTCTTTCGACCGTTGAGGTGGCTTCGAGATGAAGTTGTTGGATCGTCAATAATTGTGTGAATTACTGGCATACAACAGAAAGTATTTTAGTTGGGAATTTACTGAGCAATCGAGCGGCCGAGGCGAGTTGAGAAAGCTGACCACTGGAGTGATGAGAGAATCCGGTGATTGCTGGACTGTAGCCAATGTTTGTACTATGCGATGACCGAATGAACTACTGAATGATTCATTACTACACATTAATATTACCGAGTCACTTATATGAAATAAAGCTAAATGTAATTTTTGGAGCATTTCTAAAGATGCGTAATGAATAATAAGCGGATTTGTAGCGAGGCTGTAGTTAGATTTCTTGTTTACATTGAATAATTTCAAGCAACAGTATTCCTAGCATTCGTAGAGACATCTTGACACAACATAAGCCTCAAAACATTTAACATAGATTTGCAAACATTTGTGATTTATTTATTTATTGCCGTTATTAATATTATTTTTTAAATACTATATTATCAATATATATTGAGAAACACTTAATTTTAATCACTTTAGGTGGAGCTAATTTTGTTTATGGGTGAAGCTATCTTTCTTATTTTTCATCTCATTAAAGCTGTATGCAGCTCGGACGGTTTTACCTAACTTTAGCGCCTATATTTGGGTGATTATATATTAAACAATTTTAATATACTTAATTTGAAGTACTTACTAAGGGGCCATCAAAAAACTGTTCGGCAATATTCCTCCCCGAAAACAAACCTAAGTCACCACTTTTGTTTACTAAAATAAACATTGAAGTACGTTGACATTTGGTTCGTTGTGAATCACAGGCATCTCGGCATTTTCGAAATGGTTCTCAAAATTTGCATACGAAATATAGCTCCTCCCCTCTTTGCGACTCCTCCCACTTCCTAAAAAGGGGTAAGCTTCAGCCAAATTTATTATGTTACGGGGCTCAAGAGAATGTTTTTAATTATTTATTAACAACAAAAATATTTAAAAAAAATTTTATAAAATTATTTAATTAGTGTATTAAAAAAAATTAGTCAAGTACAATCATGTCGGCTGAAGTTGTTTGCAGCAGTGATCATTCTCATCAATTATTCATCTAGGTCAAGAAGCGCAATATTACTAGTGTTGATCCAGCCAATCAGGAAGCGCTGAATATAAATGAGGAGTCGATGTATTGAGTTATGGTTTTTGTAGAACACTACATTAGAGTCAGGTTTGTTTGTATTTGGATTTGTATTTAGCCGATTTTTTGAGTGCCTTATGTATCCGAATAGGGTGTGAAGGCACTTCTTAATTGATTTGCCATTTATTTCACCCTGGTGGTGCGAGCTGGGTTGCGAACACGACACGTAACGACTGTTGCTTTCACCGCCGTTCGCAGGCAGGCAACCCTCTTAGCCAACTCGCACGACTGTTTAATGCAGTGGATAAAGCTTCGCATTCCGCGGTGGCGGCTCGGGTTCGAATCCAGTTGAGGTAATTCTGTCTTGCTCGCTTGCCTTACTGACTTAATAACTTATTATCTTATTATCACCCAGACTCCTTCGCGCCTCGTAAGACTCCGAAGTTAGGAGAGCATTTTTCCATCACGATCTCACCAGTCTGCAGTCTGAAAAGGCGTGCGCTCGCAGGTTGGCCAAACGTTTTTCTAGAATTCAGAAAGATACTACAACGCAGCCTTTTCCCTTAACACGTAAATGGATGCTCACAAATATTAGAAGCTATAAGAATAACTTTAACGATGTACTTTTGTTTTTGATTTTGGAGGATCCAGATATTTTCTGTTTGACTGAAACATAGCTGACCAGAGACGTTCCAGATTCTATGTTCTGCCCCTCAGGTTTTAATGTGGTCAGACGGGATCGGGACTCTAGGTGCGGTGGTGTTCTTTTATTAATTAGAGATTGTGTTTTAGTCGAAGTTCCTATAGGTTTATCTCACTTTGAGTTAATTTGTGTTGATATTTCATGGGGACATACAGTCTGAAGGATTGTCGGCAACTACAGGAATGGAGGCTTTGATGACGTAGCTGAAAAATACACCGACACTATTGAATGCTTTAGATTTCTATGCAGTGGTGCACGAACTATCTGTTTTCTTGGAGATTTAAACCTACCACTAATCAATTGGCAATTCAATCTAGCCCCAAACAACAAGATCTATAAAAAAATTTTTGAATTCTTTGTGGAACATGGCCTCTATCAATTTGACAGGAGCGCAACGAGACATGAATACATCCTCGATCTGGTTATATCAAACGATCCTCAGTTCATCTCGACAATTGATGTTCCGTGTCCCATCTCAACCAGCGATCACAACTTCATCCTCCAGACCAAATATCCCTCTTTTTGGTTCGTCATACAATCAGTTTTCTAAAGTTGCACCTTATGACTTCCTCAGAGCAAATTACTACAACCTAAATCAATACCTGCACACAATCAACTGGAATGTTTTGTTTGAATATTGTTTTAGCGTCGAGGACTGCTGGATAGAGTTCCGATACCAGATCGAGCATTCAAGGCTCACGTGCCCAGACTTCCTCGTCGTAGCAAATCGAAACAGTGGCATCCCCCATTTATTTACAGAATGCTGCGAACTAAATCTAACCTATGAAAACCCTGGAAGTGTGGGCAAAGCGGCGGGGACAAGATAAAATACTACAGTTTTGCTAAATGCAATGATTAAATATCGCTCGGGTAAACAACACGTCCGACTGTTGGCTAAAATAAACAAACTTAAACTATTCTAACGTTGATAATTTCAAAAGAAACGTTGTTGGAACTTATCGTAGTGACTTATTGCTTCTTTTCGGCTAATTTTAAAGTCAATATGCCGAGAACTGAGAAACCGTCTATCTCCGAGGATTGTATGAGTGTTGCGGAGGTATAATAATGAGGCCCAAGCAGAAAGGCCTGATAAGAGATCAGCTAGAAGAGAATCAAATGAGGTAGGGGGCAAGGAGTTATTTTGGAGTGAGAAGCGCTTATTTTTTATTGATCTGAAATAACACTGAGGTTGATTTTTGTAGAGACAAAAGATGCTGAATATTACGCAATAAATTTACAAAAATTAATTAATAATTTCCTGCACGATTGGAGCCTGGTGAAGTTATGGGGCGAAGTTCAGTGTCCCACAATACTCCCCCACCAGAGAGCAAGCTGGCGAACGAAAGATCAAGGCTCGTAATCTTTGAGTTTCTTGGGCCAGTGAACTCTTCGTCCAGAACGTGTTTGAGGTTGAATCAGTGGTGTTGCTGGGGTGATAACTGGTTTGCTAGTAGGCTTTTTGAGTGATGTTTTTGGTGCAGTGGCTGGGTTGGTAGGCGGAACTAAAGTCTGGAGAATAACCGCTGGTTTGAGTCTGTCGATTGAAACTGTATCGTTCCGTCCATTCTTTTTGATGACGAAGTACTTCTGATGGCGCTCTTGGACGTCATATGGACCTTCGTATGGTGGATGAAGCGGTGGTTTGCTGGAATCGACACGGACAAGTACCTGTGGTGTAGTAGCCAGGTCATTCGGGATGTAAGAGGGTTGTTGTCGCTGTCTGGGCTGTTGAGGCTTGAGACTCAGCATTTGTTCAATGTCATTGTTCTCAGACCTAACACTCTCAACTTACCCAAACACCGACAATCATTACCATCATCTTATAACTTTAAGAAAGGAAACTACGCTATGATTAATGAATACCTCTCGTATATCGATTGGGGTGCAATCTTTCAGTTCTGTCCCGACGTGAACTGCTGTTGGAACGAATTCAAGCAGCAAATTGACCTGGCTATCCACCTGTTTATACCAAAATTCTCACTTCTCGACAAAAAATGCAAAAACAGATACCCTCACTTCATCAACAAACTGCTTAAGGAAAAATCCAAATTTTGGAGAACTTGGAGAAAAGACAACAGCAATGTCAACAAAAATATTTATTCCACGTTTGCTAAGAGTTGTGCTACAACAATAAAGACTTACCACCAATCTCAGGAACTTCAACTACTCAACAGCAAGAATATTGGCCAACTCTACAAGTACGCTAACAAAAAAATGCACATGAGGTCTGGAATTTCAGAGATTGCTCTCTCTGATGGCACCCTGACACGAGAACCGGCGGTGATCGCCAACGCCTTCAACAACTACTTCTCATCAGTCTTCACCATTGACGACGGGAACAAACCTGGAACTTCCTTGAAAACTGTTACTGTAATGCCGGACATTCAGTTCACACCATATATAGTCTATTCGACGCTTCTTGGTCTCAAATCATCGTTGTCAGCCGGATGGTATTCCAAACATATTCTTGAAAAAATGTGCATCTGCACTAGCTGTTCCACTATCCCACCTTTTCGAGGCATCCTACAAAGATCATAAATTACCCCAAGACTGGAAAGTTGCCCTGGTAACACCCATCCACAAGAAAGGTCCCACCACTTCTCCTGAAAACTACAGACCAATATCTATTACATCAACATGTTGCAGAGCTATGGAAAGAATCATCACTAAATCCCTAATGCAATACCTTTTGAACCATAAGCTTATCGACTGTAGCCAACATGGCTTTATTCCGGATCGTTCAACCACCACAAATATCCTCGAATGCACTCAAAGATGGACAGACGCCATACAAGACAAGCAAAATTTAGACATCATCTACTTGGACTTCCGTAAGGCCTTTGACTCTGTCTCTCACACAAAACTAATGCTCAAAATATGCACATATGGTGTAAGTGACAATATGAAAGGATGGCTTGAGGATTTTCTATACCTGAGGTCACAGAAAGTGAGCATCAATGGATGTATCTCAGAAGAGGTTGCTGTCACTAGCGGAGTTCCTCAGGGGAGTGTTCTCGGGCCAACCTTATTTTTGCTATATATAAACGACCTACCCGAAATATTCAAAAGCTCCGACACCATTTGTAAGCTCTTTGCTGACGATGTAAAACTTTACAACACTTCTTCTCTCCAGTTGCAACGATCTCTTGACAAAATAGTAGAATGGAGTGAGAAATGGCAATTACAGCTTGCTCCCGACAAATGTCAGATACTCTCGCTGATTGGTTACAACAAAAATTTCAACCCATGTGAATTTTGGATCAATAACCACAGACTGTCGAGAGTTGGCACGATCCGAGATCTGGGAGTGCTTATTGATTCCTCCCTTCGTCCATCACATCGACAACATCACCAGGAAAGCAGCCATAATATCCAAATTGATTCTTGCATCTTTTTCCTCTAGAGACCCAGATATCCTTAAAAAGCATTTTGTACTTACGTTAGACCAATATTGGAATACAGCTCTCCCGTTTGGAATCCTCATAAAAAACTACTCATTGACAGAATAGAGAAAATTCAAAAAAGGTACACAAAGGCCATTCCCACACTTGCCCATTATCCATATCTACAAAGACTAAAGACACTTAAACTACCAACATTGGAAAAACGTCGACTACTGGCCGATCTCACTCTCTGTTACAAGCTACAAAATGGCTTTATCCACAGCAACATTTCCACTACTCTTATTAGATCAACTTACACTAGGACCAGAGGCCATAACCACAAACTCAGGACAAGAAAATCCCGATGTGAAATATCCAAACACTTTTTCTCTAACCGCATTGTCCGATCCTGGAACTCCCTGCCAGCTCATATCGTCAATTCCTCAACAACAAACCGATTTAATTCTGAAATCTGTAAACTAAATCTTAATCCCTACCTCAGATTCCAAGAACTTTGAAAATTTATTACCTCCTATTAAACTTTTTCTCCTCGCTTTCGATTTCTCAAACTAGATCTGCCCGAGCGATGATGAACTTAGTTTTCAGAACCCCATAACATCTTGTGACACCCAAGCAGAAATGAATGAAGTCACATTTACTCCAGATGTTGTGAGGATGACCTTGCATGGCCTTAATTCCTCATTATCGACGGGACCGGGTGGAATACCCAACATTGTTTTAAAAACATGTGCATCCTCTCTGGCTTTACCGCTTGCCCATATATTTGACATTTCCCTTAAAGATCAAAAGTTGCCTGTGACGGCATTAGTCACTCCTATACATAAAAAAGGTCCAACAACCTCTCCTGGAAACTACAGGCCCATCTCAATCACACCAACCTGTTGCCGTGCAATGGAGCGGATTATTAACAAATCGCTTATGCATCATCTAAATTAATAAACAGGAATCAACACGGATTTATGAGTGGCAGATCTACTGTAACAGATCTACTTGAATGCACGCAACAATGGTCGAAAGCACTCCAGTCCAGGCATTCTGTGGACATCCTATATCTAGACTTTAAAAAGGCATTTGACTATGTAGCTCACAACAAACTTTTAACCAAATTACAATGTTACGGCATCCATGAAAACGTTATGGGATGGCTCGCCAACTTTCTGCATTAATCTAGTACAGAGAGCAGTCTGCTCTCGACAGTGTAGTTCAGTGGAGTCACATCTGGCAACTTCAGCTCGCACCAGAGAAATGTCAGGTTTTCTCCGTAGAGGGCCGCAGAAAAAAAAGAAATAATCATGAGTACAATATCAATGGTCAGACCCTCCAACGAGTGGACATGATTAGGGATCTCGGGGTTATGATGGACCCAAGCTTAAAGTTTGCAGCCCACATTGACACAATCGCCCATAAAGCTGCAACAGTTTCGTGGATGATTAGGGCACCCTTCTCCTCGAGGGACCAGGATGTCCTAAAGCTTGCCTTCTGCGCCTCCGTCAGACCTATTCTTGAATATGGTTCCCCATATAACTTATAATTCGATACAATATATATTGAAACAGACCAATAGTACTACCATAAATGCCGGCTGGCGATCTTAACTAGGGCTTATTTTCGGGGTAACACGGCATTAGAGGCCTAAGTTAATAAAATTGTGTTTGCTGTGAATAGTAATGCATGGCCATCCCAAACAATCAATTGTATAAACATTTAAATACTTTTGATTTTATAATCTCATTTTAATAGCTATTCAATTATTAATTAACCACTGATAAATGTTTTTATTTATTAAATATAATAATGGTTTCGATATATTAAAAATATTATTTATATATTAAGTATATATTACGTTTATACAAAAGATACTAGTTTGAATTTCCGTTATAAATTCAAATAAATCTAAAAAATAAATTGAGCAAATGCCATGCACTTCTTTATTTTTTCTCTTCATTTTTGAACCATTCCGGATGACTGATCTCTGCAGTCTCTAAAACTCTAGAGCAGTGCCGGATTAAGCCGGTGGGTGGCCCTGGGCCCATTTGGAAGGAAGGCCCCCTTTCCAATCCTCCTTACCGAACACCCCACAACACCACTAAGATCCATACTAGCACCTAATATATAAGTAATACAGTGTTAGTCAGGAAATACTGAACGGGGACTTTTCTTCCAAAGAATAAATACAAAAGGAAATGAACATGAATTTGAATGAGTGTTGTGCTTTAATTTTCCGTGAAAAGGAAAATTATAATATAACCAAGTAAATATGGATAAAATCAGAGAATGAAGTTATAACACTTATGATTAGAGTCCAGATACTTTTCTAGATTTCTTTGTGGTAAAGTCGCTGAAGTCTAATTCACGCAGTACATCTGACTCGATGCTCATGATAGCCGAATTTACAAGTCGTGCCTGCTTCATTGATGTTCATTATCAGTTCTTAATTAATTTGAGTTTTGAGAAGGAGCGCTCGCCGCAGTTTGACACCATCAAAATAAGGTACATCCGTAGAGTGTTTGGAAAAGTGTCCTGCACACCCTTATCTATTAGCACTTTGTTTCAGTACATCCTTGATCTGCTGATGGTCATGCTTAAGTACCTTCGTTGCGTCGGCTTTGCAGGACCAACGCTTTCTTGTGACATGTTTCATCAATCAGCATGTTTTAACGCCTCAGTCAAAAGTTGATGCCGATGCCTTGAAATTGTGAAAGAAACAGCTTCTCAAGCAAGTCAAAAAATTGCACAGAACTCGAGTAGCATTCTACAGCATTTCCCCAATCAAGTTTAAAGAGTGTGATGCACAAGAAATCCAGGACACAAGACTCACTTTGGCTTGTAAACCATTATACTTGCTACTCAGTGCAGATGCATTCGTAGCTTTGCCCGCGACAGTTTCCCAGGTCTAAGTCATGTATCTTCAGAAATTCCATCAAGGCATTGAACATTTCTTGAGCGCCATGGCCTTTGTTTGTCATGAATGTTACAAAGGGCCACATTTATCAATGTATCTCAACACAATCTATAAAGTCAAATTAACAAGGTGCAAATTAACTTTAAATTAGGTTTCTGTGGTATATAAGCAGGATACTTTCAAATGAAAAATAAGCGCCAATTTCATCTTGGGATTTAATAGGATTAATTTTGGTCATGGGGTCCTAAGCAGCCGCTTAGTTCGCTTATTGAGAAGATTGTTTGTCTTATAATGAAGCTTTCCTTTCCTTATCACGAAATATGTACGTGAAAATGTACAGAAGTACAGAAGTACAGAAGTGCATGGGGAGTAAGGAGACTTAAGTAAGAACAACAACCATTTCGCAATAATGCGGATATTGAGACATCGCTTCACAAGATGATATTCTCAATAAGTTAGACTAAAACATTAAAAAATATTCAGAAACTAAACAAGCGATCTTGAAATTATTTCATACAAAGACAATCGGTTAAATTATTAATGGACTCTTTATTCGCTCTCAGTTTACAGTTTGTTTTTGCGAGGTGCTCAGAGAGAAGAAAACCATCGAAGTAAAATCAATCATCAATGTCATCGCATTTTACCGCCAGGTAATCGCTATGTGGATATCTTAAAATCGGTCCAGAACATTTTGCATTGTCGTTGTCATCCTTGCCAAATTCCGCTTCAACTGAAATCACGACATTGTCCGGCAAATCCGTAACTCCTCGGAGGCTGTTAGCTGGGAAATAACTTTGATCCTCTGGCGTCGGGAGGGAAATAAGTTGGGTTTGATCGCTGTAACAGCAACCGCTTGGAGAATTATGCGAGGAACGACATGTACATGACACCGGAGACGTGGTCAAAACATGATAGGAAGGCGGGTGTAAACATTGGCTTTGACAGTCTGGGTCAGCACAGCGTGGGCGTCTACAGCCGGATATTACATCACTGGAAACGTGCAACTGCTGGAGATTCGTTTGATTGTGCCGTAGTGGAGGAGTGTTGTATATCGTCTCACTGAAATTCGTAGAAGCGGTCGTTGGAGCTTTTCTCTTACACCTTCGCTTTGACCTTTCCCTTGATGTGAAGACAAATTATAATAAATCGGTTCTTTATTAAAATCAGATACAGTAATAAGCCATGGATAAAAAAAGTTCCTAAACTAGTTCCCAAGTTGTTTATCAAATTCATATAATCAAATTGCGTGAATGCAATTTGTTTGGGAAATGGAATCGTTTGCAAGGGAAATGCGCTTTCATCCAGTCATTAGAAGGCATTTCCTGGCTTGGAATCAACCGGCTCATCTGATTAATGTGGGATTCTATTTGCAAAAATTCTATTATAGCATTTTGCAAACCGCACTCAAAGCACCGATGAAATATGAAAAACCGTCTAAGGCGTTAGAAATTATTTGACTAATTTGGTATTTATAACTAAATGTAGTGTCTACAGTAAAGATTAAAATAACCTAGATTAAATGTTGACGTGGGATAAAATATTTATTACCTTCTCTTGAGGATAAAAATGGCTAATAGCATCATAGCACCAAATGTTCCTCCCAACAAAACCCCTACCACTATGGCTGTTATGACTCCAGCTGTTAAATGTTGATAATAAAATTTGTATTATCAAGCAGTTTAAGTTAATATCCTCGATGATTAGAAATGCGAAGTAACGAGTGGAAACGAGATAAGATGAGCTAATCTTAAATGTTTATCTGCGCTTTATACTCGGTGTGATTTGGTTTTACATTGGAATTCAATAAATCGAGACAAAACACAAGCATAGCCTGAAAAACTGCTTCTTCAAGAAACATTTCAAACGCCGTTTGACGTGACATCGTGGAATCACTTTTAAAATTTAAAACCTGCCCGTTTCGTTGGACCAAATTTTTCGCGGGATATTAATGGATCTAAAAATTGCAGAGGGAAAAGTGAATGAGTTTTTTAACGTGGCATTCGGTCAGAGGTCGTGCACGGTCTATTGGTGTTTCCCAGCTCGGAATTCCATCAAATGCTTGCGATACCAGATAAATCCACCTGCTGCGATGGATTTGTCTCTCCTTCATAACAACAACATATCATTGCAATGTACAAAATGAAGTGTGAAATTTTTTGAATGATTCAAATGTTTAGAAACTTAAACGCTTTCAAATGGGATGTTATTGCACATCATTGCATGTAAATTCATGTCAACAAAAATAACTTAATTAAATCTCAAATAGCTGCAAAATTAGCATCTAAATACGCATTTAGACCTGGAAATCACTCAAAGTCTTAGTCATCAAGTGAGAATTATTTTAGAGGCTGAAAAGGAATTTTTAGGAATGAACACGTGGAACGAACAAACGAATGAGAAGGACCTCGTTTTAAAGAGATGAACATTGAGAAATTTTATTAATAAATGCTGAATGCTATAGCAGAATAAAAACGAAAAACTAAATGCTTCCTGTAGAAATTAATTCATTCAAGAGACGCGCTAAATACTTCGTTCACAATTTTTCGAATATATTTCTTAATTCGAAGGGCAATTCCTTATTCCGGCAATAATTTCGCAATAAAAATGTGATTAGAATTATTGCAAACAACTATCAAACCTCTGTCGAGTTTCATCTCCAATCTAGGCATGGCAGATGGCTTGGAGACGACTGAAGTGAAATCTTGACCGGCATTATGGCCTAAAATCAAGTTAATTATGTATACAAGTTATATACATACTTTTCCATACATAAGTGTTTGTAATAAACATCCAAATATTATTTTTAACTTTAAATGCTTACTAAATATGAGAAATATGAAAATGAGTGTCAAAGAAAAGAAAAATAAGAATTTAATGCCTACAAATTAAAGCGAAGTCTGCTCACTCACCACAACTTCCGACATTTCCGAACCAGGCGCCGTCTTGACACGTGATGTGCCACATCTGACCGGAAATATTGCACACCACAGCCATGTTGTGGTCTTGGCCGCTGATGAACGCTCCTTCCGGCGGCTTGTACTGGCTGCAACCAATAGCTGGAAGAAATATTTAATGAGTATGGTTTCAATTATTTAAATTAATGTTTATGGTCTCATGTGTTTTTCCGTAGTGATTGCAATTAGTTACGAAGTATGCTTAGAAATATTAAAAGTGAAAGAAGATTTTTTCATGTTTGTTTTTTTTCCATTCATGACTCGTTGCGTGATTTCCATCCGTGAACAAAACCTTGTTTCTGTTTGATGCATCCTCGGGAGCTAGAACCAATTCGCTCACCACCGCGGTATTTGGACAATGGATCTAACAGGTTCCCTTGTTAGCCAAATCCGTCAGCTGAGACAATTTCTCAACGTCAATTTCCTTCGTTTCCGGTTCAAGAGCTTTTTATGTTTTTGTTTGCATCATTTCATGCATTCTCCATTCATTTGCCGCTCTGCACGTAATTTATTTTGTAAACATCTCAGATATTGATTAAAAAATGGACACATTAATGAAATTACGCTTCCATTGGAATGATTAAAAAATGTCTTCAGTCAGATGAATATATTAATCATCGGGTAGAGGATATGAGACGCTAAAAGCTCCGTGAATGATATCTTTTCGAAAGCAATCTAAAAAGCTTTCTTATAATCGAATCCCAGGTGCCTTCATTTTGACAGAAATCTCCGCTTGCGACAATTTCTTCAAACCACTTCGCTTTTGGAAAGAATCCTTAATTTTCAAACACGAACATATTTGTTCAAAGCTAATTTATTCTCTTTTTCATGTTATCCTTCGCTTTGTTAACCACGGATTTCTTCATAATTCGTTCGCGATGAAATAAAATTGTGGACACTGCAAGTATTACTTGATCAAAACTTATTCGCCGATTCAACAACCGATCATGACAAATTCACTACCATCTGATAGAACTACAAAATAAAAGGTGGATCAAAACAAAAATAATCCACTTTGCATAAAAATGTTGCCTAAAAGTGAAATGAACTAATTGTTGAAAAGAGTTTCCGTAATAAAATTCTCCAAGTAGCAAGATGATTCCTACGTTAAGATGCTAGTTTCAATGTCATTTTGAAATGTTATCTAACATTCATATGCAATTATTTAAAACAAAATATAAAACATCTCCCATATTATTAATTTGTAATTATTCAATTATAAGTTATTATTATTATCAAATTGAAATGTAATTTATTCAAGCTGAATAAAATAACGATCGTACTGGAATATTCCAAAAATGGCAGTCGCTGTTGATCGTGTGCATCAAAAAGGTGGGAATTGTGGAGGATCCCCGTGAAGTGGATTTCCAACCTGTTTGATTTCGATTCGTACGACCTTGCTTGGGGCTTCCTGGCTCCGGATACGCAGGCTGCATAGGGTGTCTCCTCTCCACCCTCCACAAATTTCCACGATACCCCGCAAAATGGTGAAGTCAGTTGGGATGATGACGACATCGGTGGTGACTGGAAATCTCCGTGAATCAAGTTTTGGTCATCTGCATGCATTGCATTAACATATATTGTGATGTTCTTATGGGAACTTGGTCAATGAATGTTTATATCTTACAACAGGAGTAAACATTTTTGTGTAAAAAATTATTTAAACATTAATAGTCACAAATTAATAGCTTGTAATAGCCTTTGAAAAATCTTATGAAATGCAATCACATTCATTTTCAGCATTGACTCAAAACCACGTTTTCCGAGGAAATCCTGTTTAACCTGGAAGTGGAACCAGATCCAGTGAGTCTGTCAGAAGAACGGAATTGGAAGGAACTCTCCACGACACGTTGAACCTTTTTCCGGGATCCGTTGTTAAGACCCAAGGACAAGTCGAGAAGTCTTTGGCGGTTGTTTGTAATGTTCCCATGTGGAGCGAAGGTTTGTTTGGGCGGAGGACAAGAAAACCTCTTGGATTCGAGAGGACGGTATGGTTGGAGTTGTAACAGTCGTCGATGAACGAGGCTGGGTTAACAAAAACAATAATAGTTTCTTGAAATTTTGAAGGTTTTATACATTCAAAATTCATTTTAAGTTTAGTTTCCAGATCGTAAAATAGCTTTGTAGCAGCATGTTTGTAGAAGCGTACATTATCAACTCATAAAATTTCATCTTTAGAACCGGGAGCATCTTCCGAGACATTTCAACATTCAATAAAATGTTTGAAATTCTGCTTCCAACTTGCCATCTGTAGAATATGCCTTTCCACATAATTCATTATTAATAATTACAATATTAATGTTAATGATGATGATGATAATAATAATAATACTAATGTTAATGATGTTATATGATAACGATAATGATGATATGTTTATTTATAAAGCACCTTAGGCTTAGGCGTCAGTGGCGCTCAACCAATTGTTTAGCGCCGCATCCCAGAGGTGCAAGCTAGGTTGCGAACACGACACCTAACGACTGTTGCTTTTAGACATCGTCATTCGGAGCATCACTGCACTTTGAGTCAACTTGCATGCCATAATTAATCCTTTCTTTAAATAATTTGTTGACTCATATTCACAACTCTCATTTTTCAATCTTTCATTGACGAGAAGAGTCAGTCGAGTTAGAGTTCTTAAGCAGTTACAAAGATAAAATAATATAAATATTTATAAATAAATTTATATATAAAAATATTATAAATATGCAAATATTATTCTTAAGCAGTTAAAAACAGAAATTGTTGTACAAATGTCTATTTATCGGAATTTCTTCTCATAAGAATATGGAGAACTCATATAAATCTTGGCAGAGATTGATTGAACCAAGACTGAGGATAGTATTAAAGACGAGATGAGTATTGCTTGATTCATTGTACTGATTACATTCAATAATCTCATATCGTAATTTATTAGTTCATTTCTAAATAATACTTTTTAAGTTCATTTGCGGAAGCAATGAACGAAATGTATGACGGGGTCGATCAAAAACTGTTTGAATGTTTTGATGATGATTTCACGTCATCATGGAAACACTACTCAACAAATTGTTCCAAGCAAAGGTTTAGTTTTAAAAATTCTAGCAGCTCAACAAAAGGCTCTTAATATTCAAATGATGTAAATGCAATTACTGCAAATGGTGGAGCATTTATAAATCGTTTGTTGGCAAACACAAATAGGTTTGTCTACCCTTCAGGGGCATTAATGTTATTACTATTAACATTTATTTTATCATTTGAATGAATTTGATAAATTTGCGATAATTAAATAAGTATTTTCATATACATTTGTGAATTTAAAAATAAAGTTCTAACGGGATGTTTGAAATGACTACAATCGCTTTGAAAATAATTGTTAAGCGTTTGAGAACCTTCACAAGCAGTTTGGGACTTTGGAGCACAAGGCTAATTTCGAGCTAAATAAAATTCTCTAAAAGCTCACATTTAAAAGTCATTTAACAAATTTGCGGCTTGGAAATAACGCACTGCTGATCTTTTGAACTTGTAAAATTTGGTAAAATATAAAGTGAAAGCAATAATTGATCATCCAACTCTTCCTGATTGATCCTTGTTTTATCGCCCGAAGGCAGAGAAAAAAGCAATCCATTTGAATCGTCTGCGAATTTGAAAATCCCAAAAGATTTCTCAATAATTGAGGCGTCAGTTTCTGTTTTGTTTTGCAGAGCATCTCATGCCTGAATTGAATTATGATTGAATTAATGATTTCATTTATTTTCATTTCAATAACTCTGAAATATTTCACATATTCCCTTTTTATTCCAAATATATTAAACCTATATTAAAAATTAATATAGTAAAATATGTGGTAAAATTATTCCTATCTATAAACTTTTGCGTTTAACCTTCAAAATCTATTTCGATTCTTAGAAGGATGTCTTCAAAATCATCCGAGACTTTCATAAAAGAATTGTTCAATCATTCATTTAGGTTTTACGAGAAATTAAATAAATAATTATAAGAAATATTATTTTAAATTTATACGACAGGAATAAATTTTTTGGGCGACCTTAATGTCTGAGGAAAGGAATGAAATAAATTTGACTTTGATATGCATCAATGAGAAGCACTTGAAGAAAAATATTTGTCTCGAACTTCTAAAAACCTAGTTCTTGTTTATTGCATCCATTTCGTCATCCAAACATTGAGGCTCCTCTTTAAAGTAAGAAAATATTTCTTTCGATATTGAAACCAAATTTTGACAACTATTGAATGACGTCATCGATCATTCGACAAATCAATCAATCAATCGACTTCATCAATCAATTCAATCAACAACCAAACATGGACGACTTGATTGAAATAATGAGATGTGATAGTTTGTGCTCAATGAAGGACTTCAGTCGGAGGAAACAAGGCCAACAAGAAGGAATGTTGTAATGAAGCATGCAATCAAGCGAGACAGAAAAGCAGGCGTGAAATAAAATTTCAAGGAAAATTAACGAGGGCTTGTTAGGGCCAGCAAAAAGTGGAAACGAAAATTAATGCCATTCCACAAATTCAAGCCACCTCCGGCTATAGTAGGCATTTCGTGTGTTCTTCGAAATAGCTCAGATCTCATACTGTACACTTTTGATTCCTTAAAATGATTAATAATAAAATGATAAATAAAATAATGATAAAGTGAGTCAAATGTCTTATCGATGAGAATATTACATTGAAGTTTTTGCCACGTGTGTCAAGTTCGGAACATTAAGCCAATGCTCATTTCCGGTTTAAAATATCAGTTCTAATAAACATACATAACATTAATAAAAACAATTTTATAATTATTATTCATTATAATTTTAACTTTATCGCAAGTAAATTCAGAATAAAATTAATTTTCTGAAGGATTCAAGACGAATTGAGGTTTCATTTCTGTCGCGATATTTTTTCCTCGCAACGGAATAAATTGCTCGGCAGCATTCCGAACGTAACTGGATAATGTCTGCCACAGGAGTTGAAATCTCCAATCCATGATGAAGATCACCAGATCATCCATTTTGCTGCCAACATTTGAAAAGAAAATTTTCCACTTTTCCACTGAAAATATTCCACAGTTATTTCTTAAGTAATTAATTCTTCATTCTCAGAGGAATAAAACGGTTTTAGTCTCAAATGTTTATCGAAAATAGATCTAAGATTCAAATATTTCTTGTTTGATTTTCTTGCGCAACGAACACATTTATGGTTTCTTGAAGAATTTTTATAACATTTTTTTATAACATTTGTCGAGCTTTTTTATTCATTTTAATTCTTGCAATTTCTTCCCTTGATGGAAACACGGAGAATGAGAAAAAATGTCGGATATAATGCAGCAAGTTTTTAAAAATGTGCATTTCATTTTCGTTTTTAAATTGGCGCCATATTGGTCGTTAATATGTTTTAAAATTGCTGTAAATATTTTTAAAATGCAGAGTAAAATGTTTGCATCAGGTGTAGAATTGAGTGCAAGATGGAACTATTCCCGTGGTGATGATGTTGATGATGATATCATACAATGACGATATCCAACAAGATAAGAACAAGAAAGTAATGCTGGTGGCGTGCACTGCTCATGGCTCTGGCGATGATGACGATGACGATGACGAGGACGATGATGATGATGATGATGATGATGATGATGATGATGATGATGATGATGATGATGATGATGATGATGATGATGATGATGATGATGATGATGATGATGATGATGATGATGATGACGACGACGACGACGACGACGACGACGACGACGACGACGACGACGGACGACGACGACGACGATGATGATGATGATGATGATGATGATGATGATGATGATGATGATGATGATGAGATGATGATGATGATGATGATATGATGATGATGATGATGATGATGATGATGACGACGATAAAAATGGCGATGTTGACGGAGATGCTGGTAACGGTCGTGGGCAAATAACGAACGCTTAAAAATTGATATAACGAATGAAAGGAGGAATTGGCAGAATCTCTTGAAGCGAAATGGCTGATGGCAGGAACAAAGGAATGATAGGCAAACTGCATTACAATCGATGCAGCGCCACATAAATTTATTTTTGCCATAATAGCTTGCGTCAGTAGAGCTCGACTAACCGAACTATTTCCTATGCCGCTGAGAAATGAGGAAAAGAGTTGCTTTGTCGTCATGAGAGGCAAAGAGGGGAAATCAGATAATTAGAGGCGCCTTTGGATTTATGCTGAGCGCATCCTACAGCATTACCAGCGGACATAAAGAACTCCCAGTAGGAGATATAAAACCATTAACATGGAGCATTTCATTTCTGTTTCTCTCATTTTCTGCTCCCATTTTTTTGCGTCCCCGAACGCGGAATCGAAAAGCCGTGAACAGATTTGAGAAGATTTGCATTGCCTAGAAAAAACTTGGATTCCCATTTGCTTGCTTATTTATTCAACATCGAATGTGTTTAGTTGTCCCATCAAGTTGTAGCTCACCCACAATGCACTAAGTTTTACAACTTAATCTTAAGCAAAAATCTGAATTATGTTGTGTGCATTACTAATTACACAACCACGATTATAATACAATAATAATACAAGACTTATTTTATTATTATTTCATGATTATTTCAATTACCGAAGATCAAATAAGATTTAATTAAAATTATGACAAAACCACAAGATATAAACTTGAAAAAATGAATTTAGACATTCAAATTAATTCAGTGTTTGTGATTATAATAAGTTTTTATAATCATTATTAAAACCACTTTGCAATGATTATTGCAAAAATATGGCACATTTGTTAACCTAAATTAGTAAATTAAAATACTAAAATTTTAGATTTTTTAATCTATCGGTGTCCGTAATATGGCCATATGCCAATATTTAAAAATAATATTTTTATTTAAAAATTTTAATTTTGTATAAACTAAGTTCGTAAAAAAAATTATTTTTTGATTTTGTATCACACGTATGTAGAATATTATACGAAACATGTTTTCAAAAATTCAGAGTTGGCAACTCTTGTAGTTTATAAGTAGTGATTTTTTTAATATTCCTTGGAATTTGCGAATTTGCTAAACATTTCAGTTAAGCAGCATTATTAATAAATTTTTATATTTCGTGAGTCCAAATTTTAAAAGATTAGAGTTACTGTTTTTTTAACATTTTTAAAAATCAAAAAAAAAATGTAAAACGCATTAAACTGATTTAGAAATGCTTAGACAATTTTTGCCAAAGCAAAGCTTTATGAGTATGAGAAGATCATCGCATTATATGTCACTGGATTCTTAACATTGTATTGAAGATAACGATTATTATTTCTGATCAATGAAGGTCCCCAAAAGTACTTGTACTTATACTTATACTTAAGTACATTGACTACAAGTACTTGTACCTGTACATTGACTACAAAGTACTTATACCTGTACTTATAAGTACCTTCAGCCCCAAGTACTTTGTACTTATACTTAAGTACATTTTTGGAGTACTTACGACAACACTGCTGGATTGTACATTAAAATCTAATGACCAAAAAGACTACTTTTTCATATTCGTCCGTTGTAGCAAAATGAAAGAGGAGTCGTTTTTTTTTTGTAAAAAGAAATAATTGATGTGGAGTCCTAAGTTGGTCATCACATGATCACAAGCTGGCTTGTGCAGTAGGGTAGGTGCAAAAAATTTGACTTTGGATAGTCATAAAATGTTGCTCCTGGATGGCATAAGTAAAAACACAATTTTCTAAAATATTTTTTGTCTTCTATTGACGCTAGCGGGTCAAAAGTTACTGTTGGTACACTGACCGAAGGCATCATTACATTTTTATGATTGCAGAAATTTATTTTATATGCCATCTCTGGTTTACGTAAACATTGAAACGAAGCTTGTGGCGCTTGATTAAAATTCGAAGCAGTGTATTAGTGCGTAAATTAGTAATTTCACAAACTCTGTTGCAAACTATGGCTGTTATTCCAGAGCAACTGACTTGTCCCGTTTACGGATGTGAACTAACTTCACGCCAACTAACAAATATTAAAGAAGTCATGCATTATTCCTTTCTTCAAGCGCAACTTCCAAGGAATACTAAGTCGAGTGAAATTGTTGCTCAAGTTGCTTTGATGAGAAGAGTGCAAAAAAGTAGAAACCCTGCACAAGAAATTTCAAAATGATTCTGAAAAGAAAAGGCGACGCAAATGCTTCAGCAGGGTTGATTGCTAAACAGGAAAGTTTAGCTTTATTTGATATAGCAGCATGTCATTGCCTCGATCTAAGTATTTGCTCTTGACCAAGATAATCAAAGGTACCGGCACTTGAACGTGAACTTCTGTTGGATCAAAGAAATGAAAGAAATATGGTTTTAGGTCCTTTAGACAAGAAAACTACATGTAAGCTAACCAAAGCAACTGAGAGAGTGTCAGAGTGTCAAAGAGACAGAAATGCTATGATTCCCTTTCTTGTAGTAAAAGCAGTGCAAAAACGTCAGGTGGTAATAGTTCTGATTTAGATGTTATGGAAGTATCTAGTGGTGAAGAGTCAATTGAGGACAGAAAAACTGAATTTGGTAGAAATATGGTAAAGTTTCCTACGGTTACCAGAGAATGTGACAGATGTTGTCGGAACCGCTATAGCCACTGCTGTCCTTGTAGATTATGGAATTATAAAAGAACGTAACAAAATAGCTATCATAGATGGATCTAAGTTAAGACGCCAGCTCAGAGGTGCATTATCACAGGAAGCGAAGTCGACTATGTCTTGAGCAGGTCCCAAATCAATCTTCTTTGATGCTCGTAAAAATAAAACTCTTTTTGCATCAACAGCTATTAGTAAAGGCTTCATCACTGAAGAACGCATTACTTTAATAGAAAAACCTCATTCCATTTTTCTTGGTCACGTTGCTCCATCAAGTGGGTCATCTGCAAATAGCAAGAATGCAATTATAGACTTCTTTGACGAAAACCGAACATCACATAATTACTGGCATGAACAATGGTGTAATAAGAATAATGGAATTGCATGCGAGACATCCAGTTCAATGGTTTATGTACATGTTCCATTTTAAAGAACTTCAATTGAAACACTTAGTATTGCTTTTAGATGGTACAACTTCTACGTTCGCTGTCAACATTGGGAAAGCGCTTGCAAAGTGTCATGAATTGTCGATTGTCAAATTTGACGCAAGACAGAACAACTTACCAAATGTTCTAGAGGATGTTGCTGACAACAACAAATCGAATCCTTCGCTTCTATATTGCGAGCACACCGCCGTCTACAGAACTTGTAACGATTATGTTCTTCTAGTTTATGCTCCTGTGTGGTTTTATATAAAATTGGAACCCCAATGCTACATGGGGTCAAAACACTTGTGGCGCTTAATTCAGCTGTCTCGTTTCCTTCCTGAAAGTTATCGCGTTGCGGTTCATAAATGCATTCAGAGAAATGTATATTTTGGTCATCCGGAAAATGTTGGTTGATGATCGAAAAGAATTGAAAGAACTAACAGCTAGAAGAATTAAATTGGGCAGACAATCAACTGTTGCAGATTTGACAGAAATAAGGAATTTCAAAATTCCTGTTCTGAACATTGATGCGGAGGATCACAATAGTCTTGTAAATTGGCAAGATCTTCCGAGGACCCAGCCAACTATGTTGAAGGATGTAAATGATGATGAAATTGAAAATGCAATACAAATTCAGCAAAATGGACACTAGATGACTTCCCGTGCCACACCCAAAGTGTGGAAAAACACATCAAACTGGTCACAAGCAGCAGCATCGGTTTGTGGAGATATGAGAAGAGACGGATATATTAGAGCAAAACTTCTCTATAGAAAGTATATTCAAAATTTTGGTTCAAAAAAATATTAGACAACTAGGGAAAACTGACTTGGCAAGAACTATAAACTTTTAACTCTAATTGCACGTTTAAATATTTTTCATTCTGTGCGGTTATATTCAAGTAGATCGATAGACAGAGTGTTATTACACAAATGAATAAAGTCATATTATGTTACTTTATAGTTATTAATAAAAAAGTGAAGTTATAACCACTGAATTGAACATTATCCGTACATAACCACTGAATTTAACATTGTCCGTACATAACGAATAATGTCTGATTTTCAATGCCAAAGCGGCAAGTGAAGGCAAAATTATTTTTAGCGAATTTCTTATTATAATGTTATTTAGATGCTAGAGCAACATTATTTTGTTATCCAAAGTCAATAGAAAAAAAATTGCACTGACGACCAACCTTATTGTGCAGCAAGACGCTTTACAGCACCTTAACCCCATCTTAGAGACCGTGAAAACGTTGCTAAAACATTCCGTTCTAAAGTCATACAAACTATATTTACAAAAATATATTATAAATTTGTTCCTTTATAATTATATTATTACTCATTATAATTATTACTATTTATTAGTATTACAGCATATTTTAATTAAATTTTATTAGTATTACAGCATATTTAATTTTGAAACCCAAAGTTAATGAACAATTTATGAGTTGATTAGTAAATGTGCAGACTTAAACAACGTTGAAAAATTCACTTCATACAACTATAAAAGTGCCCATCCTGAATTTTAGAATTTCCTTACAATAATTACAAACAAATAATTCCAAAATTAATTTCTGTACGAACTTACCTTAAACCAAATTTAAAACTTTAAATAGAAATATTTTGTTAAATTTTAAAAATAAAATATATAAGTAGCTTGCCCAAATAGAACCTTAAAATACCTTTAATTTAATGTAAGTATTATATTTTTAGGTGCTCTAGAACTAAACTTATAGGTTCCCAATCATCGGAGGTGTTGGCATTTTATTTCGGACACAGATCGACAAAAATCCAAGATTTTTTTAATTTAGCCAACAAATGCTCCAATTTTTAGCAAAACCAAGATGTTGTGTTGATTTGATCTAGAATGACCCAATGGTACTTTTTTTGGATTAGTGAGTTTGATCTTAAATGTTTTTATTTTATTGAAAGTTTGATAACAATACTGGACAAATAGTAATGTTAATTCAGCATAACTTTAACACCACAAATGACCAATTACATTTAATAATAAATTAAACATAAACAAAATTTCAATGTAAGATACAGTTTCGGAAATGCTTAACGTCTTAATCTCCACGAAATGCCAGTAGCACTTTGAAAATCCACATTTTTCTCGAAACTCGATAAAAATGAAGAATGGAAAACATAATTAGCTTTTAGCAGAGCTTTTAACATAATAAATGCTTAATAAATAAGGGTTGATTGATGCTGGTTAATTAAGTAGATATTAATATTTTATGACTTAATAACTTGTTAGGATTGTTATGATCAGTTGTTAATGTTGTTACAGCGTGAAGTAATTACAATTATTTTTTCCAATGCTTCTTGCGACTTCTGTGTATTTTAAGGCCAAAACTTACAAATTTAAATTTATTTATTTTTA
This sequence comes from Whitmania pigra, assembly GCA_021613335.1. NCBI lineage: Eukaryota > Metazoa > Annelida > Clitellata > Hirudinida > Haemopidae > Whitmania > Whitmania pigra. Next base: position 1,480,596 of record JAJTWR010000332.1, read on the forward strand.
AGACCAAAACATACGAATACAAAATTTAACGAATTCGTCAGTGTGATCAAATGTTCTAACGAAGCATTACTTCATAAGTTGATAACAAATAAAGAGTTTACATGATTCGAGAGATTCGAAATTGATTGAATACATATTTATGTCATGGAATGATTCAACTAACTAATTGTACTACATGCTCATTAACGTAACTTAATTTATAGTTACGACAGGTTTAACTTATATAATGGAAAGAGATAGAAGGGATTAAGAAGAATATTATTTATATAAATATATATTATTTATTTTATTAATCTAAAGATAACATCTTTTAAAATTGACATTATTACGATGATTACATTTAGAACCATACATTACATATGTATTAAGTATATTCTGAAGCTTACATAACATTTATAATAAATATATTTTGAAACATTTATAACATATATTAATTGCATTTTAAAGCATATATGGCATGCATAATAATTAAATTTGGAAGCATAAATAATGCCTATTACATTTATTTCTACCAGGTTTGATGTTTTTTAAACCATTGATCCATTCATCATTGCAACTTCTTCCTGACATTTTTGAGTTTTTAAAATTATTTGTTCACATTTTTATGTCATTTATCAATAAAGTTTGCTTTGGTATTAACTTTAATCGAAATAATTTCTTTAAGTGAAGCATTGCTTGTGCTAATGTTGCACTTCTTGTCTGTGAGTGTAATTATAATTTATATAGCGCAACAGAAGTTAAATGTGGTTTTTATAAAATCAGTTTGAATAACAAATAAAATAAATAATAAAAAATTTCAGTAAAAGTAATTAAATGCGTGAATGAGTTCGAAGCAAACACAGGATTCTTACAGAAACATTAAATATGGACTCTTCATTAAAAACCTTAACTTTTATACAGTATGATATAAAACGATGAAATGAAATAATTTGTCTTAGCACTTTATAAATGGTCTTTTATATTGCCTTTTAATTCATTATCCTAACCTAATGCTGCTTATTAATTCTATTTGGATAGAACTTGATTTATTTGAGAAGACATCAAGAATAAATTTTATTTATTTCTAATACTTTCCCAAAATAAGTATTCTTTATAAACACGAGAAACTTTCCTGCAGCTTTTAAACTGAAGGAAAATCAAATAAATGTCAAGCGAGGATGAAAGAGTGTTGATACATGTTGGATTCACAGGAAAGATGACCGAGTGATAAAGGAGTGATAAGCAAGAATCTGAATGAATGAAGGAAAGCATGTCGATCGTAAAGAAAAGTCAGTAGGCCATCACTTTGTCCGTGAGTGGATCATAGCAGGAGTTAATACGGTCACACGGTGATTTACTCGCATCTTTACGAAGGTTTTCTCAGTTTGTTGCTCCTTTACTACGGAAAACAATCTGTTGCATTAATTCAATGCATCCTCAATGCATCCTAACCATGCCATTGATTCTGGAAGTGCGACCTTCTCCTCAATTTATGCGATTCGCCGCTTCAGTTTTCACGCCCAGCTTGCCATCCGATAAATTATTTACAAGTCCAGTTATCTCAAAACGTAATGCGGGCCATTTTTATCACACATCGGCCAGATTATTTTACTTACAAATATTTGTTCCTTTTATTTCAATAAGTTGAAAGCTTAAAAATAATTTCACCACATGTTGTAAGAATAAATATGTGACAAAGAGCAGAATATAATTTACAAATATCTCGATTTCCAGTTATGCGACACTCACGCAGCGTTTATAAATGTACTTCTCTTCCCTGGGCGTGACTTAATAGAGAAACTGAAAGCTTTTATAAAACAAACTCTCTATGCTTTTGTTGCAATTGCTTCCGATATTTTTCAAAATTATATTTTGATCTTTTGATCGTTCAGTTTATTATTTTGTTGCGACTTCAGTTATCTATTCAGTTGCTATTTTTATTTAATTAATTCTACAGAAAACCACTTATTTCGCCTCACGATCGAAGCACCATCTAAGAATGCTAGGAAAATACGAAAGTTTTGTTGGATAAATAAATGGCCTGAATTTATTTCTGACAAAGTTTAAATCTTTTTTTAAGCTTCATTTAAAGCACATCACCTAGAATTGAAAACTTAAGATATCTCTAGAACGTCAAATTCTCAACTTCTACCACGTTTTCATCAATGAAACTGCTGATCATTTTTCATTTTTTTAATCGAATTCGAATATTTTTCACCACCATCCATCTTTCCATGGTTCATGAGTGGCTGAAAAAGGTTTCCAGGAGGTTGCATTGTTGGAAGTATAAACATTATCGACCAAGCCTTTGTTATTTTAACACAACCATTTCACAGGTGAAGCTGCTCAAACGAAAACATTTTCCTAGAAATTATGAATCGTTATTTTTATAATTAATTTTTTTAAATTTTGACAGGAAAATGATTTTTAAAATAATGAGAAAGAAAGCATTTAAAGCAAGGTTCTAAATGTATATAAATACACATGAAAGCATAAAATACATCGTATTAAGAGTAAACGACCACTTTCGACCAATGAGCAATAAAGATGCCAAAATATTCGCACCTCGTTTCATGGAATTTCATGTGGCCTCTGACTCCGTCATGATAACATAATGACATGTTTTTCAACATCGGATTACCTTGAATGATCATCTCCTGCTAATTTTACATTTGTTAAAATTATCGCAACCAAGAACTGAGTTAATTGCCGAGTAAATAATTATTCTAGAAAATCGAATTTGAATTTTAGAATATTTTGACGGTTCTGTTGTTAACTTTCCATGTTCATATTTAGAGGGCGATTTAAGAGAATAATGTGTCATTGTGCCGACGAATTCGGAAATAAATTTGCAAATGTCGACCAAACGACCCGATAATTTTAGTTTTATGTTCTTTCAGATAATCAAAGGACGATGTTTATGAAACTTTCAAATTCAACCCAGAATCTGGACAGACGCATGCTTCTAATACGAGGTCGTATGAAATGGGCTTAAGTATCCCAAACTAAATCCTACCTATTTGCTTAACTTATGTCGACAATTAAACCTGACTGAAGTCATTTTTAAACCAATTTGTTTTACTTTTAAAAATTTTGCTTAGATTTAACTGGAATATTTCAATTCTTTTTACAAATAAAATCCAAACCTCTAAAAATTAAGAATGAAATTAAATAATACTTTAACCATCACTCTAATAACTCTAATTCATTATTTTTACGTCTTGTGAACTCAACTTTTATTTAATTTGTTTAATTTTATTCTTATTTCATAAACTTTTCATTATAGATACCAATGGCTGCACAGTGACAAATATTAAAACTTTATAAAACATTAAATTACCAGAAAATGTCAGGAAAATCGTATGAATGCCTTTGCACCATTGTTTCCCGCACGTGGCAGCTGCATTGGAGGGGGAATAGTTTAAAGCTGTGGGAAAGATTTATAGGAGTGATTTCATCTAATACCACGAGCAACAAAATTGTTCCATTCAGGGGGATTTTAAACAGTACAATTGATCGAGATTTGAACAAAGCCGAACAAGAGCCATTTGCTCTGAAACCGATTGTTCCACATTTCCATGTAAAATTGTTGGAAAAATAAATTGTTATGTGATCATTTTTAATTTATTTCCTGTAAATACTTGTTGATATTAAAATGATTTTCCCAGATAGCGAATCCCTTTACATACTTAAAAATGTCCATGCCTCATTAGCATATGTCAGGCTACTTAACTTGCATCAGGCGATTTCAAAGCAGGCATCAAGACATTTCTCAAATCGACAGTAAGATTGATTTCCCTCTAAGGACGAACAATCACGAACTTCTTAGCAGACGACATTTCTTGTTACAAACAACGGTGACTCATTTGTGAAACAAGAATAAATTTGTGTTTGTGATTAATACATTTAATTATTTAAAACAATAAATCCCCATAATTTGACATTAATTAAATTAAGAGTAATTTTTAGTCTGAAAAACTGACACAAAATATTCTGCTGGAAAATAGATACATGCAATTTAAATCTAATTAATTGTTCACAAAATTAAAGAAAATTGAAAATGTACAACTTGTTTGTTGTTAATATATTAATTGTTAATAGTTAAATTTTAACACTTTTATAAAAATAACTTATAAGTTTGAAATTCATAACCACATTAAACTTTAATAAGGGGGAATATAATAATAAAGGTAATGTAATATATAAATATGCTTCATTTTATGAAAAATCTACAAGAAAAATAGTTGAAAGGTAAAGGTAATGAAAAAAATTGAAATTATAATGGAGCTCATTTTTTAATGAAAGTAAAAATAATTTTGGATTTTAAGAACTTCAACAAAACTTCAAAAGTAGAAGTTTGCCTTGAATCCACAAAAGAATTATGAGGGGCATGTTCCACGTAAATTTTCATCATCTTCCTGGAGTG